>OX421974.1:89722207-90322207 GCA_949128135.1 Parasteatoda lunata | reverse complement strand
TAAATTGATTGCAACTAAAAATAAAAAATAGATAACTTTAAAAAATTATTGATGATATTAAATTATCTTTTTTACTTGATTAAGAGCAAATTAATATACTCAATATATAATTCTCATCCATATACTACAGGAAGCGCAAACAAAAATTGCTCATTTTTTACAAATTTCTGGTTATAATTTATAAATATTAATTAATTATTTTTAGTAACAATTTATAGTGATAACGTAATATTGAATTAAATATGAAAGTAATATTATAAATTTTGAAGAATTTTAGAAAATGCTCCTAAACTTAAATCAAGGCCTTCTCCAATTTTGAAATAAAGCAAACATTAAGTAGGGTTCGTCTTTTCTTTTCGTTAATTAAAATCTTCGCCATTTTATGTGAATGGTGGTTGCTTGAATTAATTAAATTTATGCTACAGTAAGTTGTATGATTATCACTAAGTTGTAATAAGTGAATATTTTGTTTTAATAAAATTAAAAATGTCAAAAGAGGTATTAATTTTATTTTATCGATTCAGACATGTCTTTTTACTCTAAAGTTTTACTTTACTCCTTGCAGTCAGTTTTTATTTGTACGTTAAATTCGAAGTATATAACGCAACGAAATTTATTAGGGATTAAACCATAATTGTTAAAGCATAATTATTAGAATAATTGCTAGTTCAGACTTAAATAACTGTGACTGAAATATTTCAAATTTTTACTCCAACTGTGAAATGTATGGAAAAAAAAATTTGTTATGACATTTTATGTATATATTAAAAAAAGGTAGTAAAATATATAAAAAAAATATTTTGAAACAATAATATTCAGAAATTAATTTAAAAGACAACGCATTATCAAGAATATTTTTTCGTTAATATGTTTTTAATTTTAATTATATTTCATTCCAACACAACAGCAAATAGAATGTTTAATATAATCTATAATTTTTTGTCACATAAACTTATTATTTCATCTAAAATAAAATAATGTTTTCCATATTCCTTTAACAACCTTTAGATAATTATGAATAGATTTTCCTTAAAAGTGTATTTGAAAACTGTAATTGTTATGTAAACTTCGTACAAAATTAAGTTACAATACCATTTTGAGTAAAATAACAACTTGATCGAGATTTAAATAACTAATTTTAATCATGTCAGAAAAAAAATCATCGTGTGGGAAAAGTGTCTTAATTGTTTGATCATCCAAAAGCATTACACTTACATGGCATTGAAAAATGTTAGTACAAAGTCGAAAAACAATTCCAAGTGTGCAAAAGCAGAAAGAAAAAAAAACGTAAATAAAGCACAAATAAATTACCGAAAAGGTCATGTGGTAGTGACATGGTCACTTTTAAAAAGATTTATTGTAAAGGAGGGAGGCCTGGAAAGCGTGAGAAAAAGGCGGTGGAATTTGCCGTCAAAGCCAGGGGCAGTCGCCAGGTAGTCGGGCGGCAAGGGCAATAGTGACTCTGTCGGTCTTTATTTCTTTTAGGTTGTTTGACCAATAATCTGCGGTGGGGGATCAAGCTAACACCCTCGTTGGAGAAGGATCCCATCCAATGGAAAGGGGACCGAGGTTAGCTAAAGACGAGGAAGATGACAAAAGGGCAGAGGGATGAAAAAGTGTAACTAACTGGATGTCGTTGAAAGAGGCCAGAAGGAAACCCCCCCCTCCGCAGATGTATGGTGAGAGTACTTTTGAATATTACTTTCTCATGTTGACTTGTAGGCCTCCTCCTCATTACCTCACCTCATTTTAAAATACCTCTT
The DNA here is from genome assembly GCA_949128135.1 of Parasteatoda lunata. Lineage (NCBI taxonomy): Eukaryota > Metazoa > Arthropoda > Arachnida > Araneae > Theridiidae > Parasteatoda > Parasteatoda lunata. Next base: position 90,320,444 of record OX421974.1, on the reverse strand, counting down.
GTTAAGTTCTCTATATTCTTAATTATTAATAATTGCTTAACTCGTACTAAATAAAATTGTATCTTTTTATTTAATGATTACTTGTCTCCTCTGGATTCTTAGTCACGTTACTTCAGTCCAAATCCAACCGGGCTTGGGTTATAATTAATATAAATTTTAGCTATTGGGAAATTCTTAAGCATTCTTAAAATAGCCACGACATTAAATTGGTGCCGTGACTTCTTTTCTAATAAGGGAGTTTGATGATTGAAGTAATGTGATTAAGAAGTTAAGAGATGAAGGTTAGGAATTGTTAGGTATCATAATTAGTTATTTATATTATTTAATCATTTTATTTTCTCATTTATGTGAATGTATACTGGGAAAATATATATATATTTTTTTTTATTATAATTTACTAAAGATTTAAGACTAGAATGAATAGAGGATGTTCAATTAGTTCGTTTACTGACTGTTTTTAAGGAAATGTTCTAAAAAAAAATAAAAAAATAAAAAAATAAAAATTTTTTTTAAATTATACTTGCCTTATATGAATAACAATATTTGACTATTATTTAAATAGTAACTAATTGTATAAGTATAATTAATTGAATTCAGTATATAGGGATTAAATTGTGCGCAAAGATTCATGTATGTGGGCGCAATAACGAGAAAAATGGCTAACAATAATAAACCAAATGATTCACAATTAAGTAACACCCCAGAAATAGCGTTGAATATGACAGAGCCGTCAGGATTAACAGCAGGAAGAAGCTCGGATAATATACAACCGCAACGACAAATAAACCTGAATTTTTCAAATTTAATTCCTCCTTTCGATGGGGACAAAGAGACGACCACTTTCTTTTTTTCTCAGTTTGATCAAATATCAGGAATGGCAGGCTGGGACGAACAAGAGAAGGCAACGATATTGAAAGCAAAATGCACGGGCGCGGCAAGGCAATTTCTAATTTTGGATACAGATTTAATTAATTGTAATGTTTACACGCAAGTAAAAAACAAATTTCAGGATCATTTCACAAAGAAGCAATCATTAATTGAATTAAACTTACAATTCGCAAACATGGCCATGAGAGAGCATGAGTCAGTGAGGGATTTTGCAGAAAGAATTAAAAGAGCAGGAACACAGTTTATGGGGGCAAGTAACGTGATATCTCAGGAAGCTAGTCAAATGTTAGACAAAATCCTATTAGCAAAATTTATCGAAGGGATACTACCAGAATTGCAAAGAGAGGTAGTATTAAAAGGACCGAATAATTTTAACGAGGCCGTCGAAACAGCTTTAAAATGTCAATCTGCCAGCGAAATGTTTGCTAGGTTGAGAATTAACGCTGTAGGAGTAAACAACATGCATGCAACTCCTGAACAGTCGACAAACCATCAATCTTTAGCTGCTTCAAATCACATGTTTTGCATGTATTGCGGAAAAAGTAATCATTTCGCTAAGGATTGTTTTGAATTGCAAAGAGTTTGCAGTACTCTAAATAGAGCAGCAAACAATAGAGAGCGAGCAACAAACGATCGCTTTCAGCGCAGCAGTTATAACCCGCAGAGTAGGCGTGGAATGGTTGAGGAGCAGAGTGCTTTCGTGAATAGACCAACTTATCAACATCAACGGGGTAACATCAATAGAAGTAGAGGGTCGTACAGGGGCAATAATCGGAATTTAAACTAAATGGCTGCTTCGAAAATCCTCGGGGGCAGATAACTGAGGTAAAATCAGTAGTTGAGGAGGTAAAAGATAAGAAAATCATCGAGAAGGGTATTTCAGGAAACGTAACACTCAATAAAGATATTTGCAAATTGATTGATTATAAGAATTGTACAAAAAACTCACAATTAAATCAAGGGATTAAAAATAGTACCAAAATAATACCGAATGTATCGGCAATAAGTAGCGACTATAAAATACCATTGATCGTAGGAAAATGTTTACATAGAATAAATGAGGATCAGGTCATGGATCATAATGCATACACAGAATGTAAAATGCTAGTAGATACGGGAGCGGCAGTTAATTTGTTAAGTGAACAAAAATATAATGAATTAGAAAAGTTTTGTGAAATACAAATGGATGTGAAAGGAACGGATATCCGCTCATTAACTGGAGAGGAAATAAAATATGTAGCGTGTGTTAAACTACGTTTTAATTTAGGGGAGGCTGAAATATCCGATATTTTTTATGTTACTAGAAATAAATTTGTACAGTATGATGCGATTTTAGGATATCCTACAATGAGAAAATATAAATTAATAATCGATACGAGGAATAATTGTATAAAAATAGGAAATGTTGTAATTAGTATGGGAACGAGCGAAGAGAAGTGCGTAAATAGCATAGTTATGGTAAGTAAAAATAAGATAAAAATTGAGGGTCACAATACGGAATTTGTAGTTTTAAGACCTCGAGATTCAATCGAGGATAAAGATTATTTGTTTACTCCAAAAATATTAAAATTACCTTTAAACACAGAAGAAGCCGTAGTGAAAACTAAAAATGGAGAAATAGCCATAGCTATCACTAATTGTTCTGAAAAGGCTGTAACGATAAATAAACAGATGAAACTGGGGTATCTCGAACATGAAATCGAGATTATTGATGTTGAAAACGTTCCAAAGGACGAAAATAAGAAAACTCACATAAATGTTATTCAGATTGTTTCGGAAGAGGTTAAAAAGTTAAGAAAATCGGAGTTTAATTTAAAGGATTTTAATTTAAATCATTTGGAGCCTAATCAGAAAGAACAGTTATCAACGATGCTATCGAAATATTATGACGTTTTTTCAAAATCTTTTAAATCATTAGGGAAAGCAGACATCGTTAAGACAAAAATAAACGTAAATTGCAACAAACCCGTAACATCAAAACCATATCCTGTGCCTTTTAAATTGCAGCCGGAGTTAAGAAAACAACTAGGAGAACTAGAGCAGGCGGGAATAATAGAAAGAACAGATAGTATGTGGGCCTCACCAATTTTATTGGTGAAGAAACGATCAGAAGATAAAACAAAGGAAGTTAAATACCGCCTCGCATTAGATTTAAGGGCATTAAATTCGGTAATAGAGTTGTCCCCCGTACCACTTCCCAAAATTTCAGATTTGTTGAAAAATATGGCAGGAGCAAAATATTATTGCTCAGTTGACTTAAGTTCAGCTTTCTACCAATTAGAAATGTCAGAAGATGATAGGAAATACCTTGCTTTTACATCCATTTTTGGAAATTTTCAATTTACTAAACTGGTATTCGGATTAAAGAACAGTGCGGCATATTTTTCTAAACTAATGAGGGAACACGTTTTAAAAGATTTAGATAGCCTAGGAATCTATAATTATTTGGATGATATTATTATTCTGGCCGATTCGTTTGATGAGATGATGGAAAGATTAAATGCTATTTTTGAGAGATTGAGAAAGTTTAATTTAACTTTATCCCCAGAAAAGTGTAAATTTTTTCAAACAAAAATCAAATTTTTAGGACATGTAGTATCAAAAGAGGGGATTACGCCATCGGTAGACAATATTCAGAAGATCATACAGTTTTTAAGACCACAAACGGCAAAACAAGATCATAAATTTATGGGAGTCGTAAATTTTTATAGGTCATTAATACCGCGTTGTGCAGAGATCGCAGCCCCACTGGAAAAATTGATGAGTAAAAAGCAAAAATTTAAATGGACAACCGAGTGTGAGGAATCATTCCGTACGCTGCAAAATTTATTTCAAGACGCCCCATTTGTGATTCAACCAATTCCACATAGTACCTATTATGTAAATACGGACGCATCAGCTACGGCGATTGCAGGAATGTTAGCCCAAAAAGTAGATAACACCCTGAGACCAATTAAGTTTTTTTCAAGAAAATTGAAAATTAGTGAATCGCAATATTCAGCGGTTAAACTTGAGTTATTAGCGGTATACGAGGCAGTTAAATACTTTCGAGAGTACCTATTTGGGGAAAAATTCATAATAAAAACCGATCATAAGCCACTCTTACATAATTTAAAATTGGACAATCCCCCCGCAATTATTGGTCGGTGGTTATTGTATTTGGCGGAGTATGATTTTCAAATTGAACACATAGCAGGTGTAGACAATCATTTAATAGATTACCTATCGCGATTTGTTGACTTCAGTCAGGAGGATAATAATCAGTTGAATGACAAGGAGAGTCAAAAGGAGCACGGTAAGAAACAGGAGAATAAGAAAGCGCGGACCCCTAAGAGTGTAACAAATGAGCTGCATGAAAAGCAGAATGAGAAAGGGGAAACTCTTATAAAGCAGGTTGCGATAATAGGAGAAGAAGAAAAAAAAAAGAATGAGAATGATAATATCATCGATAGGTCGATATTGCTTAAAGAGTCCTTGGAAGACAAAGAAATAATTAAATTTAAAAAAGGAATAGTCAGTGGGAAATTGCCTATTAAACAAAATACGGAAAGATTCTATATAGATGAGTCAGGGTTATTAATGCATTTAGGAAAAATTGATCTTAATAAAGAGTTTGTCAAACAAATCGTTGTACCGAGTTGTTTACGGCGTACTATAATACAAAATATGCACCTATCACACTTGGGCGCAGACAAGACTTTTCATTTAATTCAAAGACAATTTTGGTGGAAGGGATTATATCGTGACATAAGGAATTACGTTGCGTCTTGTGAAATTTGTTGTCAGGTTAAACCAAATAAACAAAAGCAAAGGGAGTTTGGAAACACTCCTCTTCCAAGGAAACCGGGATCGATTCTTAGTATTGATATGTGTGGTATTTTTCCGAATGGGAAATATGTCATTTCAATGATAGATCATTTTTCGCGGCGAATACAATTATACCCAGTGTCTAGTATTAAAACACATATCGTAACGTCCAAATTGTTAGAATATCAGTGTAATTTTGGGAGAATCGAAGCAATTTTATCTGATAGGGGTAGTCAATTTTTATCTGAAATTTATGAAGCAATTAATGAACGCTTGAAAATTAAGATTATGCGGACTAGTAGCTATAACCCAAATCTAAATGGTAAGTTAGAACGAATACATAGTTCACTAAAAAAGACAATTTATGCTAGCGCCTTAGAAGATAGAGATTTTGATTTAGCGGTGATGCTTCACCAGTCATTCTACAATGAATCTTTGCACCCATCTACGAAATTCAGCCCCAATCAAATATTCTTTGGTAGGAAGCTAGAATTATTAACAGATACTTGGGGACAAAAAATTGAATCCGACTATTGTAATTACAATAAGTATTATTTCGATACAGTAAAGACAATAGAATCTGTCAGTAAACAAGCTGAAAAAAATATGATAACTTCCAGAGATTTGCAAAACGAAAGACAAAGAAAAAAAGCAGTTAAAAGTGAATTTAAAATGGGCGACAAAGTTTTTGTGGAGAATAAGACTCGTTTTAGAACAAAATTTGACGGTCCTTTTGAGGTATTTAGAGTACATTCATCAAATTTATTATCTTTAAAATCAATGGATAGGAACTTTTCAAGAATAATAAAGGTTAATACACGAAGAATAAAAAAAATGCAAGAAAGATTACCTCATTTAAGAATAAATTAAATTTATTAGGAAAAAGTTAAAAATGAGAATGATTAGTGTAAATAATAATAATAAATATAAAAGTTTTTTTATAAATATGTAAAAATAGGTAAATGTATATGGTGTTTGTTTTGTGGTGAGGAGAGGCCAAAAAGGTTGACAGGAGATAGACATATATAAAATAAAATTAAAAAAGTTAATGTCCCTCTATAAGAAAAATACAAGATGTCACTGAAAAAAAAAAAGAGAAAGAGAAAAAAAAAAAAAAAAAAAACTGTGTTACCACGACGACACATTCGCCTTCTTGGAACTATTCATGGGACCTCTTTTTTCTTTTCTGTGGATATAAGTGGCGATAACAGGAGTGATTGCGAGACTACACGCCAAGGGTCCTTTGGCGCCTCAAATTCCAGTGGTCAAAGTTCCAAAAAAATCTCAGGGGTGACGAAGTAATAGTAAACGAGTGAAAAAGAATGGAAAGCCACCTGCATAGAACTTTTGTTGATGATGGCATGGAGTACCGGTAATGCTCCGAAAAGGGTGCGAGAAACAACGAACGTCCTGAAAGGTATGGGATAGAATCATCCATTGCAGCTGACAGAAGGAAGGTCTAACCCTTTGTGTACTGACGTGTGCGAGAAGAAAGGATACCGAAAACGTGATGTTGTTCGGGAAACAAAAAGGGGATTCATATTGCAGGAGTGAAAATTTCACTAGACTAGTGATCATTTGTGACAGTGCATTGTGACTATGAAGAGGGTATCAATTGTGAAATGACTCTTACCTATCTACAATTGTGCAGTGACGATTACTTATCTACATAATGTGAACTGACTCTTACCCATTTACATGAGTTCTATTATTAATTTTTTTAATGTTCTGAATGATAAATTTTTTTCCCTCCCTTTCTATGCTGATTGGGCGAGTGTCAGTGCACGGGCACTCACTTAAAGAAGCTGGAAAAAAAAAATATTATAATTGTTATTATTCTTTTTAGGTTTGTAAAACCGTTGGTAAGGTTTTAAATTTCTAATATTGTACAAGAAATATTGAATTATCTATGTATAATTTTTTTTTTTTTTTAAATTTTTTTGTTAAGGAAGGGGTGAGATGTGGTAGTGACATGGTCACTTTTAAAAAGATTTATTGTAAAGGAGGGAGGCCTGGAAAGCGTGAGAAAAAGGCGGTGGAATTTGCCGTCAAAGCCAGGGGCAGTCGCCAGGTAGTCGGGCGGCAAGGGCAATAGTGACTCTGTCGGTCTTTATTTCTTTTAGGTTGTTTGACCAATAATCTGCGGTGGGGGATCAAGCTAACACCCTCGTTGGAGAAGGATCCCATCCAATGGAAAGGGGACCGAGGTTAGCTAAAGACGAGGAAGATGACAAAAGGGCAGAGGGATGAAAAAGTGTAACTAACTGGATGTCGTTGAAAGAGGCCAGAAGGAAACCCCCCCCCTCCGCAGATGTATGGTGAGAGTACTTTTGAATATTACTTTCTCATGTTGACTTGTAGGCCTCCTCCTCATTACCTCACCTCATTTTAAAATACCTCTTGTTAAGTTCTCTATATTCTTAATTATTAATAATTGCTTAACTCGTACTAAATAAAATTGTATCTTTTTATTTAATGATTACTTGTCTCCTCTGGATTCTTAGTCACGTTACTTCAGTCCAAATCCAACCGGGCTTGGGTTATAATTAATATAAATTTTAGCTATTGGGAAATTCTTAAGCATTCTTAAAATAGCCACGACAGGTCATACTGTAGTTGTGGAGTTATAAACAAAAACCTTCTTCAGTTGCTAAATACTAAATGACAATAGAAAAGTAAAGCAATAAACACGTACAAAGGAGTTTAACAAGTTGGAACGGGCAGGGATAGCCTAGTTGGCTGGGTGCTGGACTACTCACGTTTGTGAGAAAGGGAGTTCGATTCCAGCCGGCCATTGATTCCCTTGTAGTAAATGGTGACTGATGCACGTTAAATCTAGCGGACACAAAGTCCTCCATGCTCCAATAACAAATCAATACCTCTGAGGATACTGAATAGCAGATTGATAGTTCTCTGGTTCAGGTCAAATTACGATCTGTGGATGAATGAATGGATGCATGAATGAGTCCACTCTATAAATGGGTGTGACGTATGGGTGTGGCAGAAGTCGAATTCTTCTCCATATATGACGCCCCTGGAAACAAGAACAATCGTACCCCCTCTGACTTAATGGCAGACGAAAACAACAACAAGTAGGAATAGGGGAATAAACTTGAATAAGATTATAGAAGAAAGAAGATATACAGATATGAAGGGGTTCAATGGAAAACTCAGATTACTGACCCAAAAACACAATTAGAATAGATTGGGAAATAATGGGATGCTAGAAAGATCAATAAATAATCTATTAGAATTTTCAAAAGATGGAATGAATACCAGAAATCAAGTTCAGTTCATGAAGAGCAGTATCACATTATTTAAGCAGATGAAAACTCAAACTTGTGATTAGAAGTCCAACTATGTAGGGCGATGGAAAATCGTTTAATATCCTGATTTTGTACATATTATACGTTAAGTCGAATTTTAAATGTACGTTTAGATTTTTATGCACGAATCTAAAAAGAATCCTAAGAATCTAAGCAATGCCACACTGGCAAGAAATTTATTTGATGAAGACTCCTGCAATTAATATTGATAATAAGATCTTTAAGCTTGGTAAAATTTTATTTGTTTACAGAAAGACAAAACGTCATTAAATTCAAATTTATTCCAAATTTTAGCAACCTGCGGTCTAACTTTCGGATTAAGTAAAAGAATCAAATTGTTAAAATTCGAATTACAGAGTTTCTTGGATTGCATGACTAATTTTCTATAGTTAGAATCAATAATATTAGAAAGGACTCTGTTGTCAACAGTGATAACGTTATGGTAAAGAAGCACTTTAACAGTTAAAACAGATTTTAGAAGCTCGCTAAACAAGTGTACGTAATGCACAGTATTTTTTTAGGGGGTTGAAAGAATAACACAACGATTTATTGATTATCAATAATGAAAAATTCTTTGCAAATGTGCATCGCAAGCGTCATTCTATGTGTCTTATTTTTTGCCATGACTTTATGTTGCTTCTGTTGATACTTAATAACAATCTGCTTCTTTTTCAAACATGCTAGTAGCATACTGATTGATAAGTTTACTTTGAAACTTTCGTAATTCTGTCGTAAAAAACTAGTTCTCAATTTCTGTATTTTTATGTTTCGTTAATAATTTTTGACTAATGTAAAATAGCGTGTTTTTTTCTTTTATTCAGATTAGTTTGGCATAATTTGACGACTTAAGTGAATTTTGTGCAATATTTGCAAACTTGATGAACAAAACTTAGGATTACAATTTTCAAGATTCATAATCATATCCCAGGAACATCTAGAGATAACGGTAATTACTAAAGTTTTCAAAAATGACCGGTTGCATCTCCAGTGTCAAGTCGTCAGTCAATAGAGTTATGAGCTAATTTCAAGTATAATTGAAATATTGTCAGACTGTGCAGTAACTAGTCAATCTCGGATGTTGTTGAGACATCTAAAGTAGGACTACACGTATTTCCAGGGCCAACAGTTGTAATTAAACATATTTGATTGATTTGAATGATGTAGTGAAGGGAATACCGGAAAAGTGTATGCCGGGTGATTTACCTTAGAAAAATCAGTGATCAGAAAACCAGCACAAGACAAATTCTGTAAAAAGCTGCAGAATGTGGCATCCATACCATCTTTGGGTTGATATTAAGTCAGCCCATGACAACATAAACAGGGGAAAATTATTTCAAGCAATGCAGAAGTTGAAAATTCCGGAGAAGCTAATAAGATTAATAAAAATGACCCTGAACAGCCTCAAATGCAAAGTCAAGTTCGGAACAAGACTATCATAGTACACATAGAAAAGATTTTTAAAATAATGGGAGATTCCGGCATACAAACACACAAAAATTCTGATTATGTAGATATTAATGTGTAGAAAATTTGATCAAAGCTCTTGAGACTACAGCTGAAACTCTTAGTTTAATTATCAATGAATGAACTCTCAATCATGGATTAAATTCATGACAGTAACAAGCAAAATATCAGATTCATCACCACTGAAAATAAAAGAGTAGACTTTTTAATAATAATCTAAAAAAACAACAACTCAATTTTGATCTTTTCAAGTTTCATCACCTAAAAAATAAAATCTCCATTGTTTTTTAAAATTAGTCTTTATTATTTTTGATTTTATTCTGCTATTCACTTTCATATTTTAGTTCGAGGGAGTGACTATCAACCCAATTTGCAGACCAATCTAACGGTAATTTGAATCCAACTACTTCTAGTTCTCGTTAAAAGATCTTCATGCTAAGATGCAATACGTAAAGATGATAGATAAGAGATTACTGCTGATGTTAGCGCTTAAATTTGGTCCGATATATTTAAAGGTCAATTATTTTAATTAGATTAATATTGTGGTATCGATAACCAAAACAATGAAGTTGCCTTAGTTGAGTTTACTGTAATGACTGTCAAATGAGGCTTTAAAAATAAATCTAAATATACGAAACAAAACTTCCATGATATGCTAACAATTTAAAAATATTAAGTTATAATTTATTTAGAATTATCATTTTTTAACTTTACCTTTAACTAACTCCTGTGTATTTTAAATAGGTGTAAACCTCTGTCCTACAATTGTAAGAATTCGTAACCAACTTTTTTTCATTTAATGTCAACGCATGAAATGATTGAATATTCATTTAAAAGTATTTTTATTATTCGCATTTATGAAGTAAAATCAGATAATTGAATTACGTTTGACAAACGCTTAAAATATTTTTCCTCCAAATTCATTATTTTTTAAGAATAAAAGCAGAAAATTGAAATACTTATTTTAAATTTTTCACCCCAAACAGAATCTAATATTTTACTTTATTTTTAAAAAACAAACGCTTCAATGAAATTTTTAAAGTCATTTTTCTTTGGATTACTGTATTTACTAGAAGGAAACTTATGATAATTAAAGTATTTTTGTCAGAAAATGGACTTTATATTAGCTGTACTGCCCTAAATATGTCTTTCGGCTGATGCAAATTTGATTTTTTTTTTTCTTTGAAGTACAAGTTTAAAAAAAGGAATAGAAATTACGCTATAAGAATGGAATATATGGAATAAGAATATGCCACATCTCTCCTCAAAGTTTTCAATAACTGTTTTGTTATTACATGGACTGAATACTGTTTATAAAGTGCTTGTTTTCCTCCTTTAAAGAGTAGGTAAGGAAAATCTGGCATATTGTTTTTTTTTGGCATAAAACTTAGAGCTAGACAAAAAAGCAAAAATAAATTCCAACGAAGCTAAACCACATTATTTGGATGGTAAATTTTGAACACCAAAACGATACATCGAATGTCACAGAACATTGTACAACAATTAAGAGGACGCCAAACCATGGAAGTAAATGTTCGTCACAAATTTCCTTTTTCCTTCATTATTAGTTTAAAATTTGAAGCGTATGAAAAGTGAGTTCAGACACACCTAGATTAAGGCATGAAGTTTCAAACACTGAAAGAAAAATTTTAAAATGTACGAATGAAAATAAATTATGAGATGATAACTTAGAATAACGCAACGGAGAAATGTCTGAACTTACTTTTGCCTTCTTTTAAATTTTAAATTAGTAATGAGAAAGATAATTTGCGACGAAAATATTCTTCTGAGTTACGGCGTCCTCTTAAATGCTTCGTTTTTTCTCACAACCATGCATTTTTATTAAGCAAACTGTCAACAGTCCCCACTGTTTTTTTTTCTTGTATTGATAATATATTATGCCACAAATGGGGAGAAATTGACATCTTGCGTGTATTCTTATACTATTTATTTTTTTTTTACGTGGCTGGGTGGCGTAGTTGGTTTGTCGTTGGCCTTCTGAGCCCAAGTCTGCGGGTTCGATCCCCGGCCCAGACACTGGATTTCGGGATGCAGAAAATCCTCAGCGGCAATCCTCAGCGGATTATACGGCATGTAAAAGATCCATGGAGTGCCTTATTGGTTCTTGGCAATTCCGGTAAAATTAAATTCCTAGTGCACTTCAGCATCCAATTAGAGTCTCGGTGCTGCCATCTAGTGTGGCAGAAACTAGACGTCCAAATTAACATGGCCAACGGTATTTCACCCATTGTGGGGGTCCTGAAAGAGTGGATACCACTTCTGGAGAGCGCACCAGTTCTGCTCATCGGGAAGACTGATTGTGCAAAGGAAATAAGGACAAAGGAAATAAAAAAAAATTTAAAAAATTTAAAATTTGAATTTATTTTAACTATCAAATTGTTTTATTTGTGTTGTCTTTGAAAGATGTAGATGATGTAGATGTAGTTAATTTACGTAGCACTAGAGCTGCGCAATGGGCTATTGGCGACGGTCTGGGAAACATCCCTGAGGATGATCCGAAGACATGCCATCACAATTTTGATCCTCTGCAGAGGGGATGGCACCCCTGCTTCGGTAGCCCAACGACCTGCACGCGAAGTCGAGCACTTTACGGTAGAACAGTTTAACGAGGACCAATACCGCACACCCTCGGTCCCTACGCAGACTGATCCAAGTCTTTGAAAGAAGTTTTGAATCAATTTGTGATTGGCTTGAATTTAAACTCGATTATTATAGTATATTATAATTCACATAATATTTTCACAAATTTTTCTTTTAATATGTATAAATATGAACCTTATGCCTGCTTAAAATTATTTACTCCATTAGTCTAATTGGGTACTTGAAACTCGAGAAGAAGACGATCACAGATACACTGACACGTGATCTATAACTTCAGAGTGAGCTGATCATTTATTAACAAGATGACGTGTTGAAATTGAGCTAAGTTTTTTTCCAGATTCTAATTTAGAAAAATGATTCATGTAAAGTTTAGTAAATACAACTCCGTATCCCATATTGAATTTGTTAAAATATAATTTTTTCCACGTCTGCATTTTTTACTTAACTTAGATTAAATATTTGTTTATGTATAATGTTTTAATCTTGATATATTTTTGTTTTGTATACCTTCGATACATAACTAGATAGGCATGAAGACATAATGTTCTATATGTCTTCATGCCTATCTTTGTTTAAAGTAAGAAATATAGTGAAAGAATTAAAATTTTTGTAAAAGAATTTTCATAAAAGAATATAGAATGTATGACTTAAGAGAATAGATACTTGACGAGCTTGGCTTACTCAAAATAGGATGAAAAGACAGTTGTTAACGTAAACAAATGCCACGTTTCAAAAACCAATCAGGATCACGGTACCCCCACTATGAAAGAAACAATGAGAAATGAATAATTGAATAAGTGAAAAAATAAATAAATATGACAACCGAAACTGACATCTTCAGGGTGTACCAGCTCCGGAAGCCATAAAAGCAAAACCTTTTCTATCGTGAGAGTACGACAAATCTCTAAATTGCTCTCTCTGTACCCCAAACGTTTTGCCAATGTCCAGGAAGAGAATACAATACAAAATATAAATTACATAAAGAAAATACAGAAGGATAAAATCAAGACAAATACATAAGAATAATAAGCACAAAAGCTTACTTGAAAAATAAATCCAAATTACACTACTGACCAAACCAAAACCAAACTAAAACCAAATTACACTACTGACCACCAGACAACAACTAATTTGAAATAAACATAAAAGTAATGCCCCCTAATTTGAGCAAAAGGAAGAAAAAATGATAGAAAAAAAGAGCGAGAAAGTAGTGACATCATTAATAGAAATGCTTAACAAGGAGCAACTCGGTCAAGACTTGATCTTGCATATAAGCTTGACTTGAATATATTGAGAATATTCTTCTTTATTACAATGAAAATCAGACGATGAAATATAATTTAAATTCCGACTTAAAAAATTATAGTTACAAACCTTTTTTTCTAATAGTAGAGGAATATTCACAAGCAGCTAAAACTTTAAAATGTTTTAAAGGAAAAATATCGGAAAAAACATGAACAACCTGTGAAATCCTAGCAACTTCAAATTTTTTATCATGAAAATAATTGCACAAAAAACCTTCTGAACTTTAGAAACCTTTTTCAAAAGCAAATCAGCTCTATCAACTCCAAACTTTGATTTAACCAAATCCAAAACAATAAATTTAATAAGCTTAGTATCAAATTTAACTTTATTCCCAAATTTAAAAAAGAAATTTTTAAGAACATTATTTTTAAATCCAAAAATATATTTCCTAATAATAAAAATATTATTCAGGTTAACATAAAAATTACAAATTTTCGAAAATTCAACAAATTCAATAACTTTTTTAACCCCTTTACCTCTTTTATATCTATACATTGAATTAAAAAATCCAGGAAAATTAAAAACTTTAAATTTATCATAAATACAAAACTCATCAATATTAATAGTACCTTCACCATTAAATTTACTACTTAAACCATAAGGAAAAAGGGTTTTAAGACTGCTAATATAATTAATATAATTTGCTAATATAATTTATAATTTTCTAAATCTAGCCTATTATCTAAATTTCCCATTAAATCTAAAATAAAAAGAGTAACATTATAAAAAAAATGAAATTGAAAATGTAAAATTTCATAATCTATAGTGCCACCATTATTATTATTATTTAAATGTTTTAAATCATATCTGTGAGAATTAATTCTCTTATGAAATTCGAAACTAGTTTGTCCAATTTAACATAAATTGCAACAATTATATTGAATTAAATAAACTATATTAAAACATTTACAAAAAAATACATTGGAATGGCAATCAATTTGTGAATTAACATCTAAAGGGCAAGTTTTGCATTTTTTAAACTTTTTAAATTTTTTTATATTTTTTTTTATTTATTTAAACACAAAATTTGACTTATAGTATATTTTTTATCCGAAGTAATCTCCAAGTCAAGATTAACATCAGTCCCCCTTGCTTGGGCGCACGACGAGCCATGCGCCGTGAAATAATTATTAATAGTACTTTGCATAGAATTAAATTTAACCTAAAAAGCAAATAATCAATTAAACAAAAATTAACTTAAAACCTAGACCAAGAACAAAGCCCATATGACATTTAAAGAATAAAACTTTTAAAAAACATTTAAAAAAACTAAGAACAATTAAAAAAATTCCTTTAATAATTTATCTAATAATTAATCCTAATAATTTTTCAAAACAGAAAAAGCACAAAATGCAGCTAAAACCAGATTTGAAAATTACATATTAAGAAAAGAATTCAAAGTAATTAAAGCACTTAAAAACAATACTTCCTGCACTACGTCACTTGAAGGTATCCCATTCAATACTTCATATTTCCAAAAATTTAACTCATACAACTCATATAATCTACTGTAAAGAAAACTATAAAAAAAAAAAGTTATTCAGAAAATTTCATTTTGAACAACTTGTATAATATGAAACGGATTCTGATTATGATTTTACATCTAACAAAAATAACCCGTGCTTCCTAAAGTTTATGAAAAAAAATATGCTTTTTTTGGAGAAAACGAAGTTAATGAATAATTTTTTTACTGTAGAAAACATTTTTAAAATTAAACATCAATTACAAAAAATGAAATTTTTTTACTTACAAATTTTGATATTCTTAAAACTGTTATACCGTTTCTTTTTTTACTTATTTACTTCTTCTATACGACTTTAATCGAGCCATTTCCAAAAATTAAGTACTTACTTAAAAACAGTCACTTTAATTAAGAGTATTTGTACTTACGCTCATTTAATTTAAAAACTCCCATTGTGATATCATTAAGGAAGGACAGTCGCGGAATTTGATGAATGATATCTTTCTGTAAGGTAAGAGAGAGAAATGTCCAAAATTATAATCATACATATGAACAGCCTTTCAAGGCGTTTTTGTTTATTTTTAACATGACCATTTGAATTCTCCTAAACTCATTAAGTGAAGTTTTAAATCCTCCGAAAAGCCAGGGACTTTGTATCACATTAATTATTCATTTACACTCGAAAAAACAATGATTCGTTAAGATGTAAAACACTAACTTTCGAAAAAAAAATAGATGAATTTTCTTAGAAGCTTATTTCTTAATAGATTCATTCTGTAATTTCCGTATTTAATAGTTAATAACTTCGTTTTATAACAGTCAACATTGAAGATGCCACTTTATGTTAAAAACTCAGCTCGATTTTTTTTTTCTTTCATATTCATTTTTTTTTCGTTTTTTAATTTGAACTAAAAATATTTTTGAATAAAAGTTTTTTTTTTCTTTTTATTATTATTCACCAAATATATCGCCAAGTATTTCCCTCTTATACACATTAAATCATCGTTTTATATGTAAAAGCTAAAATAATAGTTTTGAAAGTTTTAAAAATAAATAATCAATTACATGTAGAAAAAAATCGAATATTTTACTTTGCATGACTATATAGCAGTGCAAAAACGCAAAAATTATATGAACAAAATTATATTTTTTACTCATAGAACATTGATAATGTTTGAACTATTAATTTCGACTCATTCATTTCAGCATAAAAAATATATAGAAAATAATATTTTATTTGTTTACTTGTGGGAATTTCAGGGGTGTAAATATGTATAATCAACTATCGTATTTTTTGTACTTCACATTTATTAAATCCCTTAAAAATTCCGAAATATAAACTATTAATTTCGTATTAGTGTCCTTTGATGCAATGCAAAAGCAATTCCTCTTTTTTCACAGTAAATTTAAAATGGTTTTTTAAACTCAAGTGACGAGAGGAAGCTAACTTCATGTTTCCAACTTTCACCTTACTTTTGATCAGTTTCGTATTGAGCCAATTTTTGAGACTTGGGAGCGGCCCGAAAAGTAAGCAACTTATTTTAAAAGTCAACAAATCAAAATTAAGTCCTCAATTCTATTTTTGACTTGAAATTCGCTTATAAAATAATTTAAAAATGTTAGAAAAATTACCCTTATATTTTGCACGAGAAAAAAAAAAGCAAAATTTAAAATAAAATCTTTAATTTTGTAACATTTGCATTAAGTGAGGTAATTTCCATTCCATTTGCTAATCTAAAACAGATGTTTTTCTATACTTTCAGAAAAGTAATAGGTGTTTGAAATAAAGATGAACCCCTTTTGTTTAAATTTACAATTTCTTATTGTCCAAACTTCTTTTATAAAAGCCTCGATTTTCTGAAACAAAGAAGGAAAAAACTTTTTGAATCACATTTTCTTCTACCACAAATTCCGTTTATATCTGACTCTTACATATTGTATAAAAATTCCACTCGCATTCTTATAGGATGCTTGGATTTTCTGTCTCCTTTTCAGACTTTGAAATTAAATTCCTATTCGTATGAAATTGAATACAGCGACAAAATTTTATTCATGTTTTTTGTTAGGTTCCATTTTGTATTATGTCTTTTGTCTATTCCAAAGTTTAAGACATTGTCGTAAGTTACGCATAATCATACTTTCACTTTATTTCTTAACTATTTCTGTCAACAATTCATTTTTAAATTATGTAGTCAGTTTATAAAAGGAAAATTGGATTACACGTAAATTAATATAATAAATAAAACATAAACGATACCAGAAATTACATCAATTTTTTAATTTCCATCGTTAATTTATTTTTAAAATGATTTACAATGAAGCAAATAATTTATTGAATTCGTTAAAATTAGGTTTATTTTTGTAGTTTTGAGTTTTTGCATTACTCTCTAATCATTTAATAACCCTATATTCAGTGCATTATTTGGAAACTTGTTGAGTTTTGATTTTACAGATATGATGTAAAATTGTAAACTTATTTTCATCTTTTTGAAACTCAGATACTTGATCATCTTTTGATCAAGTATCCGAGTTCGACAGAGGAAGGATAGCGGCCTACCGAGATTGTGGATTATCTTTCAGAGAAATCAGTAGTCGTGTTGGACGAAAACCAAACAACAGTAATGTGGATATGCGATCGTTGGATGCAGGAGGGTACGACGGACCGACGTGTTCGATTGCATCCACCTCAGAGCACCATTTCACGTGATGACACACGAATTGTGCGCATGATAGTGACTGATCGTTCAGTCACATCACAAATCATAGCACAACACATTCAGTCTGTAACACATCATCCAGTGTCTTCGCGTACCATTCGACGCTGTTTACAGCAGAGCGGCCTGTCCGCAAGACGTCCATTGCTTTGTCTACCCTTGACGCAGAACCATAGACGTCTCTGCCGCCAATGGTGCGATGAAAGAAGGATGTGGGCGACAGAATGAAATGAACTTGTGTTTACTGACGAGTCACGCTTCTGTCTGCAACACCACGCATTCGAGTTTAGAGACACCGTGGAGAGAGGATGCTGAACAGCTGCGTTATGCACAGCCACATTGGTCCTGCACCGGGTATCATGGTATGGGGTGATATAGGATATCACTCTCGCACTCCTCTAGTACGCATTGCCGGTACTTAAACAGCCAGCGCTACATATCCGAGGTGCTGGAGCCAGTTGTCCTTCCTTACCTTCAGAGCTTGCTCACAGCCATATTTCAACAGGATAATGCGCGAACACACGTGGCACGCATTGTCCAAGGGTTCTTCGTCAATCGCCAGATTGAATTGCTTCCCTGGCCAGCTCGCTCTCCGGATCTTTCGCCGATGGAAAACATGTGGCCCATGATTGCTCAACGATTGACCCAGATTACATCCCCAGCTGCCACACCAGGTCAACTTTGGCAACGTGTGGAAGCTGCTTGGTATTTTGTACCCCAAGAACACATCCAAAGTCTCTTTGAATCAATGCTGAGGCGTGTGGCAGCGGTGATTTCCAACAATGGCGTCTACTCTGGCTATTGATTTTGGTAGGAACCACACTTCACAGAAGTCTATAAATTTAATCATTTGATACTTGGTCAACATGTTATCTGCAAAAAAAATTATGTTGTGATATCTCTTGTCTTTCTTGGTATTGCAATTTGAATATATATATATATATATATATATATATATATATATATATATATATATATATATATATATATATATATATATATATATATATATATATATCTATATATATATATTGTAATCCGTAAATTACTATTAAATACATATCACGCAGTACAAACAATATAGATCGTACACTGGGAAAAAATGTATAGTCAAAACTATTACCGTGCCAAATGTACCGTTTATTTTTACCGAAGCGTTTTTTTAATGTTTTTGGTAAAAATAAATTGGTTTGGTAAAATTCTAAATTATATATAAAAAAAAAATATTTGGTAAAATTGGTTTTATAATATGTGATGAAATTTCATAAACGTGGTAGAAGTTTGTAATATTATCATGATGTCTTTGAGCATGGTATGAAAACAATTTATTCGGTTAAATTTACTCTTCAGTTTCGTATTGTTTGTTAAATGTGATCTAATGAAAACTATAAATTTGAAAAACAGAATTTCTGGTAAACTGTCACCATATGAAAGGACAACTTACCAAAAGAATGCTTTATATACAGCATATTTTGGTTTTATTTACCAGAGTCTTATTTTTTTTTACCAGAAATATCATTAGCATTCAATACTGTAATTTTAACACATTTTTTATCTCCGTGTTATTAACCAAATTTTTATTGCCCCATACTTAAAAAATCAAAATTTAATTTATTTGATATTTTGAGTTGAATTGTAAAAGTATGTAATTTATTTAAATTTCATCAAGACAGGAATGCTAAGAAGATATATCTGCTTACTGATCAAAATTAATCAATGTATTTTTGTTTTATTTTTGCTTAAAATCAATAAATGAACCGATAATTTCGATTTATATTTTTGCATTTCTGTATTATTGTTCAAATTTGTAAGGTGATTTTTCTTTTCTATTAGTAATTATTTGAAGTCTAAAAATAAATTAAAAAATATTTACTGAATTTATCTAATACCACGTAATTCAATTTGATTCCTTGTAAATAAGATAAAACCATTAAAATGTCAGCCAAAATAATCGGCCTAACTATTTCTAAAGAGTTTCAAACGTTGTAACAAAACGAGATTTCCGTTCTTTACAAAGAAGTCTATCTGAACTTTTATGTCGGAATCATCACTCATTTCATTGTAAGGAAAACTGTCTTAGCACATCTGGCCTCTTTCTTTTATTACATAAAATAAGATGTAATGAGCTGCATCTAGAAGAAAAAAAATCAGAAATTAATGGCGTCTATAAAGAAGATAACAACAATTTATTTTTGTTGCTTATGGGGATAAAATAGTAAAACAAGGTCAAAACTTCCCACATGAAAAACTTTACGGTAAAATGAGAAAAATGACCGATTTCGAATGTCATCTACTTGAGTGTGTATAGAATTGAATATGTATATGCATTGTTAGAATGGTTGTCAGAAATACAGTCTGTAAAGGAATTATAAATACGCTTTTATTTATTAAAAAAAATTAAATAATAATTGTAAACAAATATTGTTTACTTGCATTTTAAATGCTCATTTAAATAAAAATTTTTGTAAATGTGTGCAATCTAAACCAGACTTCCTAATGAATAAAAATAAATGCATATTATCTAATCAGAGATTTCTAAAAAAAATTATAAATACACATTTGCATTTTAACATTAAAAATATTTTATTGAACCTCCTTTAGTTAATATTTAATGGAACATCCACTAACTTAAAGTATACTAATTGGCATACAGCTTGAATGTATCCTGTATCGATTCTGTCCCAACTGTCATAGATTGCTATTCGCAATTCATGAACCGAAGTGTGATGTTTATTATAGGCATAAACAATATTTGTTAGTTGACAAGTCGTTCTCAGTTGGATTGAGAACCTAGCGATTACCAGTGCCTGTGACGTCAAATTTTTGTCTCAAATCACTTCTTTGTTAATGTTTCAGTGTGACAAAAAGCATTATCTTGCATAAATATCTCATTAAGTCCTTCTAATAAAAGCTCAAACGGTATTAAATGGAATATAATATAACCAAGATTGGAATATAACCAAGATTGATAAGTTTTTACATTACTATGCCTAAATCAGATTTTCCACCAAAACCTCTACTTGCTTGTCTACTTTCCCTCTACTTGACTCTTCCCCTCTACTCGCTTGTCTACTAAAAACTCCTTCGATTTGTGACGAAAATCTTGCCAATAGCATTGATTATCAACCATTGAGATTAAAATTTCTCTCGCTGGAGAAAACAACAGTTATCCATTTGTTTGCCCAAGATAACATTATTTTGCCCCCAGCAAGTTATGTATTTGAGTTAAAAATGATTCTGGCCTTTAATTCACAAGTTTTGACGAAACAAAAATTTTCATGTAACTATTACTTCTTCTAAGAGCATTTATATTTGCTTAATAACGTTGCGTAGATTTTTCTAAACTTAAACAAAATTATTTGCTACAAAATATTAAATTATTTTTTTAAAAATAAACTGAAAAGAATGATGCATAATATTTTACTTTAGAAATTTTTTTCAAAGGCATGCATGCTTTATTGCCAATAAAAAGAACGTTCGAATTTTAAATTTCTGTTGGAATATAAAGGAACTTTTATGACATAACTTTTTTTTTTTTAAAAAAAACCTTCTTTCTAATGCAAATTTAAAACAAAAAAGATTGTTCTGCGTTGGTTTTGAACGTAAACAAGATTTATGATAGGTAAAATATTTTCTAGGTAACATCGAAACATGGTTGATTAGTCTTTAAATTTATGGTATCTGTTCATAAGCTGTACTGAAAATACGTTTTTCTTTCCTTCTTAAAAAGTATAAAATGACGTAGGAAAAAAGGCATCCATGAAATACGAAAATAAATTGAACGTAAAGTTAAAGATAGATAGTACTCTAAGCAAAAAAAATGTGTTGTTTGTTTGTTTTTCACGTATGTTAAAAAATTAGAGTTTAAATTGGGATTTGATTGTTTTATTGCCAGCTTTAAATATTTTTATTCATTTTATTCATTTTTCATCCCTTCATATTATGATACTTGAGTTTTTTCTAACATAAAATTACAATTGATTAAAAAATATTCTAATCACAATTGTATTATAGTTTTATTTAAAAAGAAAAATGCTCCCAATTAGAAAGGCAAAACGGGAAATGCTTTAATCTTTATTAAAGTTCACCATTACGATATTAAAGTACAATCATTTCTAACAAGGATCAATTGTAACAAGATTTTCCCACAATTCTGCTCAAGGGTCTTGTTCAAAGATCATATAATAATTTCTCTTACAATCGATCTTTTATACTCTATTTTAATAAATTTGTTTAGTTTAAATACATCAATCTTTACAAAGCATATAAAGAAACCTGATGTTATTAAATTTATCAATATTCAAAGGGTTAAATGGGCAGGCCACATGGATATAAGAATGGAGGATAGCAGGACAACCAAAGAAGTTTTCAGTGCCAGGCCAACAGGCACAAGAAAAAGAGGATGGCCAAACCTAAGATTTTTAGACTGCCTTGAAAAGAACCTACAGGTTTTAAAGATAATAAACTGGAGAACCTTGGCTAAGGGAAGAATGTTTTGGCATAGGCTTGTTCAGAAGGTCAAGGCCCATCCTGGGCTGTCGTGCCAATGAGAAGAAGAAGAAGAATCTTGTAAACAATTTATCAACGTATCATTTTTATGCTCTGTGCCTTATAATCAATTTTATAAATGAATTAAAACTTTTGTTTATTTTTAGTTGGTCATAATTAACTATTTTTCATGCAAGATATTTACTGACTTTTACTCAACTGAAAGTAAATGGTAATGTCAGAACAGTCCCACAAGCATAGACATAAATTAAATTTATTGCCCCAAAAAAATTTAATAAAGGGAATTAATAACTGAAAAATTATTTTAAAAAATCGTCGCAAGATGAAGGAACGATTTAGAAAGCATTTTATTTCGAATTAATTTTAAGTAAAATTCAATAATGTTTTAAATGATTTCACTGGGGGAAAAATGTATTTTTAATTTATTTATTTATTTATTTTGTTGCGTGAGAGTTTCTAACAGATTTTAGATATTTTCACATCGCTGATATCAAATCTGCAATCAGTTTCTCACTCTAAGCTACAGTATAATTAATGGCCATTTTAGTCTATTTTTTTGTCGAAATATTCAAGTTTAAAAGCGCCATATTTAGCAGGAGGTCGCATAAATGTTACGACAAACTTCTAGGGGTACTTATAACTTTATTATGCAAACTTAAAATTGCATAAGAACCCATGCCCGGAAGCACCTTTCTAAATTAGACATCATTCAGCACTCTTAACCGCAATCAAATTTCGTCAATTAATAATCGCGCCTATCTTTCACTCCTTCTCCGGCAACCTCATTATCGTGCAATGGGATTCTTTAGTTTAACCTTAATTGTCTTCAGTTTATTCTCATCTAAGTTAGTTGTGGTCATTAAAATATGTTTCAGAATAGTTGTAAAAAAAGTAAAATAAAGAATAAAATTGAGACATATTAATGATTGCAGCATGAAAATTTTAAAATAAAAAAATTAGTATTTTAGTGAAAAACTTAGCTAAATTAAATCAGTTCTAACAAGAAAAATTACAAACAGTTTTCTCTTTCTGCGGAATCTCTAAGATAGAATCGCTTAAAATATAAGATTTCATAATTAAATTTCCAAATTTAATAAAAGCGTTTATTTTATTTTTAGTATAGTTTTTATTAAATTACATTCGGATCTGTGATGGAAAAATTTTATATTTGAAATTTTGACCATTTTCCAACTAGCCAGTGCACTGAAATCTCTTTTTGTAACACTATGTCTAATGACAATGAAGGTTTCATTGGTATCATTATAGCTAAGGGAAGACATTTATCACCAAGTATAATATTTTGTTAGTCCAAATTTTTGATCACTTTCCGAATTACTTAGGTAATCTAATTTCAACTCCAGCTTTGTGTCTCAGAACAAAAATTAAAACTTATAAGTTTTAATTTTTTTTTGACCACGACAAGCAGAATATGTCTCTATTATCGTTTCTGGAATTCAGAGCTATTGAAAATTTCGACCACTTTTTGACAAGCTAGCGAGTTTAGATTTTAATTGGAGTTCTGAGTTGGATGACAATACAAGTATCCATCGTTTTCTAAACAGCTATTAACAGAATGTTTTAGCTATTTCAACGTCTAAGAGAACTTAATGCCCATCGAAGTTTCGATCCCCTTCCAACAAGCTATCGTGTTCAAAATTCCAACTAGCGGCTGATGCTGATGTAATATTGTTTTTTTAAATAATGCGAATAAAATTAGTGGCGATATTATCACTACAAGTACAAAATAGCCTTTTTTATAATATTTTTATTCTAGAAAAAATATTTTTTCTTTTTAGGTGAAGCATATCACATATCATGTTCACACAATTTGTATTAGTTAAGCGAAGTGTAATTTTAAGCGAAATCAAATTTTCTTCATATTCCAATGCGATTTTACAGATATATGAAAAATAAAAATGTTTCTCAATGTTTTTAATTAAATTTTCCAACACATTTAAAACTATGTCTCAACATTACAAAAATCACACTAGAACAAAAAGTGTTACGAAGAACATGTGGTGGCATCTCTTGGATCCGTTGAGATAAAATGTTATTTGCTTGTGTAAAAATAATTAAATTTTGAATTTAATTATTTTTATGTACCCTAATTGTTGTTTTAAGTGTTGACTGCTATTGTATAATTACAATTACTCGAATATTCGGTTAAGACATTCTTAATTTTTGCATTTGGACAAAAACTGGGAATAGGTTTCCCCTCCCTCGTTTGTGCAAAATCTCTGACGACGAGGGAAAAAGAATAAACGATAATACAAAAAATTCATCCGGTGTCACTTTGAAATAGGTTAATTCCACAAATGTTGGGGTCTGTCGTGTTGCCTTTGAAGCACCGATTTTTTGGGAATCCTATCCAGCGCTTTGGTTTGCGCAAGTCGAATCTCAATTTGTGATTGCGGAATTGAGCTCAGACACCACTAAATTTCATATTGTGGTAGCGACGTTAGAGCCAAAGTTTCTGAATTGTGTACGCGATATTGTAATTAAGCCCCCCCCCCCCCGTTAAAAAGCACTTACGAAACTTTGAAAACAAGCGTGTTAAATTTTTGTGAACAGTCTGAAAGCTCTAAATTTAAACTGCTATTGAATGACCTCCAGTTAGGGGATCATCATCCATCGCAACTTTTGAGCGAAATTGAAGTTTTAAATAATGAGAAACTCAATCAGGATGCTTTGAGAGCTCTTTGGATGCAACGCTTACCCAGTATTGTGCATCAAATACTCAACGCTTGTTCTGATGAAGTTGAGGAATCTAGTGGTAAACTGGCATGAATTGCAGGTACGGTTTATGAGGGATCCTAAGATATGGCATCAATTTAACTGCATGTGACACGGATTTGAGCTCTACAACTGCAGTTGATGCGGGGATTATAGGTATTAAGGATTTACGTAACGATATAGCGGAGCTGCAGAAAGTCATAACAGGTTTTGGTGTTAAATCGGTAAAGTAGAAAGAGAGCACCGTAATAGAAGTTCAGTCGTCCTACTGAGAGAAGAAAACGTTATTGTGGATATCACGTGAAATCTCGCGAACGTGCACACAAAATCGCCATGTAATTAGTCGGAAAACTAGTATGTACGTCTGATGCGTCGACCACAGATCTCGATTTTGCAAGTTACCTACTCTTTTTATTAGAGCACTCCACTAAAGTGCAATTTTCAGTCGATTCTGGTACTGTTATAAGTTTTCCCCGGTGATTAACCTCTCGTAAACTCTTTGGATATTTAACATTATTTGCAGCAAATTACTCGGTTATTGAAATCTACGATTACATCAAATTAAACCTTGATTTTGGCTTTCGCCGAAATTTTGTTTGGAACCTGGTAGTCGTGGATACTACAACTCCAATTTTAGGTGCTAATTTCTTACACAGTTTTCGATTGCTTGTAGACATAAAAAAAGGTATTACGGACAACGAATTTTTTTTTTAAGATCTCGTGGTTCTGTTCATTCTGGGAAGCTTGTAAATGATAATTCACCATATGATTGTATTATTGCGAAGTATCTACTGTTTCTTGGTTCGAATCCCGAGATCGAGATCAGACCTGAATGAAAGGGAACTAGATTATTTTTAGTCTGCAAGACTACTTTTGGAACAGGGAGTGTTCTGACTCTCTGAAAGCCCATGGGCAAGTCTCATTCATTTTATCCCTGAAAAGGATAATACCTAAAGAATATGTGGGGATTTTCGAGCAATGAACAAGGTCACTCTCCCTGACAGATATCCATTCTCCCGCATCCATGATGTGGTAATGAGTTTAAGCGATGAGAATTTTTTTTCTTTTCAAAACTATATTACTTTAATTAGGTTCTAATTCGAGCTTATTATCAAATCTCAGTCTCTCCGGAAGACGTGGTTAAGACAGCGATAGCAATCCCTATTGGTCTATTTAAAAATGTCGTTTGGGTTGCACAATGCTGAAACCACTTTCCAACTATTTCTGTACGATGTTTTCAGGGACCTTGGTTTCTGTTCGTCTTATTTGGACGATGCATTCATTTATACGGAAGATGAAGAATCTCACATAAGCCACGTCGAGATAACTTTCAGAGGTTAAGTAATTTTGGGTTGTTGGTTAACCTTAAAAAATGCGTATGTTGTGTAACTGATATAGATTTCTTGGGTTTTCAAATTTTGCAAAACTGGTTTCGCCACTACCAGGAAATTTACAGGTATGTGATCAGGGAATAACCGAAACCAAGTACAATTAAAGAGCTTTGAACATTTCTCGCTACTCTAAATTTCTATCACACATTTTTGAAAGGAACAGGGGAGAAACAAGCTTGTTTAAATGCGCTTATTAAAAACAAGAAAAAGAATAACGAAACTCCGATAGATTGAACAGGCGAATTAAGCACTGTTTTCGTAAGTAATCAATTGCTGAGTCTACTCCTCTCGCTTTTCCTGCTCCGAATGTACCATAAATTTTGACATTTGACTCTTCATGTACGACAACAGGCGCTACTTTATTTCATATTATTAAGGGTAGCAATGAGTCTTTAGGATTTCTTTTTTTAAAAAAAAGTTAAATCCCGCACAAGTGAAAAACAGTACGTTTGACCGCCAATTTTCGGTTGCTTACCAAACTGTGAAACATTTTTGACACTTTTAAGAAGGTAAGGAAATAATTTTTACGGACCTCAAACTACTGATTTTTGCATTTAGTCAAAAACTAGACAAGGCATCCGCTAGACAGATTAGGTACATGGAATATATCAATCAATTTACAAGACATCCGGCACATTCCGGGTGTACGCAATCGCTAATCATTTGTCTAGGATTAATACCATTAACTTCTCTAGCTCTATTAACCGTGTTGGTTTTGCTAGGGATCAGTGAAATGATCCAGAGTTTAGTGAATTTTTAGATAATAGAGTAGAAGCTGGTCTAGGTTTGAAATTCATGTCTTTCCTTGCTTTTGATTTCAAGTTGGTTTCTGAAACTGAAAATAACTGAGAACCTTCATTACTCTAGTTTTCAGAAAAGTTGTCTTCAATTCTATGAACAACATGCCCCACACCGGTTCTAAAGTAACTTCAAGGATGTTATTAAAAGAACGCTTTGGTTTCGCCATCCATGCAAAAGGATTGAGCACTGTGGTCTAAACAATGTATTCAGTGTCAAAAGAATAAGGGGACTTGACATGAAAAATCACCTCCCAGTCAGTTTCAGTTTCCTGATGGGTTCACCCAAGTGCATATTGATGTAGTAGAGCCGTTACACTCATCTAAGGGCAGTAGGTGTCAACTAACCATGATTAATAGATATACAAGGTGTCCAGTGGCAATCCCCATCAAAAATCATCATGCTGAGACAGTTGCGTTTGCTTTCATCAAAGAATGTGTTTCACGATTTGGAGTTCCCGATGTGATGATGTCAGATTAAGGTAATAACTTTGACTCCACTTTATTCCGAACATTTTTTGAACAGGCGTAGCTACCACTACAATTATTCAATTCAATTCACAAGTATATGAAACATGTTAACTGGATTCTATGCGGGGGTAATTTTTCATATGTGACGGTTGCTATTGTGGACAGCTCTCGCTCCACGTTGATGGCCTTCGGACGAGATCAGAACACGTCTATCTTGACAGTAACTCACACTACGATTTCAACACGCCTACTTCGATAGATGGGGCACATTGAACACTTGACTTGTTATTTGTGATAGCGACATCGTCCTCCTCTCGCTGTTGCAACTCAGTCTTGATCACATACAACGAGGGGCCTGTACACACTCGACTGCTAATAACAACATTAGAAAGACCACGCAAACAACCATGATCGCAGTATAGCTCTCACCACCAGCGCTCAAAGTCCAGTATCTCACAGAACAGAAATGAAAAAAACTAGTGATATCCCTTCATCGAATTCTATTTCAGATAGAATTTCGGTGGAGGATCAGAGTAGTGGTAGCTACGGTACCACAATTCGAATTCACTAGTATATAAGACATGTTAACTCGATTCTATCTGGAGGTTCTTTTAGATAGTTGACATTGTAGGTAGCCTGGCCCCACATTTAAACTTATTTATAATTAAAAATAATTTTTATTCAAATAAAATATTGAAACAGACGAGATAGTAAAGTATATTACTCATAGTACGAATTTAACCATTTATATATGACTTACAAGCATGAAATCTATTCACTATTTCATTTCTCGATAAATCGCCAACTATAGATCTCTTCCCATGCTCCAACTCCCCGTTCAATTCAATCACTTTTGATTTTAAATTCATGGCGTTTGGACTGCTGATGCCTGAACCGTTATCAAAAATTTACTGAAAATATTTCTTGTTCGAAGATGCATCTCTTAATCTCTATCATAGGCATTTGATCCCATTTTCTTTTGTTTAATGTTATAATATCCAGTGCCACTTAAATATAGCATTAACATTATTTTGTTTACACTTCTGTGGATTATCAATTCTTTACAAGCGCGATGTACAATATGAATTTACTTTAATCTTCCATCATAAAAATTTCTTCATGGAAAAAAATGAAAAAACACCATGACAAGTAATTAGTGAGATTTAGTAAGCGATGACTTTTGCACTGAAATTACGTTTCTAATGAAATAACTGTAAGTAATACTTAAATGTTAAAAAGAAAGGAAGCGTGGTGTTTTAAAAACATGGAATTATTTAAAACAGTAATTACATTCGTAAATGCTTCCGACTAATGTTATTCCGGAAAAGTTATTTTCATTAATATTGGCTTAATTTTAAGAATCAGCTGCAATCGTTTCCTTTATTCCTTGTACTCAAACGATTATAGCTCTTATATTACAAGTCAATAAGCTGTATTTACCTTTGAAAAACTGAAAGTTTCAAAGACCTTCACACTCTTAGCAAAGGTCATTTAGCGTAAAAAAAGGAGATAAAACTTTTGAAATAGTTTGTTTTTTTTCTGATCTGTTTCCCCTATTTTACTCTTTTTTTTTCTCAAAGTATTTCGTATGAATAGTTTTTTTTTCTCTCTCTGTCTGAAAATAAATGGGCTGTAAAAGAACAAAAGTTCGTGATTAACTAAAATATAAAAAAAATGAGAAAATACCAAGGCTGGTTTTTGCTTACATGTTTGGTCACTAAATATTCTTCATTAATGTGTCGCAAAATTAAGAAAGGGTAAGCATTATTTACTTTATTTTAGTTACAAGTAACGATTTTCTTTTCTTTTTACTAGTAGCTACATCATCAAAATATAACAAGCTTAGACAAAAATAAAACTATTAAAATAAGTATTAGGTTCTAATCCCGGTAAGAAATCCTTTTTATAAGTAGGATGAAATTTTAAACTTTGCTAGTGTTGTCTTGGCATTAGTTCAATCGATATTCGTATACAACGATAAAATGCTAAATCAAATGTTTCATTTTATGTTTCATACATTCACATTATGTTTAATACATTAAGTTAAATGCATTCATTTTATGTTTAATACATTTAACTCAACTTTGTAATAACTCAATAATATGAATTTTATTAAAACACCTTAATGAACGAATAATCATTCTTAGAAAATACTTAAGTGTTCTTAATTTGGTTTATAAAAACATTTAAACCCTTCAAAATCTCTTACATTTTAACAAGATTTATATGCAATTCAGCGTTATAAAAATGAGAAAAACTTTTCTTAAAAAATTTCAGAATCAACTTATATAAAAAACTTTTATATAGAAAGGCACTAGAAATACTCTTGGTATTGATTTTTCAAACATTTTTTCTTAAAAAAAATAAAAATCTTGTTAAAACATTACGACCTGATTAGATTTATCACGTCATATTTAATTTCGTAAGTTATTTATTCCTTCAAAGATTCATTTTCGATTTATTCATGATATTAACGTTTATTAAATTTAATATTAGATTCATTCCATTTCATTCTTATGCAGAGCTTTAATTCTGTTTTTGATTTCTCCGACCATTTAACAATTTAATTAATAATGCATTGTAATTTAATTTTTTTTTTCATTTTCAGCTAGCATTAGCTTGGTATTGTTCCATTTAGCCAATTAAGGTGGTTAAAAGCAATCTTGCTGGCAGTACGTGTGCAGATTATTTTCTGATATTCATATAAAAATTTTATTCTCATGATAATGATGATCATGATATGATAATAATAAAGTGATATGATTATTTTATCATTAATAATATTGAAGATACTTTTTTATCTCTTCTTTATTAGGCAACGAAAAAGGCAATATCCTTTCTACATTAAATCCGTTCTATAATCTATCCCTTCTACAGATATAACTGAGTACTTTTTCTATAGATGAATATTTTTTTCATATTTTCTAAATTAGGATATCCACTGTGATAAAAACGATGACGAATCTGTTACCATAATAATCTTTGAAACATTGTTCTATAATATCAGTATAGCAATGACATCATTTAACAAATTGATAAAATAGGCAATTTTTCTGCAGTGGGGTATGACACTGTAAAGAATGGATCATGAAACTTTCTTTCTTTTTGACAAAA
The DNA here is from genome assembly GCA_949128135.1 of Parasteatoda lunata. NCBI lineage: Eukaryota > Metazoa > Arthropoda > Arachnida > Araneae > Theridiidae > Parasteatoda > Parasteatoda lunata. Next base: position 90,289,841 of record OX421974.1, on the reverse strand, counting down.
TGGTTTTCTGGCATATGCTCTGAATAAGAATTTCTTTAAAGTGACGAAATACTTATCGTCACTTCTTCGAGGATATAAATTACACCCATGCCCGAAGCGGGATTCGAACTCCGGATCTTCCTGGTACGAGGTCAACTACCTTGACCACCATTCAGCTGCCCAGCTTAATTTGTAATTTTATTTTCAATTGTCTAATCCTTATTCTATTTACGTCATTCTAGCTAACAATCTCCCGCAGTGCAATACGATGAGATTCCGAGTTGAGGAAACATTTTCGTCGTGTATTTGAAAGTTCGCGTGTTCATCACAAATCACGTAATTTCGAGACGAAATTATTTTAAAAATTAGAGTTTTATTTCTGAGAGTGTAGAAACTATAATTTTATTCAATATTTTATGTTTATAAATTAAATTATTTTCATGTATTCACTTTCAGTACAACGATATTTCAAGCATAGATAAATATGCGAAATATTTTGGTCAAATATATTAATTCTATGCATCTATAGGTGGAACAAAACCGTAAAATTAAGTTAATTAATTTTATATATACATGTAGAATCAACTATTTCATTTTTATATTAAAATACAGATGGATACAATCCATTTTAACTATGAGAAGTATACCAAACTTGATCGAGAAACAAAATGGCCGCCCAGTTCATTTTTTGTATTTGAAGCCATTATCAAGAACTGATGATGTTTAAATGCTTCATAAAGTTTCTGTCCGCGTGATGAAACAAATTTCTCCACCATTCCCAAGAGAGTTCGCACGAAACATGTCTTTTAACAGCTATTATTTTTCATCTTTTTCTCTCACCTTCTTCCTAGATTTCCCTCACCTCTTTCCAAATTACCTCTTTTATAGGCAACATAACTAAAATGAAACACTAATGGGGGTACTAGAGGGAAGTTTTAATTACGATCGTTTATAGAGATAGAACAGCTTAAAGTTTCACTTCACCACAAAATGGGTCTTGTTAAGTTTAAATGAAAAATATGTCATTTTAAAAGTTCGTGTTAGATAACTTAACAAAACTGCAACATTGTTTTTCGAAACGCAAATTAAAACCTACACTGTTCATGAAACTTACATTTTTAAAAAGAATTTATGTGCGATTAAAGGTCATTTAATTTGATTTAACACTCAAATAAAGGATAAAAATGCACAGTTCTACAAATGATAGCTTTTCGATCTATAGCGTTCGCTAAAATTATACTGTTTCAACTAATAAATTTTTTTTTAAATACGAGTGATTAAATGAAGGACTTAGAACAATGTAATATTAAGTCATATTTTCAAATTGTTCTGGAGAGTTTTTATGGTGAACACCATAAACAATTCCACATAGACAATATGCATCTGTTTCCAGAGGAAACTTGTAGATTATTTATCTCGAAGCAATACTGATCAATAGTATGGTATGATAAATGTCATCTTTGGAAAAAGTGTTATAATACAATTAAGTTCATTTTGAAAGGTATTTAATAAGTTTAGAGTGCCGATAATAAAAATTAGGTTAAAAGTGCTTCTTTTCAAGATTTTTTTTTTTAGAAATTGTATAAGTTCGTGATGTTAAACACTCATTTATCATTGCGCATTTTATCTTTTTAGCTCGAACAAAGGCAAGCATTTTATCTTTTTAGCTCGAACAAAGGCATGCATTAGTAATTTATTACTTTTATTAAATATTTTATAAAAGTTTTACTGGGACATATCAGCAATTTATTAAGCATTTAATTTATTTAGCGAAATGTGGATATCTTGATTAAAAAAAAACTTACAATAAAGTGCTCTTTTATTTATTTATTTATTTATTTATTTATTTATTTTTTGAAAAAGTGAGGAAATGACTTAATAGAGAGATTTTCTAATTACGTAAGCTCTAACGTGCAGTATCCATTCCAAAGGACACACTCTAACCAATATTCTCCGTGAGTATAAGGAAATTCTCATTGTATACATCGATTTTCTGTGTTCTTAGAATTTTTGTTGATTTTTCTGTCCTTATAATTGTTCTGAAGATCATTAACATTTCGTAATGATTACTATTTTCAGTGAAAACGTTAACTGATGCATGTGCAAGTATAACTGTTTTAATGATCTGAGATGCAACAAGAAACATAGTTTAACTGTTGAGATTAATGCTTCTGTTTTCCTAAGCAGAACATTGCAAAGTGTGCATTTTTATATCTTTCTGTTTTCTTTCATTTTTGGAATGGGTGGTTATTACTTTTGAGATAGTCAGTACTTGTAATAGTTTGGAAATAGTGACTTAGTATGTATTTTGTTTTTGTTATCTAAAATCTAGCAACGCATAACTGAATTCCCAATAGTTGAAGTTGAACCGAATTAAATTATCATGCTTATTTTCTCAAGAACTGCTTGGACATCAAATCAATTTTGCGCCAACCTTTTCTACTTTAAAATACTTTGTTGTTACCAATAAAAATTTGATATCTATGTCTGCATATTTCTTTCAAACTTAAAATCGGAAAACTCGCCTTATGAAGAATTTTTCCGATAAAACCTCGTTGCTTCCCTTGCAAGCGCAGCTGTTAAGGACACTGAAACTTTACGCAAACATTATTTATGGGTAGTGAAGGAAGATAAAAATTCCATTTAAGTTATATCGAAAATAGAAACATTCTCGGAGACGCAGAAACAAGTTTCTTTATACCTTGTTCTATATCTCCGGATTATTGAATTTTAAAAAACGCAGAGTTGTCAGAATAAATCGAGTTCTCTTACAATTTCTTCTCAACCAAATAAAAAAAAAACCAGTTTAGCCGAAGCGGGGAGGCAACAAAATCAATTTATCTATACTTTTAAAAGAAGATTTTGGTATCCTTATCTCCTTCTATTTCCTTTAATCCATGAAATGTAGTATTACAGCTCAATTTTTTATGAAAGGGTAAATTTTATGAAAATAAATGAAAGAAAAAACATTTATATCGACGAAACTATTATTTAATGCAGTATATTATAAAAATTATTTTATTTCAAAAATTATTTTTTTTATAAAATTATTGAATACAAATATTGAATATGCGAAAAGTATATGAATATTTTTCTCTAATAAACTGTAACGAATTTATATTCCATTTATTACTTTAAAAAATTCTAGTTTACTTAATTTTGGAATAAAAAAAAGGCATTCAGTTTTTAACTCTTTATCCCTGTATTTCCAGTAGTTCGCAAATCAGATTCGATGAAAACTTTTAAAAAAATACAGATTTAAATAAGCAATAAAAAAATTATGTTTTTTATATCAAAAATCCATCATTGAAATAAATTTAAAATCTGTTTAAAGGTTTTTTTTAAAACAAATACCAATCAACCAATAAATTCGATAAAAATGTATTCATTATTTTTGCTGCATAGTTTCTTTATTTGAGGAAAATGCAATTTTGTAATACAAGAGCTGGGATTTCTTCATACCAAATAAATTAGTATTTGACGATTTAATTTTTATTCATAATTTTCATTTATTAATTTTAGGGAAATTAAATGTGAGTAGAAAGCGCTGCCTTGAAACAATAAGAATGTAAATGTTAGCCTTGAATAGATATTTTCTAAATCAGACTGTATTTTCTCTTTCATTTTTATGTAATTCTCCTTTTATCATATAATATTTGAAAAGTCTTCTAATTTTCTCATTTTCTCTTTCATTTTTATGTAATTCTCCTTTTATCATATAATATTTGAAAAGTCTTCTAATTTTCTTGCTTTGCAATTTATCATCCTCCATATTCTTCCTTTATTTAAAGAGTCGCACAAAAAAACTTACATTAATATTGAAACTTTGGAAAAAAATTTGGAATATTTTACTTTTCAATATCTGCAAAGCAACAAACTCTGCATGATATGCAGTCCTTAAGAAATATTTGCATTTTGCAAACTTTAAAAAGTAACTTATGTATTAATGGAAGAAGAAATTGATTATTTTATGCCATAAAATTTTAAGAACATTGGCATTTTCTAATTCATTTTAGTTATTAAATATTTTGAAGAAGATAAATATTTAAATTATTCTTTCGAAAATTGTAAAAGAAAGATGTTTTCTAATAGATGTGCAGTCCTTTGAAAATCATCCTTTTACAATCTTCAATTTGCTAGTTGATAATTTAATAAGATCTGATTTTAAGAATATGTTTTTTTTTCTAATCTATTTTAGTTATAAATTTCCTTTAAATTTTGGAACATTAATTATTTAAATCCAAACTGAATTTAAAATAGTTTCTATAGTATCTCCAGTTTTTTTCAAAAACAGTCCTCTTGATAAAAAGGACTGGTTTTGAATTCAAATTTTGGTTTTTTATTGATGTAATAAACGATTATGCAAGGAAAGGCAAAAGGGATTGTGGATCAAAGTGTTTGCTGGTACATTCGCGCACCTTTGTTATAATTTTCATTAACTGTTTTGCATAAACTTCGTTAAAGTAACTCTCAATAAACTCCTTCAAGACCCGAATGGTAATGAGCTTTTTTACATAAACTTTTGACTTCAAAGAAATCAAAGGAAGAGGTTCTATTCTGTTCGAAAGCATGATCTGGGTGGTAGGTAGTTACTTTATTTACGTCGAACTAGATCTGCACAATGGGCTATTGACGACGGTCTGGGAAACATCCCTGAGGATGATCCGAAGACATGCCATCTCAATTCTGATTCTCTGCAGAAGGTATAGCTCCCCTGCTTTGGTAGCCCGAAGACATGCGCATGAAGTTGAGCACTTTACGGTAGAACAATTTAACGAGGACCGATATCGTGCACCCTCGGTCTCTACGCAGGCTGATCAAAGTGGTCACCCACTCGCTTACTTACCGCAGTCAGTGATGCTTGTCTTCAGTGTTCTACTGGGAACCGTGTCTTTGCGACCACTGATCTAGGTGGCCTATCCTGCTCAACAAAATGAGAATTTGCAAGACTAGATAATAACTCCTCATTCCTCAAAACATCTCTCAACTATAAAAACGAGTTGTTCGTTCGTGGGCACTCTATTTTAGTAATTCTGAACTGACAACCTGTTTTAGATCCTCCATATTATTATTAAATAATTTCGTTATGAATTTCAATTATTCTAATTCAATTAATTCTAACTTCACTCTTGAAATATTTGAAAATTTTTACCTTTCTTGCCTAAATTATTAGCTGCTATAACAATTTGAATTTGCTTATTTTTTTTATATTTATTCGTTTTTGTAATTACCATCACGTGTAACTAGTGCGAAATAAAAATAAATGTTGATTAACGAAGTTCAAGTTAATTCTCTTTACACGCAGATAAATTAGTTTCGAGTGCAACTTTTCTATTTCTTTCAAAGATTCCTACTTAATTATCACAAACGAATTTCTCAAATAAATGACATTCCTTGCTTGAATGTTAATGAGTTGTCTTTTTGCCTCCTGTCGGAATATCCGTAGCTTCGAAAAAAAATAAACTTTGAAAAGGAGATTCGGTGGAAAGAATTTTGTGGAAACAAGTTTTGATTACAAAACTGATTTGTTTCGACGTCAGCACTAGATTAATGCTAAGTAATATTAGTAACGGTATTAGTTTTCTTAAAGTTGGAAATTTTATTCAATTAACTGAATTCCGTCTCAAACTGTTTCGAATTTCAGAGTCAATTAAAGTTGCTTTGTAAATAAGAGCCATCTAAAAAACATTGAAGTTTACTATTCAGAAAAATTGAATTAATTAATGTTACAATTTATAGATTTGTAAGTTTTTATTTTTTAATAATTTTTTAAGTTTATAATAATTTTTAAAAGGTTTTATTTTTTTAAATTATCGTGTTAATAAAGCTCAAACATACCTGCATGAAGCCCTTTTTTGTCTATTCGTTTACCCAATTAAATAGAATGTAATGAAAGCAACAAAACAAAGTGTTAGTACATATATTTTTAAACTAAGTGGATGTTTTTAACAGTCACCAGAAATTGTAGCTCTGAAGATAAATATGATAGATTCTTAAAGTAAAATCTTAATATTTAATGAGCTCCCCAAAACTTAAAAGATTTTTGGGTTACATGTCGAACATTTTTTTCTTTCTGTTTCTGAATCGTTTTTGAGAGAGTCACAAATTGAAATTATGAGAATCAAAAACAAGGAATCTTATGAGACGTTGAACACTCACAAAATTAAAATTAAAGAAATAAAAAAAAAGCTGATTGATTTTTTTTTTAAATTAAGACAAGAAAGTAACATTATTACGAAATGAAATTACGCGTCATATCAAATTTCATTTCAGATAAAAATTACTGTATAATTTAACTTATCATCGAAATAATAACCAATTATTTACAGTGTACATCAAATATTTATGTTTCCATGTACGGATTGATATACATGGATATTTCATTTGATACTTCACAAAATAAATCTCCATGTATATAAATTCAAAGTCTTTATATTTTCGCTAATGTTTACCCAATTCAAAGTGTTATCGCCGCATTTTTTTACTACTTATTTTACTTAAAAAATAACTTATGGCTAGAAAACTTGTTAACAATAGATGTATTTGAGAGAAAAAACAAAAATTAATATTCTAAGTTACACAATTTCATTAAAAAATTTTGTATAGTATTTATATATTTTTTAAGATAACCATCCATCTAGCGCAGGGGTTTCCAACTTGCATGAGGCCGGGGTCCGCAATTAAAAACACCAGTCAAATGGCGGGCCGCAACTTTATCAAAATTTTATATAGGGCCCTTTTATGTTTGAAGGAACATTAAATATTACTGTCAGATTTTTATCAAGTTTTACAAAACAAAAGTATTTAATTACAAATTAAAATAAGAAATAGATTTTTACCTGAGAAATAAATTTTTTTTGCACCGTTGGTGTGTTAAATTTCACAGAAACGGAGAAATTAGGTTTTTTTAGCGCAAGAAAACTACTTTAAACCCATATAGATTTTTACGAAAATTGTCCGCAAAAAAAATGTATAATAACATATTTTAAAAAAATGTAAAATGTAAAATAATATATTTTAGTTAGCGGGCCACAAAAAAAGGCTTCGCTAACTGGATGTGGCCCGCGGGCCGCCAGTTGATAACCAATGATCTAGTGCATTTACGTGATATTCATTCACTGTTTATTAATATAAAAAAAAAACATCTGAATTTGGTCTCAAACACTTGCATATAATCAAAATTTGTCAAGGTTTATGGGCAAGCATAGCGTCATAAAAAGTTTTTAAAGATCCTTTTTTTGTTTTTAAATCCATAGGAACAGCGTAGGGAGACAAGTGTAAGAGTGCACAATTCACATTGCAGTTCACAAAAATTAATGATACTATACGAAAAAAAACAATGATCAAAACAGTCAGAGTATGGTAGAATTAATTGTGAATTTTCAACATGATGAACAATTTTAACTACCTCTTCCCAAATTGTACATTGTTTATCTCTGCTTTACTATAGCTTTTAACTCAGATATTTTACACGTGTTTCTAGCTATATGGGAACACCAAAAAGACTGGGTAATTTTTAACGAAGTACTTTGGTAATGATTTTTGTGAAATTAACAATAAAATATGGTTTTGTAATATGTGATAAAAATTTGGTCATTTTTTATGATACTTTAGAGCATGACATCTGTTAAATTTATTTTTCACTAAATATATGATAATAAAACTATAATTGTGAAAAACAGAACTTTCGGCAAACTGTTATGATGAACGGAAAAATACCCCAATGAATGGTTTATATTCCTGGTCTTTATTCCCAGAAGTATAAGGATTTTTTTATTAAAAAAAATTTCATTACCAAACTGTACCGTAATTTTCAAGAAATTTTTCTCCCTGAAGAATAAATATTTTGCAGTATTAGTTTTTGTAGTTTAAAGCATTGTCTTGTTCAATAAATCTAATAATTTAACTAATCCTAAAAAAAATTAAATAAGCACTTCAATTATAAAATTTTCATTGCCTGTCTTCATAAAACCTTTAAATGTATTTATCGACTTTCTAATCGAAATTTTTTTCTCTCCAATTTCAAATGAAATTCAATGGATCTCTTCAATTCTATTTTTATCGGAAGGAAAATAAATTATTTTCTTGATGTATTTTTCCAATAGCCACTGAATAATTATACTGAATAATTATTTTAAGAGAAATATTTTAGAAAACTTAATTACTTTTTTCATGAAACACTAATGATAACATTAAAATATTGAAAACAAAATAATTTTCAATATAAATTGTATGTTTAAAAACTCATATTTATGCGTCACAACTCTACTTTTAATGCATATCATATAGAAATCATGATATCAAACTAACTATTATAAGTAACAATACGTAAAATAACTGTTATATAATACAAACTAAGTCAAACTGAATCTGCAACCTAATTGAATTAAGTAACAAATATATATAAAGCTTAAGTTTAAAGTGTATCATATTTTTTTTCAAACATAGATATTTTTCTCTATTTTTCAAAAATGTTTTAAGATTATTCAAAGTTATAATCAATAAACATCTCTTTCGTTCAAAAAGGAACTTAGTTTTCTTTCAAATAAATTCTATAGATACGTAACATACAAGCATTTTAAACATGTTGAACAGATTTAACTACTTCTTCACCCGTTATGCATGGTTTATCTCTGCTTTACTATGACTCCTAACTCAGAAATTTTATTTTTTTACACTGAGATAAGATGTATAAGTAAAACTACCTGCGTATGATAAAACTTAGCCGTGTTTCTAGCTCTATGGGAACACCAAAAAACTCGGTAATTTTTACCGATGCTCTTTGGTAATGATTTTGATAAAATTAACAATTAACAATAAATTTTGGTAAATGTGGTAAAATTTGCTCATTTATTATGATTATTATGATTTGTTATTATTAGAGCATGACATTAGTCAAATTTACTTTTAAGTTTTGCAGTTTTTACCAAATGTGTGGTAATAAATACTATAATTGGGAAAAAAACTAGAATTTTTGGTAAACTGTTACTATAAGAGCAGAAAAATTGCCAAATACAAGGTTTAAATATCCTAAATGTGATTTTTATATCCAGAATCATGAAGATTTTTTTTAAGAAACTGTACGGTTAATTTATCCCTGTTAGTTATCCCTATTAGAAATAATTTATTCTGATTACAATTATTTGCAAATATTCACGAGGAAACTCGTTTGAACTTTGTAGGATATCCTTTTAAAAATCCACGTCTATTTAGGAAACTATTTCCGCATCCTGATGCATCGGAAGAAAGATCAGTTCTTATTACGCAATGATCAGTTCCAATCACTGGAATTTAAAATAAAGAAAAATTAACTTGGAAGTTCATATAAATAAAATTAAAAAAACGTTAAAAGGTATGATACAAGACACGCTTTTTTTCAAGCATAAGCATAAAACGGCTTCAGCATTGAAACTGATAAAGGTGCTTTATGTGATACATAATAAATAGTCCACAATGAGATAAAGAGAAACTTCAAAACAACCACAATATGATAACTTTAGTGTGTTTCTGGCTATATGGGAGTATCATGATTCTCGGTAATTTTCACCAAAGTGATTTGGTAATGATTTTTACAAAATTAACAATATAATATAATTTTATAGTACGTGATAAAATTTGGTATATGTGGTAAAATTCGGTCATTTTATCATGATTTCTCAGAGCATATTATTCAGTTAAATTTACTATATTCTTAACTAAATGTATGGTAATAGGATCTATAATTTTGAAAACCAAAATTTTTGGTAAACAATTGTAATATAGAACGGAAAAACTATCAAATAAATGGTTCAATACCGTATAGTTCGGCTTTAATTACAATTAGGAGGTGGTAAACCCCTAATTAAAAAGAAAACTAATCAAGGGAAAAAAGTAAAAAAATTGCATAAACATAGAATTTAAGTGGCTAGTGTCATGTTACAAGACTTTTCCAATGAGGTTATAAGCTCGAATCCCAGCGATGGCTGGTTGATGCAAATTCTGCTCTCGATTTCCACCGACCACACTGCCAACGAAAGACATCCTCTGTGGTAGACGGATAATGGGTTAGAATCCCCTTTCCGTCAGGCTAACAGTGAAAGGTTTTCGTGGTCTTCCTCTCTATGTAACGCAAATGCGGGTTAGTTCCTTCATAAAGTACTCCACGAAGGCTTGTTTGTGCAATGGGGAATCCAGAAGTTCATTTGTCTTCTAGGTTGGGTTCAAAATTACAAGGCTTCTGAGTTGAACATTGATAGTCCTAAACTATGAATTGGGTCAGCTGTTCGATCAATGCCGGCCGTAAAATTAAAATAAAATTAAATATTACAAAACTTGCCCAACCATGTGTTTTGAGAGAAAAAACTCCCTGGCTGGCCATTAAGCAAGGATATTTTTTTCCTTTCAGAAGAGGGAAAGCTAACTAAAATTTTTCTCATCTTTTTTTTGCTGATTAAACTTAAACAAGCATAATTAATAAATTTCTTGTCTGAAAATCTGTCATAATACAGGCCTGATAAAAAGTTCTTTCGTTTCTCTTGTTTTTTAACAATGATGAATTGATGCAACAATATTAACTTTTTTTTAAAAATAAAAACGCAACCTTCCTGGCATTGCTTGGACTTAAATTTCAAGAAAATTACCCATATAAAGTTTCTTAAAAAATAAAACAATCACTTTAATTTCTTAAAGTGTGTTTAAAGAAAAAATATTATATGACATTCCGTGACACGATAGGTGATAAATCTAGTTTTAGGTCACATTAAATTCCGGTTAATTACGCTTTTACGATTAATCATTTGAAAATACTGTTCCACAAAAACAAAACTTAATTCATCTGTAAGAACTTTAAAAGAATGCTAAGTAATGTTCTCATTTCATATATCTCCAGAATTATTAGTTGAAAATCTAATTAATTAAATGTTTTATAACAATGTTTTATTAATATATAAATACGTTTCTAAATTATAGCCATGCTTTTATTTTTATCGGCATAAATTTTTATAAGTGTTTATATAATTCTCGATTTTTATAGGAGCCACATTTTGTTGCTCACTTATTAAGGCATTCCCTCGCTGTGATGTGCCAGCAACTAATAGACCATTTTCTCATCGAACTGGGGCCATTTCGTTCATGAGGCTCTTATAATAAGTTTCATGCTTTACCTGGAATTTTATAATAGCTATTCACTTTCCATCGTCATCAATATACACAATATATTCAAAGAAATGTTTTGCATCCAGTTAAAAATTGTCAGTCATTAAATATAATTGTTTTGATTTTTTTATCAAAACAATTATCTTATTTTAAATTTCAATGGTACTAATCTGCTTACTGTCAGCCTCACATAATTATATCGTTGAACCTATTGGGTTACTGCATTACACATTTGTTAAGTACTACCTTATTTCTTGAACGATCACGTTTAAAGTATGTTCCCTTTCAATTTTTATTAGCTTTTCTTTTAGTTTCTATTTTTCGGCCATCACAAATTTATTAGTTATTTTCTTTAAAGTTGACATTTATTTTCTTTCTTCTCTTCCAAGTACTGGGAATATTCAAATTCCAAATATAATTTCGTACTATTCAATGTGCTTCTTTACCATATTATTCCATACGGCACCCAATAACTTCATCATCCATATTATCTATCTTATTTATTATATCTTAAATGTGATACATATGTGATTGTTAAGCTGTGTTCTCAATTTAATTTTAGGATATTCTTTGATAATTTAAATGAACTATAAACGAATGTCTGAGATTGATTCTCAGTAGTTTTCGAACACAATACGAAAGCGAACGCGCGCTCTACACTGCCTTTTAAGAAAAGCAGAGAGTAGTAATAAACACCTGACCACCATACGACACTTCCATCCCACCCCCAACCGTGGAAGGAATTTTTTTCACCTCTGAAACCGCAAGAAGCACACCAATTACAAATCAAAAAGATTAGATCGCGAAAGTGAAGTCTTATCGAGCACCCAGCAATTAACACGATGAACCTTATTCGTTTTAGACAAAGATTTAATCTATCATACCAACTGTTAAAAACGAAGTCCTTTACTATTAATAACTATAACAGACTAAGAGATTTTAATATTTTGAGAGTGTTGATCTGCAAAAATTTGAATCCCTTTCCTTTATGAAGTGTTATTAATATATCCGTTTTCCTGTTCATTTCAGCCGATATACGTGTCGGTTACTGCTATTCTTCACAATGCAACATTCCAAAACTAATACAAGCATAAAATATTTTTAAGTTAATATGCTTCATTTTGCAATATATATTTATTACAAACATCGTTTTTTTTATTCACAGCTGCAATTATATGCGTAAATATTACGAGAACCATGAGAACCTAACTGCAAAACCTAAGAATTGTAACTAAGAAATCTAAATAAGGAACCACGAGAACTTAACTACAAGAAAGTAAACATGAAGAAAGAACAAACATGAAATATCCCAAGGTATATTCCATATGTTATTTTGTGACAGATATGGATTTATATATTCACACAACTGCCATGAACCGTTATTTAAAACAATTTTTTCATACTTTATTTTAATTCTTTAAAAATGGTACTCTTTCTACTCTAGTTTAGTAACAAATTCAATTTAATTCATCCAATTTAATCAACCATCACTTAAATTACGTAACTAAGAAAAAACGTAGCCACTGGATATTATTCATACTGAAAAATTGTTCTCATTTAGAATTTTCTACCAATGAATCCCGGGAAATATTTACCTCAAAAGTGGATATATTTTGTAGAAACCGTCATTTTTTTCACAGACTAAGTTTCCTTCAGGAACATCTCCATTGATTAATGGTGCTCCATTAGACATCCTTAGCACTTTTACGACCTCCATTTTATGTAATGTTCAAAATGAAATATAGACCTATTTCTGTTTTCTCTCTCAAGCAGTTTACTGCCATTTCAGCATACTGTTACACAACTTGAGAACATAGAGAATGAACTAGAAACGTCGTTTTTTTTTTTCTTCTATATGAAGGAGTATTTCATTTTTTTTATTAGGAATTACTTTTATACATCATTTTAAATTAGGATTTCCCATCGATTACAATTTAAAACTGATACAGATAAGACAAAAATATTTCAAAGATTGTATGATAAGTATAATTCAGTAAATTATAAGGCAGTAATTCAACAATTAAAACTAATTTAAAAAAATTACTTAAGATTTTAAAAATAAATTACATTTTAAACAATTCTTATAAAATATGAATTAGTCATTTTTTGCAATATAGAATTTATTATGAATTATTAATTTATTCATGAAATATTCTTTTTTCAGATATATAGATAAAGTCTTAAAAATATCTAGCTGACGAAAGCATGAATAAAAAATACGTATAACAAGATAAATTAAAACTAAAAGAGCAACTAAAAGCACGAGAAAATTTATGGAACATCAAAGAATTGTTGATTTTTGAGACTATAGTTTCTTTCACTTTTTTTTCTTTCTTTTTTTTTGAAATTGATGTTTATACTAACGTGTTGCGGGTTTTTCTATATTTTTTTGCAAGGTTATTACTATCCCATTACGGGTACTACGTTACTTTGTATGTGGTTGTTAAATAAATGTGTTTTTTTTTTTTAAATAAAAAAAGGACTGTTTCTTCATATAACTTTATTCGTTATAGTATAAAAACTAGTCACATTAGATCCTAACTAACTTAACTTGAAAATTCTACACCATTATTTTATAAAAATTTAAAAATGGAAGATTAAGTTATAATTAAAATTTAAACAAAAAGAATAATGAAACTAATGAAAGAATTTTTTAATTATATAAGAAAACATTCAGAATTCATTTAAATAACACGATTTTTTTAATATTTGGATTTATTATTAAGACATTGTGTATATCATTACTTAAAATTTAAAGAGAAAAATCTTTTTTATTTTCTATTCGATCGTTTCTATTAACTAGATATGAATCCCAAGTGAAGATGGAGTATACTTTGTGCTGTGTATCAGTAAATCAAAAACCGTGAAAAAAGCAAAAATAAAGGTAGCATATAAACATATAAAGCCTAAATAATGAACATACCAAGGATTCGTTTCTATTAACAAAACTTTCCTCGGGTTCTAAACACAAATAAAAGCGAATTGTAATGCATAAATCCGGGTGAGGAGTCTGAACAAATGCAATTTGCCTGCATTTTTTATTTTTTTTTATCAGTCCACTTTCTATTTTCATCGTATATTTTATAGAATGATTGGTGGCTTATTTATAGATAATTCTTTCAGCCTCTTCTAAAGTGGCCTGTATTGTACACTACTTTAAAGTAAAACTCTGATTTATTAAATTTTTGTTCTAGATGATACGTTGACGATTGTTTCATATTGAGGCATAAAGCTGATATTAAGAATGTTCTCAACTATTATTAATTTTATGGATCCTTACATTCAATTTCGTTTGAACAAGAAAATAACAAGAACTTATCTTCCCTTGAAGTTCTGATGACTCGTAATTGTGCTAAGTTTCTTATTGCTGTTTGTCTGAAACCGTTTTTGGTTTCACTCCCACTTATAACCTTTCATCTCATCCCCTTAGCAAAAATATAGCTACCTTAAACACGCTTCTTTACCGTAAATTTGTTCCTATTGTAATATCCCTAGTGTGTAAAGACTTCCTTTACCTTGAAGATATCGCTGTTAAGCGTGAATTTTTATAAAAATTATTTATTTCATCTAAAAAAAATTAATCCCGTAGTTCATAAAAGTATCTAATTCGAACTTGTACTCTTCGATTGTTTCACCTTATTTTCCATATTTATCAAATTTCTCATCAGAGTGGTCTTACGTGTATTTTATTTTTATTTTATTTTATTACCGTCATTGAACAGACGACCTAATTTTGGGTTTTCGACTACTAAAGTTCAACTCCGTAGCCTTGTATATTTGAACCTAATCCAAAGTACAAGGAAACTCATGAATCAAATGTTGGGAGAAATTTGCCTCATACACTATAACTTTGACTTATGGAAAGATCTGTCCAGCATCAGGATAATCGTCTAACATAATTGAAATTTTAATCATAGGTTTGAATTTTCCTATGCTAAAATCATTCAACACTGCTTCTTTACATCTATTGTCATTGAATTCTGAGAACTTTGGAAATCAATTTCATTTTAATTTATACGCCTTGCATTTGGGGTGTTCCCACCCAACCTTCTCCCACTTGTTTTTAATCTCCCTTCTTTTGTTATCTAGATCAAGTTTGTTTCTTTTCCCTATTGTCTATTGGTGAAACCAGTTTCTGTAATGCAATGTGTGTATCTCTTCTACTTTTCTACTGTCATTTTGTGTTTTTTAACTGCGGAAGGTTCTTGTTTACCGAACGGAAATTGTAGTTTGTCCATTTCTAAATCTTCATTTGTGCTTTATTCATGTCGATTTGCTTTTTCTAAATATAAAGCAATTCGAAGTGAAACTGATTAAAGCCAATGGCATGTCTATATTTTCACGCAATATACAATAAAAGCGTTGTCTTACTTTATTTTCATATTATTTGCCATAAATTATTTTTAAAACGTCAATATAATGTTCCATATAACGTTTTATATTTTAAAAGTCTGTAGACATTTAATTTTTAACACTGTTATTTTTGAAATGCAAAAAAAGAAACTAAATAAATCTATTTGTTTACAAAGCTGCCATATTGAAGATGAAAGAAACATGCCGTAAAGTTATGTTTCGAATCATTATCACTCATAATTGGTATCGAAATTTTTTTATTTTATGATTCTTTTGTAATTTAACAATAGTTTTGCACTGAAATTTTAACACAATTATTTATGCAGTAATATGACACTTATCCATATATCTACATGGTTATATTTACAATATTAAATTAAATCAAAATCAAACTTTTGGTACCATCCTAAACGGGAATCCAAAATTAAAATAAACCTAATTCCATAATTTCATATTTTTATAAGAATTGTTAAATGTTTTCATATTAAAAACTAAAAGCTACTTAATTGGTTATAAGAAATAACAAATTTTCTCTAAGGTATCTCCTTTAAGCATTTAGTGTATCATTTTCCAAATGATACTTAGAAACTTAATGAGAAAAGCAAGATTAGGAAATCGAAGAAGCATTTCGAACAAGATTCTCTCATGATTTTCATAAACTTTCTCCCTAAATGAAGGCTAATTATCTAATCAGGCATCATTTCAGTCTTCTGAATTTCGCTTCTAACGATAAACTGTAATTAGTGTGAGTGATTGTTGCCATAGGATCTTATCCTGGCTCATCATAATTTGCATCACTAGTAATGGAGATTATTATCTTTGATCTTTTCCGAATATGATAAGTCATCAGCAGAAATTAGTGGCAATAATTTTTATGCAGAGATTTGTTAATCTTTAGCTGATTGTGCGTGTTTTTCTTTATAGTATCAGAAAAGATAGGGGCACAAATAAAGAATGTAACTCATCGTGTAGGCGTAGTGTGTATGATGTTTTTAAAATACTGGTTTAAAAAAAGTTTTGATAAATATTTTTTTATTTATTTTAACCTATTCTATCTTTATACTTGTTTTGATTTTCAATATGCAATTATTCTTTGCAATATTAGATAATTTAAGAATAATATGAATAATTTAGTGTAAATAATAGCACTGAGCCGTTGTAGCTTAGAGGATAAAGCTCTTGCTTTCCAATGAGGCAAACCGGATTCAAATCCCAGCGATGGCTAGACGATACGAATTCCGCACCCGGCTTGCACCGACCACAGTGATGGCATAAAATATCCTCAGTGGAAGACAGATCACAGGTTAGCGTCCCCTTGACGTCAGGTTAACCATAAAGGTTTCCGTGGTTTTCCTCTCCACGTAACGCATATGCGGGTTAGTTACATCAAAAAATTTCCACGAAGGCAAATTTCTTTCAATACTTGACCCAGAGTTCCCTTATCTTCTGGATTGGGTTCAAAATCGCAAGGCTACGGAGTTGCACATTGGTAGTTATACACCTATTGGGTCGGCTGTTCAATGACGGTTATACAATAATAGCATTAAAGCTTAAAAGCCGTTTATGTGAACATTACGTTGCTATTCACTTAATTAACCATAAAGAACTATATTATAGGGCGTAATTAAGAGTTTTTAGAGTTTTTTTCAAATAATGTGCACAATGACAAATCCTGTGACATTAAAGTTTTTCTCATTCTACAAACGAATTTAATGATTGTTTGATTGTAGCAAATTGTTTTTTGTTTTTTTTTTTTTTGTTTTTTTGATATCATAAAATAAACATATAACATAATGTTTATTACCTTAATTGTAATAATACTTAAGACTGTTTCCTTCTTTGTACTGTAATTTTTTTCAATTGATTGCTAATTGGTTTGTTTAATGGTATCAACTTGATTATTTAGATATCGAAGAATAAATAAATAACATTATGTTAATTTAAGTTAGAAGCTGGGTAGCGCAGTTGGTTTGTCGTCGGCCTTCTGAGCCCAAGTCTGCGGTTTCGATCCCCAGCCCAGACACTGGATTTTCGGGATGCAGAAAATCCTCAGTGGCCATGTCGTATGATTATGCGGCATGTAAAAGATCCCTGGAGTGCGTTATTGCCTCTTCGCATTTCCGGCAAAATTAAATTCCCAGTGCACTTTAGCATCCAAATAGAGTCTCGGTGCTGCCATCTAGTGTGGCAGAAACTAGACGTCCAAATTAACATGGCCAACGGTATCTCACCCATTGTGGTGGTCCTGAAAGAGTGGATACCACTTCTGGAGAACGCACTAGGTATGCTCACCGGGAAGACTGATTGTGCAGCTCATTGGAAATATAAAAAAAATGTTAATTTAAGTGAACTACTGCTAATTTAAGAGATGCTGCTAATTTAAGAGAACTGTAAGTGATTTTTTTTTAAATATATAAAGCAAGACTTAATATAAAAACAAAGTGTGAAACTATTTGGTTACTTAATTAAGTATTTTAAATCTAGTAAAATAAAATTCAAAAATTTCAAATTTCATTTTAAAAAAAATTTTAATATATGTAGGAACTTGCTAGCAGTGACGGAAAACATAAAAAAATGAATAAAAATATAAAAAATAAAATAAAACCTTTGAAATTAAAACTTATAAGATAATTAACGAATTGTTTAATTGTTGGCGTCAGCGGTACGTCAACTTCCCGCTGACGCCCGGAGAAGGCGTTTGTCTTAATAAACCAGGCCTTTAAAAGAGTGCGATTATATTTAATCAAGTTGACTTTTAAGAAAATATTTTTTAAAAAAAACAATTTATAATGTTGAAATATAAAACAAATAAGCTAAATACAACTACTAAAACAATATATATTAGTTGCTTTAAAAACAAATACAAATTCATTATATTATGGTTGAAGTTACAAATTTAAAAAAAAATTTTAACAAAAATACCAATGCATCTTTCACAGAAAAAAATAAAAGCGCACATCTAAAACAGACAAATCTCTAGGCAAAATATGATTTTCTTATCAATATTTAAACTGTCATTCAAGATACATTTTTATACGTTATACTTTCTTTCGGTTTATTTTTCCTGTCATCAGCGTCACCAAATATATTCAAAAAAATGCCGTTGAGATTTAAATGTTAGAATTTGGAGGAATAGAAGAAAAGTTCCACTGAGTCGTTCCTATTTTCTCTCTTTTTATTTCACATAGAAATAACACATAGAAAAACAATGTCTTTATACTTTTGGATCATATTACACTGGGGAACAATTTTTTTTTACAAATACTTGATCTTGTCTAATTTGGGTGTTGGGATTTCAAATATGAAACTAGTTACGCTCCTAATGCAACAGATATATTTTTTTTTTTTTTTTGAAAATGACATTTTTAATAGATTTATTTGTCAATAAAATGCAAGTTTTAAAACGTTATATATAACAAGGGGTTGCATAAATGTTGTGACAAACTTCTAAGGGAGTTAAAGAACATCATCAGGATTAAAACTGCATAGGAACCCAAGACTGGAACTGACATCATACGCCCTATTAAGAACTGTTTTTTCGTGTCCTTCTAAAGTAAAGCATTCTCGCAACGGCCCGTTGTGGGCCAGGAAGGACATGGAAGTTAAAGCTCCACAATTTCGCAACCAATGGCATGATTGGGACAGTATAGTTAGCATTGCGCATAGGCCAACTTTTCTTTTCTTCCCAGACAATCTGGTATCCATCATTGTGAAGCTGAGTGGACTACAAGCAGACACTGGAGATTGGACCCCAGTTCTTTACAATAACGCTTCAGTGCCTTAATCACTAAGTCATCGCTGCTCCATGTACTTTTAAACAGGTCATAATAGGACCCGTGTCCTTAGCCGAGTATGACGACATTTCCGGCATGAGTTCCTATGCAGTTTAAAATACTGTGACCTAATTTCCCAAGAAAATTGTCGCAGCATTTATGTAAACCTCTTATATAAAACGTTTTTAAACTTTCACATTTCAACAAGTCTAAAATTGCCATTTAGAAACAATCTGTAGCTTGAAGAAAGACACCGATAGCAAATTTGAAATCAGCGATACGAAAGTATCTAGGATCTTTTTAAAAATTACATGCAAAAGAAAAATTTTTAAAAATGATATTCAAGGAAAGAAAAATAAATCCAGATTACAATAATCAATTGTGCTAAAAAAATGAAAAACTTCGTGAGTAATTTAAGAAAGAAAAATAAACCTGGGTTAAATTAATTGTCGCTCAGTATAAGAAACGAAGAGATTAATAATAATATTTTAAACATCCACATCACATTTTGCCTTAGAGTTGTCTATTAATTAGTTAAAAACATTATGTATAAGGGCATATGCTAATGCCAACAAAAGTCCTTTTATATGGTATTTTAAATAAATAAATATTTTAAACAACCTTATAAGCAACCTATTCATCTAAAATACTTATTTTAGTTTGAAAATAATTTTTAACTTGCACAACACTCATTTTTAGTGACCACCTTTTTCTTGAATATTTTGTGCGTCACTTATTGATAAAAATTTATTTTGATAATTTTCAATTTGGAATTATTCGTGCATCGTATGCAAAAATTCTTTTATTTTTTGCAACTTTAAAGAATTGAATGGAATAAAAAAGTCAATGAAACAAAAATTTAGAAACTTTTTACAAACTTAATTACATTATTTTTGATTTGATCATTAAACTCTGCATTCTAACACGTGCTCTTTATTCTTAATATGGGGCAAGCCAAATGACCTGCAATATATGGTACACAGAAAACTCTCTCTATATATGCACTAATAAGTTTCAGGCAATCAACAAATGTATAAGAAGAATTCTTAATATAAAATGATTTCACAAAAATATCTAACAATGAATTATTCAAATGAGTAAGCAAAAACCTAAAGAATTAAAAATAAGAGAACGCAAATGCCTATGGATTGTACACATTTGATGGATGGATAATAGAGCCATCGCAGCTCTATTACGAAATTTTTATTTTGTAACCGTCATTGAACAGCCAATCCAATTTTTTTTCTTTTACGACTACTAATGTTAAATTCCGTAGCCTTGTAATTTTGAACCCAATCCAGAAGACAAGGAAACTACTGGATTATGTATTGGGAGAAATTTTCCTTCGTGTAAGACTTTTTGAAGAAACTGACTGAATCTGCGTAACATGGATAGAAAAACCACAAAAATCTACCACGGTTAGCCTGACGGCAAGGAGACTCTAACCCATGATCTGTCTACCACTGAAGATATTTTTCGTCAGCACTGTGGTCGGTGCAAACCGAATGCAGAATAGCTGGGATTCGTACCCGGTTCACCTCATTGGAAAACGAACACTCCGTCACCTGAGTCATCACGGCTCGAATGGATGGATTATCCGAAAAAATATCAAAGTAAATCCAGCGCTGCTTGGTACACCCCACGGTAAGCGAAAGTGGGGTAGACTTAAAATGATATGGCGCAGAACTATTAAAAATGAATTAAAAAAAATAAACAAAATATGGAGTGAAATAAAGTGCTTGCCCATCAACTGAATGCCATATAACCGTTATCGTGATGAAGATTCAGGATAACGGTTATATATATATATATATATATATATATATATATATATATATATATATATATATATATATATATATATATATAATATCAAGCAAGCTCGGGAGCTAAACACTGGGGTTTTTGCGTTCGGCTGACCTCCTAACCGGAATATCTGATCCTGCACCCCAGAGTCCAAGTTCAAGAAGACAGAGACGGTCACAGTACTGCCGCAATACCTCATTTGGGATACTGTGAATTTCATCCTGAATTCTCTGTTTCAAGTCATCCAGAGTTCTTGGCCGAGTCGTGTACACTTTTTTCTCTTCATATAGCCACACAAGAAAAAATCACAAACGGACAAATCTGACGTTCTAGGGGGGGGGGGGGGAATTTTACAAAATCTTGAGATCACAGCTAACCTAACAATTCTCCCACTACTTCCACTGAATGCCGTGCAGTATGTGATGTTGCTACAACCTGTTGAAACCGGGTTTCTTGAACGTGCGGAAAACTTTTCATTTCAGATGTAACGAAAGATTGTAACATCTCTACGTAACGATCCGCATTAACAGTTACTTTGATCCCTTGCTCATTTTCAACTAAATAAGTTCCAATGATTCCATGTAAAGAAACAACACACCATTACTAGCGTGTAAAGGGCTCTCAAGAACTTCATTAGGATTCTTGTCTGTCCAGTAATGGTAGATTTGCTTATTCCCGTTACATGTGAGATGAAAATGGGCTTCATCTGGCATCCTAAACTTGCTCAGAAATTCATCCTCGTTGTTTATGTTTATCATTTGTTGACAGAACTCTAATCGTAACTAGCAGTCGTTTTCTTTTAGTTGTTGCATCATCTGATGCTTGTATGTATGAAATTTCAAAACTAAATGAAGAATTTGGCGAGTTCTCTGGCAGTACATTTCAACCGTAGCTGCTTGTTTACGAATTGAACGCCGTGGGGTCCGTAGGACAGAATTGCGCACAAATTCAATATTCTGTGGAGTGCGAGCACTTCTTGATCGTCCTGTTGGTTTCTTCTTTTATACAGATCCAGTCTCTTCAAAGTTATTAATCCAAATTTCCATCGCGTGTTTTAATGAGGTGGCACTATGACGTTCTAAGTTGTAAAAACATCGGAACTCCCTCTGCGCAACTTCCAAACTATCATCGTTTTTATAAGACATTTTTATGAAGACCGCACGCTGTTGACCATTCCTCTGAACCATGGCTACTAAAATGGGAAAGTGTTTACTTGTTCAAGGTCTCTATCCTGAAGTGCTGCAACCTGCTCATGGCTGTCACCACACATTTCAAAAATCCCCATATCACCCTGTATTGTATGTATATATATATATATATATATAGTGGAACTCCAATCTTATGCTTTCCGTCGGACTAGCGTTAAAAAACGCACAAAGCTGGATAACGCAAAATTGGGGTAGAAAAATCGTAAGTATATTTTTCAAAAAGTGACATGAGACGAACTACTTGAAAAAATGTGTAATCTTTGCATGTTTTTAGATACAATTATAACCATATTCCTCTCAATACTTACTATTGTTTGCAAATTCACTTTATGTTTTACTTCCGCAAACGCAGAGTTTTTGTGCTTTTAAACTCTTTCAGTTCAGTTGTAGGTATATACTTAAATATTTTTGCTCATCTTTATCGTTTTCATCACTATCATCGGGAGCAGGCATTAAATCAGATAATGAAGAAATTAAAAATTGTGTGTTGCAGTGAATATACTTGTTATCGACTTCGGAAGATCTTCAGACATATAATTTTTTTCCAAATAGCCAGTGTTCTTCTTTTGATACTCGCTTGATAGTTGACATTATCTAACGTTGCAGAAATCAAATTCAGAACTTCCTGAGCATTCATTTTTGCCTTCAAAGCATCTTGCAGGTCATCGAAATCAAGAAAAAGAGATGATCACTTAACCAGTTGTTTAGTGTTACGTTTTTTAAATGATTGGATAATTCCAAGGTTCAAAGGTTGAAGTTACTGGCAAAATATTTATGAAGTTATAATTAATTATTTTTTTGGAAAATTTCACAATTTAAGCGTCCATACTTCCTTTAACTAAACTTCCCGTCCTTTGCCAATTTTCACGGAATAGCAGAAAATATATACTGTTTCTTCTCATGCATTATTAATAAGTGTACAAAAAATTAAATGAAATCGATTGCTATGTGTTACGACTTGCAAATATTTTAGAACTTTTTAATAGTTCTAGACAATTCTCTAGATCTAGATAATTTATTTTCAGTGAAAATTTTCTTTTAAATTTTGTGAAATTATCAGTGAAAATTTTCTTTTAAATGTTTTATTGGGTATGTAGAATTCTTAATAAATAATAGGTGAATTTAATTTGAATTCATTAAATTAATTTTACATGTTTATTGGTCTCTGTATTATATCTTTAAATCTAAGGAATTTAAAATAATTAGTATAATTTTCATAATTTTTCTCTTATTACAAATTCAAAAATTGTCATTCATCCGTGTTTTTAAAAATAATATTCAACTTATAAAATATTTTTTCCCTTTTTAATTTTACCAGACACTATTGCACAAATAATTAAACAATTTCCAAAAATATGCATGAAATTGAAGATGAATTCATATTTCTACGGTATTTAATACATTGATTCTGAATTTGTATATTTTAGCATTAGCTGCATCAACTGACTATTTATAAAACGAAGGGTCCAATTTACATTAAAACAGAGTACATCCTTAAAAGCTTCCAAATGAGCTGCCAAGTGCAACAGATCAGCTTTCAGTTCGCTGTTTCAGCAACAGTTTATACCGGAATCTCTAACGTTATTTTGTGAAGCTAATGTTAATGCACTAAAATTGAGAGAACAAAGGGACTAATGCCTTTGAGCATAAAGCCTTTGAATACTTCTCGAATAGGAGTATCTTAAGTAGCTGAGTGTGAGGCAATTAAACTTTACCTATTGTACTGCGCTGCTTTTATACTTACAACTTTGAATTGACTCGAAGGTTTTGGATAACTATAATTTTATCCCGAGTATTAAAGCGCTGAGAATTGTTATTTTATTCAAACTAAATTGGTTATAAAAGTTAAAGCAGCTTATAATTAAAGAAAAAAGTCCTGGTTACAAAATATTTTAGAGCCTCCTTTTCTAATTTCTTACTTTTAAATTAATTTCTTAGTTTGAAACAATCTTAGAAAAAGGTGAGAGTGACTTCATTGAAATTAAATTCCTTTTAAAGGATAAGGTAGGTTAATATAGTTAATAAAACGTTTCTAAAAGCTCTTTAAAGCTATGTATGAAGTTTTATAAATTCCTCAGGGTTCTATAAACTTTTATCTTTATTTTCAAGGTGATATTCAATTTTTTTTTTCTTCCTGTAAATCATTATTGACTTTAAAAGATTTTAAAACAATACTAGTACTTACAAGTTTTCTTAGGGCTGCCCGTTCTGTGGCAGGGGATCATGATGGATAAGGTCCAAAAATTTGTGACCAGCGGGCATGATATTTGGAATGTTGTCAGCATTGCTCACTGACCACCTTTACTTCCTAGACAAACCCATCCATGGTACTTATTGATCTGAAGCTGGATGCTCTTCAAACAACCATCTGCACTTGGAATAGAACCCGAGTTTTTCAATCTAATAAAAACAAGGCTGAGTTTAATTTTTATCAGTAATTATTTACAAAAAAATAATAATAAATTAAAATAAATAATTGAAAATGAAGCACTTAGTTTTAATAAGTTATTTTTTAATTAATTTTTTTTATTTTTAGTCTTCTTAACCGATTAAACTATACAAATCTTACAAGTTCTCATGGCAACTTGTTCTGTGGCTGGGAAGGAGGTAAAGATGAATCTGGGTCCAAAGATTTGTGTGTGGGAATATGGCCAGCATTGCTCACTAATGACCATTATTTCCTAGACAAGTTACTACCCATGGATCTAAAGTTGGAAAGCAATCTCTGTTTGGGGTAAATCCGCAGTTCTTCAAACTAATAAGAACAAGACCTTGTTAATTTCCATCAATAATTATTTATAATAATAATAAATTAAGTTAAATAATTGAAAATGAAGAACAAAATTTCAATAAAATATTTTTTTTTAATAAATAAAGTTTTCGTGTGTTTTGTGTATACTTAATAAATAAAGTTGCCTTTAACCAATTAAATGAAATTGGTTATATTTTACTGAAAGTTAAGCTTCTGTTTTACATCTTAAAATTTAGATGTGAATTCAACATAATTTTCATTTTCTGTTTATTTTCTTTAAGCAAAATTTTAATGTGAAAGTAGTTTTATTCCTATCTATTCAAATTTTTTATTTACATATTTAAGTCAAAATGATCATCCCACATCATATATTCCCATTTTAGTTTCTGAGATTTACAAATCAAATAAATTGCGAATGACACCTGATATACTTTCTTAGCATATATGACAAAATATTTTAAGGGCTTTTAAAATAGCAAGCTTTCTTGTTCATAAACATTTTAAGAAAATAACTAGAATCAAGTATATCATAAAAAACTTCCATTAATAATTCAAGTTTTTTGAATGTAATAATTTACGCTCTCAGCTATGGATAAACATTCTATATATTTTTCTTGAAGTCAGTATTTTTACTCAAAACGCATTTGATCATTCTGTAATTGTATTACTTATATAGAAATCAGTAAACATTCTACTGAATTATTTTATTACTTTATAAAAATATTTGTTTTAATAACAATAATGTCATAAATTTTTTTGAATTTAGTAGTAATTCAATCATTTCGTTTTAAACTTTTTTTATAATATTTAAACAAAAAAAATGCGTTCATTTTTATTTAAATTTTTAGAAACTTTCCAGAAAAACAAGTATTTGTAATTTTGTTAATATATATCACCTACTTTTATTCAGAACATTTACTGAGAAAGTGAGCTGTTTTTATAAAATCTCGACATCAAATTTATTAAAAACGCTATCATGTAATTTTCAGGTTTACTTCCAAGAGATATAATCTCATAAAAACTTGAATAAAATTTAAAAGTGATACTTAGAAAAAAATATTTGTATAAATATTTTTTTCCTTTGTTGTTATAAAAAAAATTTATTGGAAAAAAGTAGTTCTGTGCACTTCTGTCATCATAAAATAAATTTCCCAGAAAATATGGATATTACATTTTAAATGTAAAAAGCTAGAAGATTTAGTACGGATAACGAAAAAGGTCTTTCCCTTAACATTTAATACATTTGAAAAATAGAATGTATGCATATCAGACAAAAGAGATATGGTTACACCATATCTCTTTCTTATCTATATCATTATCTTTCAGTGATTTGTACATAATAATATCAGACATAGAAAATATTTTAAATTTTTTTAATATATATATATATATATTAAAAAAATTTAAAAAACACTTACATATTTAACAAAAATTTTAACATTTAAAAAGAATGAAAGAAAAAAAAATAAGGAAAAGATATAATCTCGATATCAGCACACATGATTATGTCCGGAAAAAAATGCTTTCTAATACTGTAATGTTTCCAAAGCTTGTTTTCTCTATATTTTTAACTTATTTTACGAGTTCTATGTACTTTTAGCTTATGAGCAGTAAATAAAACATGCTCAAAAAATATAAATGAACAAATTTCTTACCAAGACTCTAGAAACTATGATCAACCACACTCAGTGAAGTAGAATAAAAAATTTGCTTTAATTATCTAATGTTGTCCGCGGCCGTGGTTTTGCTGCGGCTCTGGGCCGAACATTGCCATTGAACATTGCCATTGGGAACCTGCGCCACCTCCCTTGAAGGGTCTAAGGTGGCGATGAGTCTCAGTTATCCGTGTGCCTTCTTGGGGGTGGGGCGGAGTTCAGTGTTTTCCTTAAGTATCTAATATTGGGTAACAAAAAAGTAAGAGTTTCATCAATTACATTAATAAACAAGTTATAGATATCTGGCATAGTGTTTACCTTTTCTAATGTAGTTTTTTATGCTGATTTCAAATCTGAAAACCGCTTTGCTCTATCACGTTAAATTTGTAAGATGTGAAAAAAATTGCATTTTCTTTGAACACCGTTTCATTTTCATAGAAAACTGTTTAAATTTTAGTAAATTTTAGGGAATGCTGTTTAAATTTTATTATTTTTAATGAAATATTGTTTAAGTTTAATTGTTAAGTTCATTGATTATAATCGTGTTTGTTTGCATTGGGTAGCAACAACTATATCTTATCGCCACAGACATTTAAAGTTTTTTGAATTTCTTTGCAATGAGAAACATTTTATACCTAAACCACAGAAAAAGCTTTGAAAAAAAATAAATTCTAGAAGAAAGAGCGAGGAAAAAGAGATGCGGAAAAGGTCGCACATATTTCCACGAAAAAGCATTTGCTCTTTGTACCTTATACTTTTTATTTTATTTTTCAGATTTTTAGAACATACATTTTATTTAAATGCTTTCATATATAAACCTATTCTCAAAGAAGAGTAGACATTTTTTCCCATTTTATTCTAACTTACTTGGTTTGAAAGTAAAAATAAATTAAAAAAATCACACCACATGTGTTCTTATTGTTCTTACATTGAAAGATCATATTACGAGAAAGCGTTTTATCATAAAATAGAAAACACAATACTATGCTAAGTGTTAACTTTTCATAGAAAAAAAGGGTTCACATGCATAATTAGTAAGATAGCATAAGATATTTATGTAAATTGCACACAGATCAAATTTGAACTTTTAAAACGGTTCTCAAAAATACTATTTTTAGAAATAGATTTCATATTTATGCTAACAGCTTCATACTCATGAAACCTCAGCACTATTATGAACAGAAAAGTCCATATTTATTTAGATACAGATTAAATTCGGCGTTTCAAATCGTTCTTAAAAACGCTCTACTAATATAACTTCACTCGCCACTTTGGCGAACTGTTTTAGGAAAATTTATATTTAATGCACTGTGAAGAAAAGTCAAATTTAATAAATATTATTTAAAACTCCAATGAGATATAATTAGAATTTCAAACTATTCGTAAAAATACTATTTTTGCATAGGCATCGTTTTAGCTAACAGTTTCTGAAATCACCTATGGTAGTAAAAATTATTCTTAATAATGACTTTTTGGCTAAAATTTTTACGCGCATAAAACCACAACAGTAATTTTTTATGCTTCATAATAAATGGAAAGAGATTCTTAATTCCGAAATACCACGCAATTTCATACAGAAATTAATCAATTTTAATTTTTTTTTTTGTTTCATGAAGAAAAAAGATCCTTTCTAACCAAATTCTAAATTAGCCGTACTTAAACATAATTTATCATAAACCAATAATCCAAATTACAAGACAAATTTTGCTTCTTCTTTAAAAAGAAAAAGAAATAGTGAAACAAAGAAAATCAGTAAAAAGACTATTCACTGATGTTTGTTTTCTGCTTTTTTTTTGTGAAATAATTCTTCTCTTATTTCGTTCATCTTTTTTTTTCTTTAAAAGCTTGAAGTATAGCTCTGTTTGCATTGTGTTTTACTCTCCCCATATTTCACACCATTTCACTGGAAAATGGGAACCATTCTCTTTTTTTTAGAGAAAAAAGGGATGGAAAGACGTAAAATGGACTGGAAGAGATCGAGGGAAAATGGCAAAAGAAAGAATTTCTAAGAACGTTAGAAGAGTATACAGAAAAAAATTGAAGACGCTTTGAACCCGATAACAGATCTATACTATGAAGAAAAAAGAAGCTTTTTATATCCTAGAATAAAAGAATTCTACGGATGTCATCAAAAAACTGAACTAGCAATTTTGAAGGAGTGAACGAGAAGTCAAATTGAAAATCAATTCAGAACGCAGATTTTTGGCGCCTTGATTTTGTTTCTGAAAAATGAAAGATGCGACATATTACTTAGAAAGAATTTATTGCATGTATCAATTTTTGTTGATGAAATTAGTTTTCAAAAAATATTTCAATTGAAACATGATATTTGTTGTTTAGTGATAAACTGGAAATGTCAAATCAAACACTATTGCAATGAAACATCCCTCTTTAATAGAAAACGTTAACAATCTATCAATAAGCAAACAAACTCCAGAAAAAGTTTATTCGTAAAAAACATTTTAAAAGTAGTTTTTAAAACAATTAAAAACTTAAACTATCGAATGCAAGCATCTCTTCTTGAAGGTGGGAGTCACCGGGGAAAACGAAGTCTCGGACGCTGCAACAACCTCGATCTTCTTTATTTATTTAAAAATAACTGGGCACCTGGGACGCGCAGCGGCCCCTATCCCATTCATCATGAAAGTAATATATACATTGAGTAAAAACATTTTGAATTAAGCATCATTATGGTAGCTTTACAAAAATTAATTATATACAACCATGATTAGAGAAATATTTATTATAATTGTCATAAATATAATAAGCACAACTGACATTTAAGCATTGAATAGAATTTAAATTTAGTGTAAACTTGAGTTGTAAAACAAATATGAAATGAAATAAGATATATTTACAGAAGTTTTGTCCAACATTGGTGACGTCATCTATCGATTACTATAAGCAATTAATTTAATTGAACTGGTTTAACTTTTTACATTCAATAAGCAATTGATGATCTAAGAATTACACTGATGATAGAGTTCAGAATATATAGTCCGGAATTGGGCATGAATATGACACTATAGGACGTTCTCTCCAATGATCCTCTGCAGTAGTCGGAGTACCTCTTCATTCTTTATGAGTTCTTGTAATTCTTTTACTATTGTAACAAGTCTATGAGCCAGACCTGCTGTTGTTGTAGGAACAGGACGAGAGCCCTTCCAGGTGGGACGGACCGGCATTTTGTCACTCGTTGCTGGAATTTTTTATGATACCAGCAATACTGAAAATTCGCAGCCTTTCGGGTTCGGGCTAGTCGAACATTTCTGACTAGATCTTCTTAACCGGTCACTTGTACGAGCTTCCAACCGTGAAAGACGAGCAGTGATCTCTGTCAATATAGACCACAAATCCGGATGATCCGTCGAGCCCGCAACTGTGCTGACTGACTGTCCGCTAGTTTTTGTAGCCATAATATCATCGACCATTTCTGCTAGCTTGTCTAGGTATCGTTGGAAATCGCCAAAATCATCCGAACATTAGTGGGCAACCTCTGCAAAAGTAAAGATTTAAGAAGCTCATCGTAATTATTGCACCGGCTTTATTCTGCATCTCCAGAAGCAGTCTTGAAGGACGGCGGTCGCCGAGTTGCATTCCCGAAATTAAATCCCTTAAACGCTGTGCTTCAGTTTTAACATATTGAGTGCACAATCTTTTTTTCATTGTGGTGAAAGGCTCATCTACAGGTGAACTGATAATAATATCGCTGATAATCGCTAGTTCCTCCGGTTGCAAAGCAGAAACTACGTGGTGAAATTCCGTTGACTCTGTTGTCGCTCCAACAAGCGTGAACTGACTTTCTATTTGTCTGAACCATATCTTTGGGTTAGCTGTCCAAAAAGGTGGCGGCTTTGCAGAGAAACGAGCAGTTTGTTTATCAGTAGTTTCCGTAGACTCGGGGATCTCCTACATTAATCTGAAATATAAAAGTCCAACAAGAGAAGAAATTTGTACTCACAGCTTGCCAAAAGTTTTTAATTATAGGTAAAAAAATTTATGTATAATATTTTATGAAAAATCTATTAATCATTTTAAAAATGATCTTAAAATAGAATATTGAGTGTTCCATTTAGAAATAGAATAGAATATCAAAAATATATATAATAGAATGTATGATGGTGTAAAGAGTAAAAAGAAATTATATACTCATGGAATAAAATAAAAGAGTTATAGCGATCACTACAAAGTTATATGCCATGCAGAACGCATGGAAAAACCTTTATAGCCAAGAAAATTGGAAATTTGACTTTAAATTTAGTACAGTATAATCAGCTTAAGAAATAGCTAGCTTAATTAATTTATAAAAACAAAAAAATAATAATATAGTAATAAAAAATAAGTAAAAAAACATTGTCTTATATATAGTGACTATAAGATTTTGAGGTTTGTTTCAGAATATTAATAAATTTCAAAATAAATTACATTTTTGTCCTTTATTAAGCAAAAATTGTTCCGTAATTAAATTATTTTTAAGAATGAATGAACTCCAAAACCCCGTTATCTATATAAATAAAATTGAATGTCTATCTGTATGTGTGAGTGTGTATTTATTTTATAGACTCCCAAACCATCTAAACGAAAGCGATGAAATTTGGCATACAAATAGTTCGAAGCACGAGGAAGGTTACTGCCAAGATTAGAACATACAACCTGTTCAAGTGGGATGAGCTATAAACAAAATAGAATTTTCTGATTGGTTAAGCGTTAGCTATTGTTTTAAATTTAACTATAGATAATTACGTTTTTTTTTTTTTTTTTTTTTTTTTTGTATATATATATAAATGTTTCAAAGATATCATCAATAATATTTGCTTGCTTAGAGCTCTATTTGATCCAAAAAAAAAAGTTTATTGCACGTACCTTAATATTTAATTATTTTTTTATTCTCTATGTCAGATAAACTTAACGAATGAAATTTATGTGGTGGCATTCGTAAATTACGTCACTTAACTAATACTTCAAACGTTATTTGATACGATGTGTTAATTTTGTTAATAGTAATTCTTTCAAAAATGTGTCCTTTTAAGATGCGTTTCTATAAAATTTACAATCAACAATAATTGAAATGAAAAATAATATTAGTTATGTATTCAAAGGCAAAATTAATGGAAAAAAGGTATTCACTTAGAAGAAACGTAAAAAAAAAGCGTTAAACTACAGGGTGATTCATAATTCCTTCTGTTTACTACAACCTTATTTTTACTACAACTTGTTTCAGTGGTGCATGTTACTGCCCTCTACCGGCAACTGCTTAAATTGAAACTTGAATACTTTCGGAACAATTTCATATATTCTTTTTTGCCATATTCATCTTCGTTTTTTTACTATTACGCTTCGAAACCCCGGAGGGAATTATGAATAACCCTGTATTATTGACGCTAATTATTCGTAATTATTTTAGGTGATATATACGTATTGAAATAAAGGAAATAAGCTGTGGACTAAAAAACAAAATTCATGGAGTTAAGATAATTATTCGTTTAGAGAAACGGTAAAAAATTACCCTACTATTATGGACGACAATGTCACTTAATTAATGTTGATAATATACATTTTATAACCTTCATTGAACAGCCCGACCCAATTTTGGGTTTGTGATTACCAATATTCAACTTCGTAGCCATGTAATTTAGAACCAAATCCAAAAGACAAGAGAATTTTGGATCAAATATTGGGAGAAATTTGCCACTTTTTGATGGAACTAATCCGAATTTGTATAACGCGGAGAGGAAAACCTCCCAAGGTTAGCCTGGCGGCAAGGGGGCTCTCGCGCATCATCCGTCTACCACTGAGGATATTTTACGTCAGCACGGAGCGAACCGGGTGCAAAATTCGTATCAACCAGCCATTGCTGGAATTCGAATCTAGTTCACCTCATTGGAAAGCTAAAGCTCTATCCTCTGAGCCATTACACCTGATAATATGTATAAATTGAAATAAAAGAATAGCCTATCTATTTAAAAGCAAAATTAATGGAGAAAAGATACTTATACGCTTTCGAAATATTATTATTCGCCTAATTATTATTGATACCAATGTTTAATTAGTATCGGTACTATGTATTAATTAAAATTTTTTAAAAAATAGCTAAGTGATAAAAAAAAACTAAGTTAGGGGAGAAAAGGTTAATGGGAAATTCATTTTGTTGAATCGTAAAAAATCTTCCTCTACGCAGATGACGATTAATTAATTTTGGTAATATGTACTACTGGTACTATGATGATTGGCGCAGTTTTAATAAGAATTTAACAGCGGCTTTCCGTAGTTTCATAAAATGCTTTTTCCGTAGTAGCAAAGATAGTAAATTTATATTTTAAAATTAAAATAACTTTTTTCATCCCATTCTTGTAACAATTTAAACGATAAATATAGGTTCGATAGAAAAATGATCATCAAGGTCTTATAAGTATGCTATTTGTTTTTTAAATCTCGGATTTAATTTGCAACCACTGATAAATGTATTTCACACAAAACTCAAATGTTGAAGGGTTATGCAATAAGTACCAAATATATTTATAAAGTATTATATAAATATATTCGCAGATTATTAAAATTGCACCAATACTAAGCAGTTTTAATACCGATACTGTGGAGATAATTGTCTTACAGTCCTTAGAAAGGGATATGTACCTAAGAAAATTACTTGATAATAGTAAATTTTGATTATCATGAGTTGGTGGCGAGCTATATATTCACGCTAAGTGATGCTTGATGCAGTTAATATCTATTCTGATGAAATGAACTACAAAAACCATGTTTCGCTTAATATAGTAACGTAAAACAACTGGAAAAGGGGCAACAAATAATAATGAATAAATAAAAATGAATTTATTTTAGCTTTATTAATTGAACAGGAATATAGGTAAGTGGAGGAACCAGGTAAGTGACATTTTCAGAGAAGCTATAATCATGGTAAGACGAAAAAAACAGTGGTCTCCGAACTATTTTATTACCGATTTATTAGAAGATGGAAGTAATAATTTTTCGTTTTATTTTATTCACCACTGCTTAATTTGAAAATAAAAATCATGCATGCATACTAAAAACTTATGTGAATTAGTTACATTAGATTAAAATGAAGACCAAAACAATTTTGTTACATTAAATATACCTATACTGATGCAACCACTTTATTTTCACTGATTGAATACTTCTAAAATGCCACTCTAACTCCCGAACTCTTACCTTATCTAAACTCTTGAATTGTGTAAGTATAAGTTTTGAGCATCATTTCGTAGAGTTGTTCGGTACTGACTAATTGCTTTTTTTTATTCACCCCGTTCAAAGAACCTGAGCTGTTTAAAATATCTCTATTGTAAGAATTCTTTAAATATCCAATGCTTAATTAATGTAAATTTTTAAAATTCTCCTTTAAGAACAAAAATAAAAAGAATTCTATTGGAAGAATTTTTTGAAGATCCGATGCTTAATTAATTTAAATTTTTAAACTTCGCCTTTAACAACAAAAATAAAAAGAAAGTTAAAAGTAAAAATTTTAATCTATGTTCTGAAATAAATATAATATCAAACTATTTTAATTTCATCAAAAAAGTAAATAAGGCCAAACTTTACTCTTCTTTTGATGTTAGATACAGAAAAAAGAAGCAAATGTAAAGGAAGAAAATGAAAGGAAGTTATAAAGAGGAAAATAATAACCAAAAGGATTTTTTTTGGCAATTTAATTCTATGGAAATTTTTTTTAAACAGCATAGAACCTTACAATAAAAACAATAATCTATAAACGAGAAATTCTTTAATAAACTCTGAACAATACTTTATGTAATTACTATAATTTGATTACTCTATCTGAGAATTAAAAAGAATTAAGAGAAAATTTTGTTTCATAGTTATTTTCCAACACTAAAGTCTTTAATAAAAGAAATTTCCAGTAACTGTATTCTTTAATTCATCATTATATGAAATTTTTGTACATTAAAACCAATAAAAACAGTAAAAAGTTAAAACAGTAGGGGAGAGTGGGGTCAATTGTAACATTTTTTACTTAACTATTTTTAGCTAACAAAAAATACAATATATTATTAGTATTAATTGACAGACGAGTAAAGTAGACTATCCTCTACTGGAAAAAAAAAAATACCTTATTTTAAATGTTAGTATATTAGTTATTAACAATTTTTGACAGTCGTGCGCTTGTTACAATTGTCCCCACTTACGGGGTCAATTGTAACAGTTCATAAATTCAACTAAAACATAGTTAATTATACATATTATCATAGTTGTGATATATTTTTTTATTGATCAAAATAGTAGTGATATTTTAGGAGTGAAAATAATAATGATCAGAGACCTTTAAAGGGTTAAACTTTTATCTTTAAGGGGTTAAAAATTTTAATTTATGCTGTGAAAGGTGACAAATAAAATAATGCACATGCAACATAATATAAATGATATAAGAAACTATTGGTGGTTCTTAAAGAGTTAAGTAATAGTTTGTAAACATAAGATTATTTATTTTCAGCTGTTACATTCGTCCCTTTACTTATTGTTACAGTCTTCCGCAAGACTCCATTTCAGCTTCATTTGTTATAAACAATGCTAATTAATTAACAAAACTAATCTTTTTTTTAAAATGTTAATTAAGGTGTCCACTTACATATTCGGTTAATAATTTTTATTTGTTTAAACAAAATTACTTTGTTACAATTTAATATTCTAATACCAAAAAAAGTACTTACGTAGCTTGAAAATATCTTTTGTGATGTAACTCTTTCAAAAGTACATAAAAATGGTTGCCAGCAGGGGTGTACATGTAGATTTATTAAATACACCTTGTGCGCCACCTAGGAACCAAATCTAGAACCCGACACTCGAAATTTTTGCTCTGTTACAATTGTACCCTGTTACAATTGACCCCACTCTCCCCTACAACTAATCTAAGCAAAATCTATCATTTCTAATGTTATACTATATTAAACTGATAATACATAGAATTATTTTTTAAACTTCTTTCATAATAAACTTTTATTTTTGATTTATTACTCAACATCTTTCGCAAAATGAATGTTTAAAATTAACTTATTTTTAAACAGCCTTGTTACGCTTATATAGTTAATAAATATGTATTTATATTACTTTAAATTTCGTATAATTTCGTCGTATGTGCTCTAGTTACTCTAATTGGATTAAAGGAAACGTCAGACTTCAAAGATTAAACACTGTTTTCTCTGATTTAATTAGCTTTGTGTTCTTTTAAAGTTTAAAAGGATTGCACTTTAGATGTACTACGTTGTCATTCTGTTAATTTCTACTTAAATAAACGTGAATCTCTTAATTTGTATTTTTTTAATGAAAATGTATAAAGAAATTTCGTTCATCTACTAGTTATTTAAGTAAATTAGATTTTCGAAAAGTAAATGAGATTTATAATTTTTAGGTAATCAAATTAATGAGATTTGTGAGAGAAAAAAAACATAAGGATGGAGGAAGTTAATAATTACTTTATACTAAGAAAAGAAGGTAAGATGCCTTGATAACTATTTTTTCCATAATTAATTTAATCTTACATGTTGAATTTTAAATAAAAACCTTTTTTTTCTATTTATTTTTACAGTATACTAGAAAACATGCTTTTGCTTTATAGAAACGTCAGCAAATTGTCAAGAACGTTTAAAAATGTTCAGTTCAAAATGAATTTATCCCGTCTTTTCACTAAGGACTTACCAAATAAAAAGTGGACATTTGAGTGGTTTTCAGTAATAAATGAGATTTTTTTTTCGCTTAATTTTTTACGACACTTCCTAAAAAGGTATTATTTGGTATAAAACTAATATTCAGAAAATTACAGTCCAATTAAATAATCTTAAGACTCGAACCTAAGCGTTAAAGTTTGAAAAACAAGGAATTTTTCGTTATAAAATCCGAAAGGATAGTTATAGGAGTCAAACTGGACTTAGTTTGTAGAAAATGATTTCAGATAAAACTTTTATAATTAAAATGTTTTTGTCAAATGAGTAGATCACAAGATACAAGGGTTTTTTATAATTTTCCAGCAAAATCAATTTTTTTGAGAGTGTTGTAAAATTTAAGTACATTTTTTTATTTAATTTATCTTGTCTCTTTCGTAAGCAACTGCCCTAGGGTAAATTCAAATAGTACATTGCTGTAAAATTTCTAAATTTAGTTATTTCGTAATTTTATTCCACTATATTAAACATACTTACAACGGTGCACTGCACGTACGATGTGATTTTTGTATAAAAGTGTACGCTTTTTGAAGATTGTTAAATTTTTGACTTTATACAAAAATTATTAATTTCAGATAAAATAAGAAATAAAACTATATTTTTATATAAAATTATATTTCTTTAAAAAAAAACTTTTGAATTGCTGTAGTTACAAGTTTGATTTAAATCTAGATAGATAAGATTTACCTAATTCTGAATATGAATCATCAAATTACTGTGAGAAATTAGGCACCTAAGGAACAAGTTTTGTATAGTTTATTTTTTTATCAAGCACCAAGAAAAACTGG
The DNA here is from genome assembly GCA_949128135.1 of Parasteatoda lunata. Classification (NCBI taxonomy): domain Eukaryota; kingdom Metazoa; phylum Arthropoda; class Arachnida; order Araneae; family Theridiidae; genus Parasteatoda; species Parasteatoda lunata. Next base: position 90,252,687 of record OX421974.1, on the reverse strand, counting down.
AAACAGAGAAATGCAAAGAGGCTGAAAATCGAAGAAATGTAGATTTCTTGGCGGTGGCGTGGAGGAAATAAATATGCCAACATAGTAAATGAAAAATTGTATAACCAAACCTTAAACTCCTTACTAATATTGCAAAGATCTTCAAAGATTAATAAATTCAAAAAGCGTACAAAAGACATCAGATGTAACTAGACAATTTTCAGTCCAGCCTTAATGTTTGCTTGAGGTAGTTCCAAAGTGAAGCTTCTGGAAGACAAAACTGAGGGCAGAAGATGAAGCAACGTAAACACTACTTCTTCAGTTGGCGAAGAATTTGTATTTTTTAAGAGTATTTTTATTATTAAGAGTAATAAGAATTGAAAAATATTTCTACCATCTTCCTTTTCATCATCACATTTCAGTTTTAAAATCTACTTTTGATTTAAAAATAGTAAGAACCAGAAACCTTTAACTTGAAATTTTTTAATCTTTAAGGCAACGTCGCCTGAAATCAGTAAAATTAAATATAAAAAAAACTGAGATCCATAATAAACTGGTCAAATAAAAAATTAATGACATCGAAGATGGTACTATGCAACTATTTCTGGGTAATTGTAAAACCCAAAATATTTCTTGCTGTAGAAGATTGTAAAGAAATTATGATTTATATTTAACGAATTCGTACACCAAAAAAATACTTTTCAGAGTTCAAAACAAAATATCTTTCAAGTTGAATGAATCATGAGTAATGTAAAAGCCATCTATATTCTTTAAAAATGAATTTCCTTTACAGATAGCTTTGAAAATATTTGTTATTCCTTTATAAGCATCTACGTATGTAAAAATTTAATTTAATGCTATATTAGCTCTATATCGAGATTTTGAAATAAGTCAAACAAAAAATTAATTTGGTTCCGAAATTCTTGAAAAAAATGAAAAAGATTTGAAAACTATTGTCATATGATGAACATGAACTGAATAAGGAAATTGGAATTTTCCAAGCAGAATTACATTCAAAATCAGATACACCTTTAAAATATGAATACCATCATCATCTCGTTTGAAAAAGGCTTTTCGGTCGGATTTAATGTAGTCGAAATTCTCTTCATCTTTTCTCTGATCCAGATGATTGAAAAATAGTCTTGTAGTTTTAGAAAATACTAAACGTTTTTCTAAATCAAAATTGAGCAAAATACATTTGGCATTTTACTCCTATCTTTTCTGAACACGTTATTATCTATGGTTTATTTATTTAAAGCATTTTACAATAGTTACCAAATGCAGCAAGTGCAATTTGAAACCAGCTTCCCCTGAACACATCCTTGATAGTCCGAAATATTCCTTGGGGGACATTCTCTTGCAACCAGTTTTGATGAGTGACTTTGCCAGAGCATTTGGACTCACACATTTGATATAGCTGAGGCTATATTATGAAGGTTTGGAAACAATAAACAATTGTTACCAATTCTACACGAATTTTCTCTTACCTTAAAAAATTAAGTTTTCTTGGGTGGGTTTAGAAAAAACATTTTTTTTTATCTATTAATTTCACCAAACGTTTTATTTATAAAAGTTGATTTTGAAGTATTACCAACAAAATAAGTCCGTATTTGTGTTTTTATAACAGTCCATTTGGATTTTATAGTAGAAAAGCATCTCGTTTTTTTTTTGTTTTTTTTCAACAAAATTTCATTTTTTTCAAACTTAGATGCTTAGGGGTGAGGTTAAAATATTATTCTTTTTGAGTGAAATGTTAAAAATGTTAGTTTTATAGCAGATAGCACCATTTTTAGAGCGTGTCGTCAAAGAATTTCAAGCTTTTATATTTCATGACCACCCGTATCCTAGTATCGCGTATCATAGTAATATAAATACAGGTGAGATAACAAAAACAACATTCAGGATTATAAAAGCAATTTGAAGAACTGTACCAAAAATTGCAGATAACTAAAAGCAATTAATCAGTTTTGATGAGAGCAAATAAAGTGAATGTCACGCTGAAAATAAATGAGTCCAAAATAGAACATTGTGTAGTTTAGTTTTAAGGGCAGAATTCTGTGATTCTGCTCAGACAAAATATCCTACACTTGTGTTTCGAGTCGTAATTCTCCGTTTACATCTCATCTTTCATCAACCGCAACAATAGATTTAATGAAGATAACGGTGTTTATTTTTCTTAGTCTATACAATATTGATAATAAATATAATAAATATTGATGCTTGGCTATCACAAAATATTTACACTATTTGCTTACAGCCATTCGTTTTAGACAGTGCCTACCATAGATAAATAACTTTATGTCCGCTTAAAAACTGTACTACCGCACGTTTTTATTTCATAGACGTATTTATCAATGATACTATACATACTTAACATAATTTTATTTGATAATCTGTTACTCTAAATGCTCTCACGTAAAACTGAATAATCATTCATGTGCAATTTTATCATGCACTCCCTTCATTTTTGATGGTATAAAATGCGTTTACTTTTCATTTTCGCAACTTGATTATGCCTATGCACCCATTTATATTGATCATCCTATGGTCTTACATTTTATTTATTTTTAGATTTGTTTAATAGTTTTCAATTTATTTTGTAACGTGATTAAAATAAACTATTAAGAAAACCTAAATAAATAGTTTTTCATCCTTTCAAGTGTTATTTTTTAACAAAAAACTGATCAAATCTGTGACAAGTGTCGTTACATTTTTAATAAGTTCAATATTTAAATTATATTAGCAAAATAGTTTTGAGAAAATAATCAACTTAGAGATGGTTTGATTGCAATAACTTCACTAGCAATGAAAAGATCTCTAAGAAGCAAGAGTAACATTTAAACACTTCTCTATACAATATAATATTGATGATCTAGGAAAAGTTTCAAGAAGATTCATGAATTAGTTATTGAAAAACTCGTTCTGAGAATTAACTATGTTTCTCTACTTCCCTTCACTCACCCTTCAAATAATTCATTTAATAAAATTTCCAACACATTTGATGAAAGTCAGTCATTTTTTATGGTGAGTCTACAAAAGATTTTAAAAATAATAAATGAAAAATAATAAATGAACAGACAACTCTCCAAACCTTATGGAGATTTCTTAGGTTGAACGGTGGCTATTTTGGAAATATTAAAGAGATTTTGCAAATCGTTTGTCTTTTTCCTTTAATGCTCACTTTATTTTCCACCCCTCAGTGATCCAGCAATTTGTAAAGAAATTTACGAACATGAGCTGGGAAGCTCAAGTAGTGTTTGTGTAAGAGTTATGGAAAACCGATAAAATCTCCCTTTTGTTTCAAGTTTTTTTCAGTTATGAGCACCATTTTTTAACTAAATTTGACTAATTTTGCAACATTATTAAAAATAAATTGCTCATTTCCTATGAAAAATGCAAATTTCTCTCTTTTCTATCTTTTTTAATTGATATTTCACATAATTGGTCATTATTAAGAAATGTGATTAATTATTCTCAAATTTAAATTTCACTAAAGGCATGTGACACATTTCACTGAATAGTACTCAATAAGTAATGTCGTTTACCCATCGGCACATGTTTTAAGAATATTAGCATAAAAGCCTTCAAATAAAATTCAAACATTTACGATTTCATAAATGATTTTAGTATTAAATTTACATTCCTTTACATTAACTTCGTATAATATTCCCTTAGCATTTTCCTTAATGACTAAATGTTCCATGTCTCCAAACAAATTTTATTTTCATCAAGCTTGATATGTAAAGTTAGGAAAATCTATTTATTCCAAACAATTAATCGATTAATTCTCTACTGGGACTTCTCTTAATGAATTTATCCTTAATGATTTATCATCTTTCCTTAATGAACTTATTTTAAATTCTTGCAAATAATTTTTATGTTTTAACTTTTTACTAAGCAAAGAAATCATATATCGAACGATCATTAACCTTGAATGGTTCATTTTTCATGCTATTTTTCTTGTTCGTGGAAAATAGATATTTCAATATATTGCACAAAATTCATCCATCTTCATTAAACATAACTGAAAATATGCATTTTTTCTTAGAAATATGCATATTATTAAAGAAATGTTTCTAAATTTCAACGAACTCCATACCATTTTACTCAAATAATGAACGATATTAAATCGCATTTATTCAAAACAAGATGTACTACTTTAAGATCCGTTCATTATTATTCAAATTTTGTGATGAGGTAGTAAAATGTTTTAAAGTAAATACAAGATTAAAAAAAACAGTTTTAATGAATTAAATTTTGATATCTGCGCATATGTAATGCTACATTTTTAACATTTTTAAGACTTCAGTTGAAAGTCATTATAAATATCATTAAACTTTATATATTGATGTCAAATAAAAACCACGCATTGAGAAGAAGAATATTTTTTCTCCTCATAAAAGACAGGTACTGTATTTTATCTAAATAAAAAAGGCATTTTAAATCATATGTTAAGCTTTTTTCTAACAATCTGTTTTTTTATTACCGCTCAATGATAAATATGAGTAATTTATAAATACTTCTATCATAGTTTTATATTCTTCAAAATGAAAAACTCAGTTCATCTTAATGAACTTATAGAATATTACATTTAGTAGTTGCTTTAATAGTTGGTTGAAAAAAATTTGTTTCCCAATAATAATATAATTTAGTATTCTATTTAATAAATTCCACTGTTTTCGACATCATTATGCTCTCATGAGCAGTTGGAAGGAAACATCGATAAAATAAGTACGTGTTTAGAAAAATATTCAAAAAACAATCAGACATGAAAGTATTATTAAAGATAATAAAATGTTAATAAATAATACGACTACTAAGCTTTTAAATTTTTGCTAAGTTAACAAGAAAGGATTTTTTCTCAAAACATTTCGAAATAAATTTTAAGGGAAATTTTGTTTTTACTAATTTATGCCCAAAATGCAACAAATTTTAAAAACATTTCATTCTATTTTGGTATTCATTGTTTTTTTCTGGTTGGTGGGTTGGTTCTAATGCCACTTGCCACACGGGCAAGCCAGCTTGGTGAAACCGAGCAAATTTAAGGCACAGTGTGCGATTCTTGTTTTTCAGTGGCGCCATCTGTGGCCAAAAATACGACTTCTGCCACATCATACGTCACACCTGTTTATAAGGCGGACCCATTCATGCATCCATCCATTCATTCATCCACAGATCGTAATTTTGACTTGAATCAGAGAACATTCGGTCTCCAATCCTGTACCCCCAGAGGTATTGATTTGTTATGGGAACATGGAGGACTTTGCGATTCGACAGAATTTTAACGTGCATCAGTCAACAACTACACGGGGAGTCTTCGGCCGGCGGGGTTCGAACCCGCGAATTCTCGGACATGGGCCCAGTGCCCTACCGATTAGGTTATCCCGACCGTTTATTTTCTTGTGTTGTAATATAGTTTCTACAAAAAGTTAACATATAATCTGATACACAATAATAAAAATTTAACAGTAATAATCACAGTAAAATCACTAAATCATTCGATTTGAAACAATATTACTGTAAAATTAAAGTTATAATTTACTCTTATTATATAATTATTAATGTAATTTAATTTTATTTTATGATATTTATTTATCATCGTTAAAAAGGTATTTCCCGGTAAGATGAATTTTATGGATGAATAACCAAAGTGTCGGTACTTTATATTATAATTTGATCCGAAATTTTTTACAGTGTAGATTAGGACGCATTGACTCTTTCTTACGTATACAAAAAACAAGCAAAAAGAAAGAATGATTACTCTTCATCAAAAATTTAAACAGAATTAGACAAGTGTCGCTAGATATTCTGGTGATAATCCACAAAAATTGAAAACCTGCCTTTCTGAGTATACCAGGGAAAGAAATTGCTCCATTAGTCTTTATTAGCTGGTAATTTGGAAACAAATTTCTTCTAGTTTTAACGGACAAGGATTGATAAAAATCAAAACTTTCCGTTTTTTTAACGGGAGGAATAGAATGACAAAATATTTCTTTAATTTTAACGAAATTCGTCTCTTTAAAGAAGTGACGATTGCTATTTTGTCACTTCGACGACATTTTTTGCCCGGATCATATTCCAGGAAACGGTTTCATCAAAAACGAAAAAAGCTTCGTAAAATTTATGCATCCATTTTTTATATAAATGTTCTTAAAAATTAGCGTTAGGTATAAATGTAGTTTTAAGTGTAATTTTTCAAAAATATAGTTAAGTTTATACTTTTATATAAAAAATGCATGAAATTATTAACCTAAATATCTATAATTTGAACAGCATGTTAAGGCAAACATATAACAATATCGTAACTGCCAACTTGTATAGTCGTAGGGAAAGATTTTTAAAAAAAGTTATTTTAATATTACTAAATATCTTGAGATTATTTTATTATTAATCTATATCTGTTTTTAAATTATCGTTTCGTTATACGAGGGTTGCTATTTATATTTCTGGCCTAATAATGAAAAAACAAATATGTAGGATCGAAATTGGTTTTATTGTTTTTCAAAATATTCTCCATGATGATCAATACACTTTTGCATGCGTTTGAACCAATTTTCAAAGCACTTTTTCCAGTCTGATTGAGGTAACTCCAAAACATGCGGTTTGAATGCATCAACCGCTTCTTCGGGGGTCGAAAATCGTTGTCCACGTAATTTCTTTTTGATGTGTGGGAATAAGAAGAAATCATTGGGTGCCAAATCAGGGCTGTACGGCGGATGACCCATCAGTTCGATCTTTCGCTCCGTCAGAAATGCCTTTGTTTGAGTCGATGTGTGAGAGCTCGCATTGTCATGATGAAGAATGATTCGCCTGTTCTTCTGCTTCTTTCGAATTTCTCCGATGACTTCTGGCAAAACAAATGGTCATGTACCATTCAGAATTGACCGTCCTGCGTTGCTCTAACGCCACTCTTGCCACATGACCGTTAATGCCGAAGAAACAGGCAATCATTTGTTTCGATGTGCTTCTTCCTCGAACAACTTTTGTTGGTTTTGCCTCGTCTTGGAAGACCCATACAGTTGATTGCTGTTTTGTTTCCGGCTCATATGCATGATCTATGATTCGTCACCTGTGTAGATGTTATACACAGCCTTTGATGTATCTTGAACGTACTTTTCCAACTTTTCCTTGCACCAATCGACACGAGCCTTTTTTTGAGCGTTTGTCAGATTATGCGGGATCCAACGCGAAAAAAAAATTTTTACGCTCAAATGTTCATGCAATATTTTATTGATGCTAGTCATACTAATGCCCAAAGACGACGGTATGTCACATGACGATCTTGTTTTATCAGTTCACGCACAGCATCGATCTAATTAAAGAGTATCATGATTATTATTTAAATTATTTAATTCTACTAGAATTAACGAAATTCAAATATTTTTTACATACCCTTACTGCAAATTGGAAAACGTCGATGAAATATTTTGTAACTTAACGGCATGTCTTTAAATTAAGCAAGTTAATAAAAATTTATCAAAGGTTTTCTTATTAAGAAAGCAGATTTAAATAATTCAGTAACTATACAACGTAACTAATTATATTATTTTTTTATGCAAACTTCATTTAATTTTAGTTGCTTAATTAAATCCCTATTCAATTTCGCAATTTATTAAAATAGTATATCTAATACTGAATGGTTTCTTTTACATTTCTCGATAATTATTTTGAAACATTTCCGGAATTAATTAATATAATATTTAATAATTTTTAATCATTAAGTATAATATCGAAATTTCTTCTTTGATATTTTTGTTTCAAAAAATGCTTCTCATATAAATTTAAATTTTAAGCGTTAAAAAATAATTTAGTTACAATTTAAAATGTAACACAACGTAACACAACCTTTTGATTTTTAATAGCTGTAAAACGGCTAAGATATTATACAACAAAATCTAATTTTATTTTAAAATATTTTTTTATCTTTAATTTTTCTTTACAAAAAATTTACCAAATGGATGGATTTTTACTTAACATACACTGAGAAAAAAAGTAGGGTTAAAACTTCCAGAATATAATAAAATTTTCCGTCTCTCTGGTTCTATGGAAACACCAAAAAACTCGATAAATTTTATGGAAGTTTTTTGGTAATGATTTTAGTAAAATTAATAATAAAACATGTTTTTATTAATCTGTGATAAAGCTTGGAAAATGTCTTAACATTTTGCAGTTCTTCTAGATACTTTAGGGCATGAAATATTTTGTTAAATTTACTTTTCAGTTTTGTATTTTTTACTAAATGTGCTGTAATAAGAACTAAAATTTTAAAAACCAAACTCTCCAGTAAACCGTTACCATATGAATGGAAAAATTTAAAAATTATTTTTTTAAATACCGTATATTTTTGTTTTTATAAACCAAAATTATGGGGGTTTTTTACCAGAAATGTCCTTACTATATACTGTACAGTAATTATTTCTAGATTTTTTTTCTCAGTGTAAAAATAGATCATGGCTTTCAGAAAAGATGTTTCTCAAATAGAAATAAAACAAAATAAACATATCAGATTTTAAGAGTAAACAAAATCGCAATACTTTCTTATTTGGACTTGAACTTAAGCTATTGTCATTTCATTTCTAATAATTCAATTTTTCAATTCATGAAAGAGTAAACAAAATTGCAATACTTTTTTTCCTTTCTTTTTATTTGGACTTGAATTTAGACTACTGTCTTTTCATTTCTAGATGCGATGTTCGAATCAAAAGTAAAAACAGTATGAATGAAGAATTTTTTGCTAGAAAATTGTACCAAATACATTTTGTAACAAAATTTTACTCTGACACATACATTGTGTTGATTTAACTAATTTTTTACTTCTTATTAATAAAACTGGGAAAAAAATTATAAAAATTAAAATATTGAAAAAAGCAAAAAAAAACATTCTTTTATTGTTTATATAAATTTCATTCGGTATCGTGAATAGATAGAGCACGTCGGACTGAGTTTATTATTTATAACTTTTGTTTCTTTCAAGAAAAGTTTCAGATTATGTAAAAGAAAAGCAGTAAAAGTAATATTCAGTATAATTCAACTGCAATAATAAAGAAGATTAAAGACATACCATCTAATTAGATGAAACTCTGAGGATATTTTGACTGCGTAAAATCTCGTTTTCTTGAGAATTCTGTGAGTAAGAATTCTTACTAGGAAAAGAAAATGACAAGGAAATAAAAATTATGCCCAACTTCTATGCACTGCTTTTAATTGGATCTTGTATAACGAGATATGTGGGTAAGAAAGAAATATAATAAGCTTACAGAAAAAAAAGTGTAATTTATAAAGAAAAATGTTGGCAGATATTTCGTTTATATTATAGTAATAATGTTCATATTAGGAATATGAAATACATTCTGTTAGAGTTAAAAATATCTATTAAATTCGGCATTAACTGTAATTATTTTACTTGAGATGCAAATTAAAGTAATAATTCCTAATTAAATAAATTGTTCAAAAGTACTTCAGTGTCATTTTTTTCTAAAATATGAGTATCGAAATTTCTTTCTTAAATATTAGCCTATAAGCTTTTCTTGAGCCTAACAAAATATCTTAATAACTTTTTAGATGTGACATTTTATAGTTAACTGTGAGAGGTAAAATATTGAATCATATGGAAAGATCTTTTTCCTGGGATTTTTTTCTTATGAAATCCTATTTAGTTAATTCCTTTATCATTATTATTTATATTCATTAAAAGAACTAAAATCACACAACTTAAAGTAGGAACATTATTGTACTATTAATATTTTGTATTCTTTTTAGGTTTCATTTAAAAAGGGCTTTTATGTCTCTTAAATATATATGAAAGCTTTTTTTAGATTAAACGTAACATATTTCTCAAACACGTAAGACATAACTTTTATTTTGAAAAAAAAAGTAATTGCGAAGAATTTATCTTCAGGAAAAATAAAATTCTCAAAATCCTTAATAAATTAAAAATAATTAAAAAGCAAAGCTAATCTTATTTCATATTTGTCAAAAGAGTCTTTCGAGTACAGTTTTCTTACCAGATTTTCTTGTGATGATTATAATGCGTATAATACGATTAGCGTTTTCACATTTTCAATTCTTTTTTCCAATCCACTAAACAAATAAAAAATCTAAATGGAGAAGCGTAACAATTGTATAATTTTTAATTCAATTCAAAAAATTCCATCAACTAAACAGTTATTTTTTTGCTCTTCCTATGCCAATAATTCCCAAAAGCATAATCCTTCTTCAAGAAGATTATATCATAGATATCATAGAGAGAGATTATTTTAAATACAATTACTTCATAATAGTTTTCTTTGATTTTTCTGGTCAAACTTTAAGGATTTTATTAAGATAGACCATTTTTTTTACAAATCTATGCCTTGTTACTAAATTTTTTCTTTTTGTAACTAAGTTTTCTGTAACCATTTTTTTTTTTTTTTTTTTTTTTTTTTTTTTTTTTTTTTTGTTTAGACTTTTTAAAAAGAGTCGTTTATTATTATTTTCAAAAATTTCCTTTTGTAATAACTATGCAAAACGTAAGTTCTCGCTGTGTTACATTTTTGTAATTCGATTACGTGTTACCGATGACAAGACTTGAAATACACTCAGGTTCATACCTAATGGTGTCTTGAAAAATACGCACTTGTCCATACTTTGTAATACTGTTTGCAAAGCGGAAAACAAATTATGGTAGAATTCACAATTCAAGTCAAAAATAAACGGTGCAACTTTTGCGCTAATAATAAATTTAAAATAATTTACTATAACCATACCAAGAGCTTTTGAATTAAATTCCTGTAGCATTTTCTTAACTTGATATAGACTTTACTTGATTTCACATGATCTGACCGTACTTGCCTTGACTTTACTCGATTTGACTTTACTTGTTAGAAATACTGTTTGTATATAAAGCCCTTACATTTAGTCTAATTTAATTAAGCCTAAATAATTCGTAGGAAACAATACCTTTTTTCTCCAGATACGAATTTTATATTAGTACAAGTCAAATATTGTATTTCTGCATATTAAATTTTTTATAAATGGTAAACTTTTTGTTCTCTTCAGATTGATTTAATCCCGGTCTATCTGATCCCAGTTCCTTACCTCACAATTTTGATACGCGCAATTTTTACAGTTCTAATTTAGTTCGTCGATCAAACATAATACATTAAATAAAATTCTTGTCTGTAAAAAGAGTTCAACTTGCATCTAAAAGAAATTTCACTTTCCAAACTGTTCATAATTACAGGGGTTAGACAAAAATAAGGAAACACTTCTATACTGACTCCTTTTTTCATATTTCTCAAGAAATACTTAGAGAATCGTTTTATACCTGTAGAAATATTTAGATTATGAGAAGCGATTTCTCTTACATAGACATAGGTTTGAGAGACAGGCAATAAATTCTAAACGAAAAATAGTGTTTTGTAACTCCCTTTGCCAAAAATTAAAGCTATAAGCTTGTACTTGTGTTTGTTTATTACTTGTAAACTATTAACTGCGTAAATATTCAATAAATGCCAACAAAATTTTTATAATATTTCTTTAATTTATGACAAAAACATTATATTGAAATTTGAATAAAATTTTTTAAAATTGCGCAATATATGAGAATTTAAAGTAATTCTTTCATATGGTGCATGCGCGGGAATCATTTTTTTAAAAAAATCATATTTTTGTTCTAAATCGTATTTGGTAGTATGTAAAAAAAATCCAATTCTTAAAAATTTAAAGAGTTTCTTGAATTTTTCAAGCAATTTTTGTAAATTTTGAAAGAAAGAAGTGAATGGTAAGGGGTTTTCCACAAATTATATTTTGTTCTATTAACTAAGATTTATTAAGAAAGACATCGGCATTATGTGAGTATGTTTTATTTCACATGTTTTTTTTTCTTTATTCCATCACATTGGACCATTATTGTAGGATAAATAAAAAGCCACTTTTACCTTAAAAATCCATTTCTATTGTAAAATTCATTTCTACCCTAAAACCCTTTAGTACCTTAAATTACAGCGTAATTTTTTACAATAATATTTATTTAATTTGAGTGATTCAGTGAATTTATTGTAATTATTGCTATAAAAATTACGGTATATAAGACTTTTTGTTCCGTAATATGTTCCGCTAAAAATGAATTTTACAATAAAAAGATCCGGCAAACTTTGAGCCGGTCTTTTTTACCGTAATTTGATCAGAAATTTTTCTAGTGTGTGTCAAAATAAACCTATTAAATATGATAATTATTAATTTTTATATCGTTTATATGAATTACTAATAGCATAATCAGTATTTAAAAACAATTTTATTAAATGTAAAAAACGTACAAAGTAACCACCAAATCCATAAGTTTAAAATTTGTCTAAGGAATAATACATTATATAAAATTCCATATTATATAAAATTTATGAATAAAATATTATTATGAATAAAATATTATATAAAATTTTAACTCATTTTTTCATCAATATAACATAAAGTTATTCTCTGTATCTTAATATAATAAAATGGTTTTAGCTTGTTTATTTGAATTAGTTTTATTTTCAAAGAAAATCAGTGATCGATTCATTTTACGTTAAATTGAAATATCACTATTGTGTAGAATAATGATTTTCTTACAACACTGTATTCAAATTAGGTCTAATATTCCACTTGTCTTACTAAATTCAATGTTGAAAATGTTTCTATTTTTAAATTCAACTTCAAACAAACTGTCATTTCAGTTAATCTCTCAATTTTACAAAGATTTAATAACCTTCAGAATTGGAAGAAAATTGAAAAAAAGTATACTTCTGCTTTTAATGTATTTCGATATCATGGCAACAAAGATAGTAGTTTGTTTTTTTCTTTGTAATAATGTTTGTCCCAGCAAATAATATTTGTAATAAATTTTTATTTACCCTGCGCAAACCTCAATATAAAAAAAAATCATGCTGCACTTTTACTCAGTATATTCCGGGGGGAAATAAAACAAATTGTTTTAATAAAACAATAATCTGTTATGTGGATGGATATATTTCAAAATTTAATTTCCTTGAAAAACAACTGCTTTATTCTCAGTGAATGACTGTATTTATTGAAAGTATAAATCAATTTCAGTTAGACATCAGGCAATGTTTTGAGTACCTATCTCAATTTATAAAAAAGAATTACAAAATGTCAGCGCATAGTTGAAGTGAAATAACTAAAACTCTTATCACATATTTGACAATATACCATTGTAGTAACATTCAATCCTCTTGATTCCTCCAATCTATTTAGCTTTGTTTTGCACAGATCTTAGTGCATGTACTTTTGAGAAGTAAGTCTCAGCCTTCCTCTTTTACGTTTTCCATCAGGCGCTCAAATTAGCATGCGATGTAAGCAGGGCTATCCCGTTTTTAAATGTAGGGTATGTCCAGTCTCTTCAAAATTACCTCATAAATGTGTTTAAATTTTCCTTTATTAGTACTATATCTTTATTTGAAATTGTGTTAGGACAGAAGAATTTTAAAATAATTCTTAAAAATCTTAACACCATCATCCGTTGTAAAGCACATTTTCCATATTTAACTAAAATTCCATTTCAAATATAAAAATATAATTCTTACATGCGTCACCCCCATGGCTCACAGATATATATATATATATATATATATATATATATATATATATATATATATATATATATATATCGCTGGTTCAAAACTAAAACGACACATCTGCAAACGTATTATGCTTGCAGATGTGTCGTTTTAGTTTTGAACCAGCGATATATACTTAACTTTTTCACATTTTTAACTGTTCCTTTTTCTTTTTTTCTTTTTTTTTTTTTTTTTTTGAATTTTTTTCTAGTATTTAATAAGGAAACATTACAAACTGCTCTACTGCTAGCTTGAGAGTTTTATTTATACTCTAGAATGGCAAACGTACTTTAAAGTAAAATGTCGAATTACCAACACTGATTACTTTTGCACTAGATATATAGCTCTTATTATTCTCAGCACTTTTAACTACATTTTCTTCTACAATTTACTACACTAACATTATTACCTATTATGTTGTTATTTGAGGAGTTAATTTATGTTATAGAAACATTCCGGATAGTTTAAAGTAAAATGCCTTGCTACCAAGTTTGATTATTTTTGCCTTAAGTTTTAGTTTTATTTAGATCACTTTTAGCTTCTTTGTTTTCCTTTTTGAGTTTATCTGGCTTTTATTATGAATACATTGTTTAACTACAGCTTTTTTTAACATTATTCTGAAGCTATAGTATTATTCTAGAGAAAATTTTTCAATCATTAATTGTCTTATAAAGTATGAAAAAAAGTAAGAAAATATTACTTTTTATCATATGTCTCGCAAACGAAAGATTTTTTGAGTGCATTCTGAATACAGGAAGTATTTAATCTGTAATAACTCTTTTAATCAATTATCTCTAATATTTCTATAATTTACAATTTAAGCGCTATCATAACTTCCGTAGAACTTTCAATTTATTTCAAATACATTATTATCCAGGTATTTAGTTGACGATATAAAATAATTTATGATGATAGGGAGAAATTTAGTTGAAAAGGATTATATCATTAGTTTGATGTAATTGCAGGAATAGCAATATTAAAAGATTATTTATCCTGCAAAATTATGAATAATATAGCGTAAAAAGGTTGATGATTTATTGTAGGAAATTATCTTTATCGATTTGCCTAATTATTCTATTGTCCAAATAGAGAAGATAAACAAAAATAGTGACGAATCAAATCTGATAAATACTAAAAAACTTTTATTATTGAAATTGTGTAGAGTAAATGCACGTTACATTGTTTTCGCCAAAGCAATTTAAAAAATCCATGTATTGGCTATTAATTGATTTAATTTATTGCCAAGGCTCATTTTTTTTTTAGTCTTAAGCATTTAAATGTGTTGGAGGAAGAGAAAGCGTGAGAAATAATGAAGAATTTTAATGAATTCAAAAATTTAGTAACCATATAAAAGTCTTCGAATTCTATGCTAATGTGTTAGGCTGATGTAGAGGGAATCCCTAAAAATAGATTTTATTCTGCATTGAATTTAAGGTTGTAGTATAAAAATATTACAGATTATATCAATGATTGTTGTTTACTGAAAAAGAATCAAATAAGATTATTTTGTTTGTAAATGTTAGGAAATATGTAATGCGTATTTCAGCATGACAATTATTCTAGTTCTTTAATGTAAAACTCATTCTGCAGTATACTTTTAAGCGTTAATAAAGTTTCTGTAGAACTTCCAATTTCATTCACACTTTAAACTGTATTTCAGTTTCCAAGCTTAAAATCCACTTTGTGTTGAAATATATTTTCCAGCGACATCTAGTTGTCATAGCACATTTAATTTACTTCAAATTTTGAGCTGTATTCTAATTCTCTAATGTAAAATTCATTCAATGTCAAAATGGACCGGGATAACCGAACAATAATTACCGAGATTACAAAGCAATAGTTTATAATACGGTTTTAAAATTTAAAATAAAATGATATCGAGCTTTATAATCAGATAACATAAAAAATTCATATATTATTTAATTTCACATATTTATCTAAAATATGCATAATGCATAATAACAATCTAATTTTAGTGAAATTTTTTTTTTAAATAAATCATAAGGCTTTCGTCAATGCATAAAGCTTATGCATAAATATATTAACGTAATTTATTAGAAATTTCGACAACAAAAATAAAGAGAGTAAGAAGGAATCAGTATTTAGTTATTAAAAATAAATAAACCTGCAATTTACTTACAAAAAAACGTGGTCAAACCACTGTACCAACCCATCATACAATATAAGCAGTTTTAAAATAATGAAAAATATCGTTGGAGGACTACAACATACTAGTTTTAATACCTATCCGATTTTGATGTTCAAGTTCCAAAAATTGTGTGAATGATTAAGTTAATACCAAATTGGGCGATAATAAACACTTTAAAGGGTGATGTTTGATCTTAACACCAATAATTGAAAACTTTCTACGCCAATTTTCATCTCGTTTGTGAAGAAAGTCGTGTTTTTTGGAGCTCCGTAATACTGAACTCCCTGTTACTCTACAATAAAAATGGTGGCGTGTAAAAAAAAAACATAATCCTGATGTGGTGTAGCACTAAAAACCAAAAGATATCTATGGTGTTTTACTTCATCTTTTGAATTTAAGTCAAAATAAATATTTTTAGGGGTCCGCGTTCTGCATAGCCTGGTATAGCCCTTTTGTACAACATCCTTCAATATCCTCCTCTTATTATAGATTGCACCACTATATCAATGAGCTGAGACACATTCCACAGTTAAACGAGACTTGAATTAACATTATAGGAACTTCCTGAATTATTCCAGTCATTTACACTGGTGTAATGCATATCCGAATTCGGTTTTGAAAAACTTCAAAAATTCTGTGAGCGATTACTTTACTTAAAGTTAATAGCAAATCGAGCATTCTCACACTCGTCGAAGGGTGTATCTAAATCTTAACACACATTATTTGAAAAAGTTTACACTAATATGCCGCTCGTAGGCGAAAAATTTTGTGTTTTTTTTTTGAGTTCCGTAAATTAAGCGAATAATTAGTGTATATTTAAACTATTTAACTAATTTTTTGTGTGATATGATGGTAGAGCGAATTTCCTACTTATAGCAAATTTATTTGGTAGAATTTTAAGGGCGAATAATTGTGCAATTTCAAAACTACAGACAAAAAGGCGGTTTGTTATTCAGCGTGTACTGTGTGAGTCTTCTTATCACGTTGAATTGACAAACTAGTTTATATCAAGTAGGTTTATATCTTCTTCATTTTATCAAGAGAATTGATTGTGGTTGATTATATGCCAAATAATTTCAATCTTCTTTTAGGATTAATCTGAGAAACTACTCATATAAACTGTTACAAAATTCAGATATGTTTTTAGTTGAATAAAATGAAGATATTTATGTTGTCATAAGATTTGTAGTAAATGATATCAATTGTATAAAATAACGTTATTGTATTTAAACTACTATTCTCTACGATTTCGTTTGAATATGCATTAATATTCTGTCCATGTTGTATGTTTGATCAACAAACTAATTTTATTTTAAGAAATATCTATATATGCATCCTAATTTTATAATTCTTGCTTTATATTGCCTCTCATGAAAGTAACTTTACATATTCGTGTGTATCATATCTTACTGTAGTTATACATTTTGGTGCTACGGAATAGCAAATATGGTGGCGGCTACTTTACACTAAATAGTGTAAAAGATAGATGTTTCCCTATACCAGTAACTATCCTTGGTTTTGTTGTAGTGGAACACTTAGTGACACTACTTTGGTGTAAAGTTATACCACCATTTTTGGTGTTCAGATATATGAAAACTTTTTACAGTGTACCAGATTGCACTGACGTGATTTACGTGTGACAAAGAAATTTTATTATAAATCATATGATTGCAAAAGAAAAAGTTTGTTAAAATTGACGAAATACATCTTAATGTTTACTGAATAGTTAAAAATGAGAAAAAAGATTCTGAGAAGGAAGACATTGTTACAAAACAGAGATTTTGTAAGACTACATTATTCATTGCTTTTCACTGATTGTTAGCACTTAATATTGATTTTTAATATTTTAGACGCTATTAAAAGCATTTGGAAAAATCACAATGCGATTTGGAAATTGTGTTTGCATAAATTTATTTTAATTTTAAATTAGGTCGTAATTGAATAATTACTGTGATAGTTTTACAAAATCGTCATTTCTAAAGAGGCAACATCATTTTACCTTCTAAGCGTTAGTCCCGGCGTTTTTGGAACTTTCAGAAACAGGCTTTCCTTCTTCAAAATACTGGCTTCTCCAAGTTATTGAACAGGATGAAAACAGGAAAATTTATGTACAATTTTACTTAGGATCTTTGGGGGTTAAAACTATAATTAAATTAACGCAAGCAATAGTAATAATAAAAACTGCTAGCTTTTTACTACATGTCGTTTGATTTAAATCAATCATATTAAAATATTAATAAAAAAAGCAAATTCAATACATATAGAAGCAAAACTAGTTTAATACATATAAAACAAATTTAAAACAAAAATCGAAAACGATCCGCATTGTTATGTAACTAAAATTAAATATCTAAAAAACCATTGTTATAAAATCTAATCAACTTTGTGATGTTCTTAAAATGAAACTCAGAAATCAAAATTAATTTTGTCTTCATTCAAAATTAAATTGCCTTCCTTTTTATTAAAACAGCATTCATAATAAATTCGTATGTTCATAGATTTCTTTGCTTTATGTACTGACTAAAATGCATGAATTCTAATTTTAGTTTTCAATTTATTTAAAATTAAATCCGAATCTTCTGAGATTAGATTTTCCGCCTCTATGTTATTATTTCTCTTTTGTATATTATTTTTCATCAATTTTTGTATACATCATTTCATTTATATGTAAGTTTTGTTTTTAAATGTTGTTGTTAAAGTTATTTTGCATGGTAAGTATATTAATCAAAAATGAAAATTGAAAGAATTATTTTGAATAATTTTATTGAAATAAATTTTAATTTGTAAGCAGCACTAATTGCTAAATTAAAATCATAAATTCCCGAATCAAATGGTAATATTATATGCATGTCTTATTTTTCTGTCATTAATGTCAACATACATAAAAAGTCTCACTTTCAACTGCATTTACTCTACATGACAAAACCCATTTTCACAGGTTATTAGTTAGAGAAATGGTGCGTAGGGTAAAACATGTTTTCAAATTTACCAAATTGCAACGCAAAAGGAACATCGTGAAAAATGAAAAAATTGAAACGTGAAAAGGATAAATATTAGAACAATGACATTTTTCAGTTCGACAGTTAAAACGTGTACTAGTTTTAAACGATTACTTTAAGTTATTAATTTTTTTCAACTTTATATTTTTACGATTCTTTTCCCTTCTTATATGGTGAGAATAACTCACTATTTTCTTATTGTTATTCATTTATTTATTAAATTTTGAAATTTCTACTGAACAAATATATCTTCGGGATTATTACAAACATTTTGAAATAAAATTACGCGGAATTGATAAATTAAGATGACTCAAACTTCGTAAATTAACAGTAACTCTAACAATACCATTTATATATAAATATTAAAAATAGGTGTTTTTTAAATATTTGATAAATATTAAGTAGCAAAGAAATAACAAATTATTGCGTTTTTGCTTTTAATGATATGAAAAGCTTCCCACAAATCTAAGTCAATGCCCTAGAGCTAATGGGTAGGACAAAATAATTCATCAATTTAATCGTTCAAAAGTTTTTCAATTGTTTTTAATCAGAAAATGACTTTTTTTAAAACGTTACTGCAATTTTGTTTCACCTTTTTGTCAGAAATGGTACCACAAGCGCTTTTAAACAGCGCAAAGATATATCCCCTCCCCGTCATTACTTTTAGTCAATATTATTAAATGTGTTGTTCAGGTTACAGATGCATCCCACATGGATCTGCGATTTTTATGTAAACATAAGTGCAACAGCCGCGACTTCAGTGGTAACTATATAAAGTGAAATATATCTTATATTTATAATGTTTACTTTAAAAGTAAAGATAAATAAATAAAAAAAAATTACTCACAACTTGAAGAGGGAAGGGTGGGTACCTTAAACCTTTTCTTTCTAGGAGATTTCTTAAAATTTAAACAATTTCAAGATCATCATCAGTACTGGAATCCTGCTGAAATCGTATAGGTATTTGCCATTTCCTTTTTGTATTAGTTGCATCATCTTCAGTCGCCGATGTCTCAAGATGTCAAGGGTTTGTTGCGCTTCTTGAGCTTTAATGTGGGCACTTTTAAAAGAACCTAAAATTAAATTATTTATTTTTTGTTATCTTCGTAAAATCCTTATGAGAAATAAAAAAAAAAAGAAATACTAACTGGAAGAGCAAAGAACTCTAACTTTAAAATTCTCCCATTGGTCATTTGCAGGCAAGTTGTCCCGCAGATACTTAGTAATTTGATAAGTGGGCAACTTGCTGGGCCACTTTGCCCAATAACCACTTAGACGGTATGACTTCGACAGTGTCACTTTCCGTGAAAATCACGACAGCATACTTTTTTCCTTTGAAATAGATTTTTACATACAATAAAATTAAACATTTATAAACACAGTACAAAAATTGTGATGAAGGAATGAAGTTGTAACAATATACATATAATGCAAGATGTCAAATTAAGTGCATAAGCATATTTACATGATGAAACAAATCAGCACAATATTTCTCTAACAATTTCAGCTCTGAAAGCTGTTAAGTTCAAAGACAAAAAGAAAAAAAAATTTTGACATTCTTCCCAAAATTGTTTAGAAAGTGTGTAAAAATAAGGATAAATGTTTTGAAGAGAAAAAAAAAAACTATCATTTATTACAACTTTATATCTTAATAGTGATTATGATGACTCTCGGCTATCCAGCATAATCACTATTGTACTTATTTACAAACTTTTAGTCACGTTTTTGCATCGAAATTTAAATCGGAAAATACTAATTTCAGCGTAAAAAATATCAATTCAAAAATAGTTTCAATTTAACTAACCAATTGATACTAAACTAATTTTATCGCTGGTACCAGGAATTAATCGTTCGGTTGATAACGTATCCTTAATTATGAATGTTAATAATGATGTAACTTATTGTAATTAAGGTTAGTAATGTAGATCATTCTAGTTAAGGTAAACAGTGTAATAATAAAGCTCAAAATGAAGCTGTTTTTAAATAATAATTAAAATTTAGAAATGCCCCTTTGCTTTTACTTTAAAACTCATGCGGTTCTTAAATATATGATCAAATGGATGCAAATTTATGTTTTCATGTAATTTTCGAATTTTCTTTTACCATACTGTGAGTTTAATGTATGCATGTAATAAAATAATTGCATGCATACTTTAAATTATACGTGCAATTTATTAGCATGCGTCCTTCCTGACCTTACAACTGTGAAATTTGAGGGGGAGATAAATTTCATCACTCCAGAATGCAAAAGAGTTAAAAATACACTATTAGTTTCTTAAATGAAGAATTGGCAGGAGAATTTATGATGTTATGCACATTGTTCTATCGAAGCTCCTTCGAATCTTGAAGGAGTCTGTACATTGAACGATACAATGTGCAAAGTAAAACCATTAACACCCAGGAATAACTTTTAAACCAATGATCGGATTTTCACTTACTAGGACTTAATGGTAAGAACTCCCAATCTTAATATGTTGATTAGTTAGTGAAAAATTGAGATTACAACACTGATCATTTTCAATTAAATGAGAACAAATGATAATTAGTTCACGCATATATCACACGTTTGAGAGTACGTTTCCGAAGGGCGCCTGTTTATTGACGTCACATATCACGTGATTACTTACCGAGACTGAGTTCTTTTCTAAAGAATGAGTAATAGGGCTCGTGGACCCATTGGAGCGAGTTCCGAATCTCTTCAACTTCCAAGCAGCAAACATTCACTCGATGGTGGATTTTTTCATAGTCTAATTCATAGTTTCCTCAAGACATTATAATTGTTTATTTCGTAAATTGAAATTCTATTATTACTAAAAAAATTAGTAAATATTCGAAATATATTTTTCAAAAAAAAAAAAACTATCAAATACATTTTAAATAATATTTTACGCCAATTTACGTGTTGATATCAAAACCTAATAAACTGACTCTTTAACTAGAGTTTTAATTCAAAGTTATGGCATCTTCGAGATAAAAAGCCTAATTTGTAAAGATGTTACCGTACCAATAAAAATTAAATCGTAAAAAAGAATTTGAAAAAACATTTTTTAATATTATTGAAAAATTTTGTTTCTATCTATAAAAGATGAAAGTTGAAATATTTGCAATAGTAAGTCCCCAATAAAATTAAACAGTTGAAAACAATAGAATCTTAATTAGGTTTTATAAAAGCATCGTTTTCTTTACAACTTGAACAAAAGAAACACTTGATGGCTACTTTATAAGATTCTTACTTATTTTTCTTGATTCAGCTTTATCTTTCCTTGTTGCTTCAGATAAATTGAATTTCTCTCAACTCATGTTGACTACCGAGTCTTACCATTTTAACCGCCCACTTAAGCAATCTTACAGAACTTAATAAGATTTAAAAATAAAGAGGGGAGTTACGGTTGAATTTGATGTAATCCGCTTAAAGTAAACCATTAATAGAAAACTATTCAGAAAGTTTATTCTTTTGCATCTCAACTATTCTATTTTCGATTGAAAAACTATAAGCTCTAGATATATATAAAAAATTGTACACTAATCTCTTTTTTATAGTTTCAGCTTTATTCAGATGAAAATATTAAATAATAAATAATTTTTTCAGTCTACTTTTTAAAAATCTTTATTGTATAATTTTAGAAATGAAAAAAGTAAAAAGATACCTGCATTAAAATGTTAAACTTAATACATAAAGAGCATATGCATAAAAGGTAAAAAAAAATTCGAATCATATAAACAATAAAACAGCTGAGGTTAAAAAGCTCAAAACCATTTCGTTTGCAGGATAGAAACAGTTTGTATATAAGAATTAATTCTGAAACAATAAAAAGCAAAAAAAAAAACTTATTGCGTTTTAAAAATTTAAAAAGTTCGCCATACGCACTTGATGATTCATACTCAAATATTTTTTACCTTTTCTCTTGATTTGTGAGTTCATTCAAAATTAAGGGGTAAAAAACAAAACTAATTGAAATAAGTGCTGTTTAGCGTTTTTAAAAAGTAACTGACTCTATGGGAAAATTTTTGGTAATTTTTCCAAAGCAATTCGGTAATTAATTTGGTAAAATTAACAATAATATATGGTTTTATAATATGTGAAAATAATTGATAATTTTATCATGACACCTTATAGCATGCCGTAAAAGCAATTTATTTGGTTAAACTTACTTTTCAATTTTGTACTTTTTACTAAGTAAGTGTTAACAAAAACTATAACTTTGAATTTCAGAATTTCTGGTAAATCGTCCCCATATCAACGGGAAAACTATTAAATGAATGGTTTAAATAACGTATATTATGGTTTTCATATCCAGAATTATGGTTTTTGTCATTAAGTAAAGAAATATTATTACTTTGCTGTATAGTAATTTTTCCAAAATTTTGTTAATTGCATGTATGGATATATATACAATTACATTATCTTCCACTTTTATCTTCTGTTTTATACTGTGCATATTTTTTTCTGATATCTTTGAAGTGATGCTTTTTAAGCATTTATTATTTATGAAAACCTATGTTTTTTTTTTTTTTTTTTAATAATTCAATTGCAGTTTCAAATTTCTTTTTTTGATTTTGAATATTTTGGGGAAAACAAATACTTGGTAGCTTAAAGTTAGTAGCATTTTTTTCTATTATTTATTATTTACATTTATGTTGTTCATAAAAAATGTTTCTTAACGCCTATTACTTTTAATTGAAGTACGGGAAAGGGGGGCACATGTGAACATGGTATGTTTTACCACTATGATTTTAAATAAAAAAATCTTGAAAAATTTTCAATAGATGACAGTTCTAGTCCTACTTCTCTGCCAAACTTTCAGAACAATTAGCCATTTTGTTGTTCTATTCTAACAATTTCTTTGTAACAGCTGGTGTTGTATATACTTTTATCACTCGTTTCTTCAAGTAAAAACATAGTATAAATCAACTAATAAGCTAAAATTAGCTATTTCAGACCATTATATGAACATTCAGGTAAGTTTATGACAATTATTTTTTTTTTACTTAATTAAAAATTCTTTATTTTTCAAGTTAGGTTTAAGAAAGATGATGGGGCACTTGTGAACGAAACATCATAGGCAGATGTGAACAGTTCACATGTGCCCCTACATATTATTAAGATTATTATCCTCATGATATTATAAGTTTAAAAAATATGTATGCATTTAAAATTATTATTATTTAATTTTCCATAATTAATTAATTAATTGTTAATTTTTTCTTTTAAGAATTTATGGTTACTAATGGTCATTAGTAAATTAAAAATTTACAATGGTCAGGTAGAAAATGTTAACAATAATCTTAACAGTAGTGCCATCAGTACTTGTCCTACACCAGAATCAATCCGACCATTTCCAAGAGCCCAAGTAAGTAACTTAAAGAAACGAAAACGCGAAAAGAAAAAAATCATGCATATTAACTGATACACCTGAGAAAGATAGAATTGCTAAAAATAAAAAGATAGAAAAAATGAAAAAACAGCATGAAAGAGTATCAAAGAAGAAAGAAAAAGGCCCATTACAACTCCTGAGGAACATGAAGTTGCGGAAAACCCAATTGACGAAATTAACCCAATAAATTCTCATAAACAAATAAACCCAATAAATTCACGTAGTAAGATACAACCCCTTATATGTGTGTATAGTATAATGTGTTTCTATATCTGTTGTATTAAATATTTTTTTCTTTTAAATATGATGATTGCTTTGTGTTTTTAATCTTGTTCATATGTGCCCCAGGCATGTGAACAATTGAAGTCATTTTTCCAAAATATCTTAAAGTAAAGAAATATTTTATTGAAAAATCTCAAAAAATTCCATAAGACAAGGAAAAGACTACTTAAACATATGGACTTCTTTACTGTAGGAAATTTATGATATTTTTTGAAAAATGAGGAAATAAAAAAATTTGTTCACATGTGCCCGCTTTCCCCTATACTTAATAAATATAATTAAAGGTATTTGCACATCTTTGATATGAATTCTGGTAAAAATGGATACATAGTTTCGCTATATTAATTTTTTAGCATAATTAAATAATATGTTTTTTTTTCTGAATTCATGACCCATAGCACTAAGGCTCAGCTATTTAAATTTAAAAATACACAGTAATAGCCTTAACGTTTTTGGCGTGGAAATAAAAAAAGAATTTTAAAAAAGAAGTTCCAATGTGTTTGTAGTAAATGTGGGTTTTAAATTTATAAAGTCCTTTTTAATCCTCAGTTTGAAATTGGTTTTACATGTTTTTGCAGATTTATCAAAAACACAGCAAAATACAAAAGAAATGTAGTTAAAAATTATGCAACAGAGCGTGTTTAGCCTTTTTATGTCTTTTTAATATCCATTGATCTTTAAATTTATAGAAATTCAGATATCATCATCCAAACTACATCAATTTATACGATTTAGGTTAATTGTTCTCTTTATCTTTAGAAAATAAGATTTATGTTCACTCAAAATTCCTGAGTTTGTACAAACTTCTGTTTGTTTTCTGTTTGTTTGATTAAAAAATGTATAGTTTAGTGGTATTACAGCCGGATGCAGGCACACTACATCAAACTCAATGGACATTACTCTATATAAAAATATTAAACAGTGTTATAGACGCAGTCTCAAAAAACAAAAGAAGAAGAGTTAGTCAAAGAAAGTAAGATAACTATAAGATAACTATCAGGAGAAGTTGACACACAAGTGGTTTCAAAACTAACTGATCTAATTCTGTGTAATTTAAGTCATAACAACAATAGTTACTTTATTAACATTATTTATCATTATTTTCATTATTTCAAACATTTATGAAAATTATTCTAATTTTTGAATTTTTAAAGGCAACTTAAACTAAAAAATAGAAAGCCATTTTCTTACTCTACACTTTAAATATTTTATTTTCTGCTTACATTTCTGTCAATCCTAATTTTTCATTTTCTTTAATTTTCAAAAGTTTTAAAAAGAAACGAAACAAAATGATGTCACTTTTAGAAATAAAAACTGAGTATTCTAGAAGAAAAAGAATATCAATCACAAAGCCAGAATTCTACTTCACAAATTGTTGAAATCACTCAAGCGAGTGAAAAAGTTCTTAAGATATTTTTGTTGTTGTTTATTTTTACTTTTTTGAAAAAATAAACAATGGTAGAAAATTACGAAGAGTAGAAATATTTTGTTAAGAACAGTTTTTCTTTTCATATATTTTGAAAGTATTTGTTTTTATGATGATAGAACAAGAGAACTAATTTAAAAAACAATCTCTTTAAGTCATTTATAACAAATTTAAATCTCTTGACACAATATTTTATTGTTAAAAAAAATTATGAAAAGAAGAAATCTTTTGAAAAAAAAGAATTTTTCTCTTAAAAAGTGTTTTAATCTACGAAAGAAACTATATAGAAAAAGAAATAATATATTGTAAGAAATAAAAGTGCGTTCGAACAATTTCTAATATATTTCAACCTGTAATGAAAACTTGAAAATAAATGAATCATTAAACGGACTTAACTGATGCTTATAAATAGTTTTATTAGTGTAAAATTTCTAAATGAAGTATGTTTATCAGAACAGTAAACTTTTATTTCTTGTTATGCTATTTTAAAAAAGCAAATTATTTTTCAGAGTTCTAAAATCACTCGAAGACATTTTTGATAATTAGACAGGAAAGAAAAAACTCAGTGGGGGAGTCCGAGTTGCATTCCGTTTGGATGAAAAGCCATGTGAAAAGTTACGCAGACGGTTATAATTCTCATACGCAATATAATGAGTAAGATAATAACCATCACCAGCAACTATGTTAAACATATTATCTTCACAAGAGCGACTTAAATATCACGTAAGCATATTTATATTTATTTGATTCTCTCCTCTCCCCTTATGTTCAAAAATAAGCAAATCGCAAACATTACACTCCTAATATTTTTTAAACATTTTTTACATGCTTTTTTAGATAATTATTTTTACAATACACACAGAATTTCGTGCAACAAAGACAATTTAATAGTTTACGTGAGCATTGTATCTTACGTAAACATTGTATAGTAAGCCAGCCCTTAGCATCTTGAAGGTTTGAATGATTTCTAACAATAAAAAAGTACGGCTTTTATATTCAACTCTCTACACTTTAAACTTTAGGAAAATAGTTCTTTTTTTCAAGTAAGCAAATATCCTACAAAGCATCAAATAAACATAAAATGATTAGATACACATAAACATTTTACGCACGATGACTCCATAAGATACTATGACTCTGACTTAATTCATTTGTTTGTTTGTTTTTTCATTTTTGCAAAAGACTTAGTTTATAGCTACTTCAAATCAGCTTACCTAGATTACATAATATAGTTTGCGTCAGGTACAGTATACCATTTATGCCAGTACAATCAAATTTAATTGAACATTGTAAAAAAAAATTTGTGTCACGATAAAAAATTTTGAACCTTTCATTACAGCTTCATGAAAAAATCCATGAATAATCAGTTAACTTTGAAATCATTTGTGAGTTAACTTCTCCTGACATTTATCTTACCTCCAATCAATGTTACTTTATTCTTTTTCTTTTCCCTTTGTTTTTTAAGACTATACCTATAACAGCGTTTGATATTTTTATGCAGAATAATGTCCACTAAGTTTGACGCAGTATAACTGGTTCCGGCTCTGATACCAATAAACTATACATTAATTAATCTTCGCAGTTTGTACAAACTCAGGACTTTTGAGTAAATTTAAACCATATTTTCTAAAGATAAAGAGAAAAATTAAACCAAATTGTATAAATTGATCAAGTTTGGTTGATAATATCTGAACTTCTACACATTTAAAGACCGATGAACATTAAATAGACATAAAAAAGATCAAAACGCTCTGTTGCATAATTTTTCATTATATTTCTTTTCTATTTTACTGTGTTTTTTGATAAACCTACGAAAACATGTAAAACCAATTTCACGCCGAGGATTAAAAAGGGGTTTATAAATTTAGAATATACATTTACTACAAACTCATTTTAATTTTTTTTTATTCTCTTTTTTTTATATCTACGATATAAACGTCTTGCGTCTTTTTAAATTTAAATAGCTGAACCCTAGTGCTATGGGACATGAATTCAGCAAAATCATATTCTTTTTTAACGTGTATGGTAGAAATTCTAAATAAGATACAAATAAGATATTTAACAATATTTTAACGCTAATTTCCCTTATGAGTTAGAATAATAGAGATTTCTTTCAAATAATGAAAAAAAAAAGATCAAAACATTAAATAAGTCACATGAGAAATCTCGTGAAATTTGAATTTAAAAAATTCTCCTTTGGTTGAGAAAAAATTTTATTGAATGATGGATTATTATGAAATAAAACATTTTTAGCTATCAGTAGAATTTTTGGGCTTGCATTAAAGATTTATGATAGTCAATATTCACTCTCAAAGTATTGAAAGCTGAATAAACTATTTAAAATTGATTTAATAATATATTGTTAAGAGATTACCTGCGTCTGAAGGAAACTTTATGTTAGAAATAATTTTAATTAAGTATTTTACGTGATTATACATGTGGATTCGTTTATATATAAGAAACATAATTTTAAAACGTATTTTATTTAATTTGAAAATAAAATTGCATTCAATGGCTGGCGACTTTCACAAATGGTTGCTTACAGGTTTATATAGGAAAAATTAATAAAAAAATATATATACATAATAACAGAAATAAGAAATTTTAATTTTTGAAAACATTGTATGCACTGCTAACCTAGCTGAAAACCTTTCTTCGTAGCAATCAATAAATCAGTACTGAACAACACATGTTAGGTACTTATTAAAACTGCACAGAATTGGTGCAGTTTTAATAGGTACCAAACATTCTAATATAATTACTAATATTGTACCTATATTAGTATATTTGGAACCTTTTTAAACTGGACCAATTACCACAATAACAATGGTGCCCAATAACAAAATTAATTAAACATAATTGATAACCATAATTGCATGATGTTTTTTGACGCCTCTCTTAAACAAATTAGTACCATTTCTCTATTAATTTTGCATTTTAGTACATATGTAGCTTATTTTTTTGTTTCAATTAGTAATATATTTAAAATTAACTAAGCATCATTTTGGTCAATAATAGTATGAGGATTTTTCGCGGGTTTCTCTAATACGGTTTCTCTAAACGAATCCATTAATTTTACTTTTTTAAATATATACCTAATTTTTTAATTTCATTTAAAAGTTATTAGCAAAATTAATTAAGCATCATTAGCGCCAATGATAATTTGATGGTTTTTTATGTTTTTCTTAAATGTATTAATTCTATTTCTATTCAGTATATGTACAACTACCGCGTTAAAGTATTGCATCGACTCCGGCAGATGAAGTGTTTTGAGTCAGCTGAGTCATGTATGTTAACAGCGCCACTCATCTCATTTTATGTATCATTCAGCATCTGTTGGTTAGCCTTCACAAAAATAGTTTTAACATTGTGTTTTGTTGGATTCCAAGCCATGTTGGTATTTAAGGTAACGACATGGCTGGCTCTGCTGCCCGATCTGATACGACTCCATGTCACCTTTTCTGACATGAAGAATTATATACCACATTTTACTATGTCTTTGTGGCAGCAACACTGGGATTTACAAATTGAGAAAAAACTGCATACTATTAAATCCACGTTAGAGTCTTAGCTAGCCTGTGTTGCAATTGAGTTGAGCAGATGCCAAGCTTACCTGCCTACGTATAGGACATACTCGGCTGACTCATCTTCATTTGCTGTTCGGAGTTCCATCTTCTCGTTGTGATATTGTAACGTTTAATTTCCAATTCATCACATTTTAATCACTTGCTCATGTTTTAACCAACATTGCCTTAACAGTTTTGGAAGCATCATTTTATAAAAGACTTGTTAGATAAAAATCACCATCCTAACATCTCCGCCTTTTTAAGCGCTACGGAATTTTAAGTTGTATATAATTGTTTCATACTTCTTACCATTTTAGTAAATTTACCATTAAGTTTTATCCATTTTAAATGCGTGTAACTTTACAACATTGTTTTAGAATTTTCACTATCTTATCTGATTGTATACATGTGCTTTATGTTACCTTTTAATCTGTTTTTAAAACTGTCTGTTTGGCGCAGCATGTCCTTTTTTGGACCTTATGCCACTAAACCATTCAATTCAATTCAGTACATACAGTTTATACCTGTAATAACAGGTACTATCCGCTGTGCTCAAGAGTATTTCAGTTTTTTCAGGAATGTGGTAAGGAACTTTTTTCAATCAATTTGATTTGAAAATAAAGCTCTATAGTACTTACATTTGAAAAAGGAACTAAAGTTGATAAGCATTCAAAATGCCAATCTGTTTGAGTTTAAATACCATTTTGTTAAAAGTACACTTATTTTTTGTTAGACCTAGGAAAAATGGAAAAGGCGTAAGCTTATTGCACCTTGGACCCATTTTTATCTTTTAGGCAGATTTCAGGTATGTGCAACATTTGATTCCAAATAATACCACAAAAATATTCCCAGTAGACTCAGCCATTTTTTCCTTAATAAGTCGATGAATCTTTGAAACATTCCTATGCATTTATTGGCTTTTACGATTAATAAAATTGATTTAATTTATCTAGTTAAAAACTTCATTAAAAAGGCTTAATTGTTTGAATATCCAAATTCAATCAACTAATAAGCAATAATATATCAGTTACAAGTAATAATAAATTAGTTAGTAATAATATATTAAAAGTAAATATACATTAGTTACCTTTTAACTGTTGTAAAAAGGGTAACTAAATATGTTTATCATGAAATGTTTCGAAAAAAAGTAATATGCATGGGTTAATTTTTCAATATAATAAAGAAATACCACTTTAGGCTTAGTGTTTTCAAATTTTGATAACAAATTAAAAATATTAAAAAAATGATAAAAATGATTTAAAAAATAATGATGAAAATGATAATGCTTAAAAAAATATCAATCAAATTGCAGTGATTAATGGTTATTGCAGTGATTAGTGGTTGCAGTGATTAATGGTAGTTAATTGCAGTGACTGGTCAATGAGTTATAAATAATTTAAAGATAAAATACTCTTATGACGTTTATTGATTTCATGCTGATTATAACCAAAGATATCTGGATATTTGCTTATTAACTACCATATATGATTTTTACGTGCAATAAAAATTTAACAAAACGGTGATATGTAATTATACAATAAAAATCATTGTTTTAAATCTAATTTACTTAGTCTTATAAATTATATATTGCAATTTTTGTTTTAAAAAAAATTATTGTTTATGCCATTTTATTTAAAAGTATGCTTACTTTCTTTTTACTATTTTGAATATGCTTTTGTTAAAATATTGAAACAATTAAAATATTTATCTTATTGTAAACAAAAAGCTATCAAAATATGAAAGGTTTTGTCTTTTTTTAGTATTGAGATATAAAAAATTAATAAAATAAGGGTCCAGCGTAAAATAGATACATATTATGATAATTTTTTTCGGCTTGATTTTGCTTTTGTTTTGATCAAGTTAGATATACTTCAGTGAAAACTGATTTCTTTTAGATATATAGTGTGAAATACTTAGACAACACGATTTTGTTATGTATTTTCTAATATTTTTCATTTATTTTTTAGCTAATATAAGAATATTCATTGCCTTATTTAATAAGAATTATAGAAAGAACACAGTTACTAAAGTTGCAAAGCTTTAAATTGTTTTGAAATCATTGATTTTTCTTTTCCGTTGGAAATTTTACGATTAATGATTTAATTCAAAGCTTTTTGCGATTCCGGTTAGAATTAATCTAAGAGATGCCAGTTTACTAAGGAAAATGTCAAAGCTGTTTTGACAAATGCATTTTTGTTCATTTGTGAAGATAAAGAAAAAGCTCTGTATAGATTGTTTTAAATTCTGATAAATTTAGTCCATACTAAAAGTGACAAATAAATTTATTTAGAAAAAAATTGCAGAAAAATTTATTTATTTAATACCCTTGTTATAGAAGTCAATTGCTACTTACAAAAAAGAAAGCTTTCATTTTACTTTAAATACCTCTTAATGTTTTGAAAAACGATCAGATTTTGATTTAAATCTATATTTAGGAACTTTAGCTTTAGATGATTAGTGTTACAGAATAATTATTTATTATTTACTTTGCATATAGAATTACTATGGTTAATCCTTTAAATTTTATTATTTCATTCAAAATTATACGTTACTATTCAAAAGAAAAAAGCAAAAAATATCATTAAAGCAAATTTATTATGCTTGATTTTTGTATTTGTATTTCTTGATGAAAAACATTTAAAAAAATATCCATTTATAATGACTAAATAAAAATAATTTTTTTCAACTCTATAAAACATTCAATGTAGGGTAAACCAACCAGTGAAGGAACAGTACCCAGTGAAGGAACATTTCATATATATTGATTAAAAATAGGAATTTGAAAGTTTTTCTTTAGATTGATTGGTAACAATAGCTTACTGCCAAACAATAGGAAGTCATCTAGCAATGTTTTGGATTACCTGGTCAAATAGACTTCTCTGGAAAAAATTTTTAATTTGTTATTATCTCTGCAACACCTTGTTTCTTTGAAAAATTATAAGGTGAGTGTTTGTATTTATATGTTTGAAGTGGAATTAATTGCATGTAATAGTTTTATTTTTCTCACTGTGAAAAAGAGAATTCAAAATATAGTTATTGAAGTTACGTTTTATTTTTTTTAAGCATCATAGCATAATAAAGTACTGAGATAAGGGGGTGTTTATTCACTAGATCACCAAACGATAAAAAACCAGTGAAGGAACAAGTGTTCATTTACTGTTTTTTTTCTAAGTTAATGAAATTACAAGATAAACTTTAACTTTTATTGTACCTTTAGTGATGTTCCGCATCAAAAATATGTTAAAAATACGAAACACAACTTCTAAACAGTGAGGGAACAGGCATGTTCCTTTACTGGGCATAGATTTCCCAGTGAATGAACAGTATGTGTTAATATGTTGACACTTTAATTTTCAATTCATGATTACAAAAAGTAGTTAACATTTTCCAAGTATTTATATGTTATAATTTCAAGAATAGGCTTGTTTTTAAATATGCGTATGGCTTATTAATTCATAAAGAGCATTAAAAAATAACCGAAATTAAGTGTTCCTTTACTGGGTGTTCATTCACTGGTAAGAGCTGTTCCTTCACTTGTTCTTCTTACTACTTGTTATTTGAACCTCCAAAACTTTATAACAATGTTATGTAAGTTCTCTACAATTTTTTTACATAATTTGCAATTAGTAACAAATATGTTGACATTGTCATTTAACTAAAATTACGAATTTTGAAATTAATATTATTTTTTAAAAGGCAAGCGAAGCTTAAGTGTTCCTTTACTGGTTAGTTTACCCTAGTTCTTGCTTAAAACTAAGAAAATGAAGAGTAGTTTTTGTGAGTTAAATATCATAAATGAAACCAATTTTATGATTTTACAGAGTAAGAAGCAAATTCATCAAAATTCCTAAGCTTAACTTTACAATTCTAATTTCATAAAAGCACAATCGTAAGAGATCTACGGTGTATTCTGAAACTATGCAATTGAAAACTTTAAGATTAATCTTTATATTTTAAACCTTTTATGTAAAATTTTAAAATTGAGACAGACTTCTAAACTTTTCTGAGTTTCTAATCCATTACTTACGCGTTCACGCTACAAATAAAATGAAAATCAATATTCTGATTATTTCACGAAAATCACAGTTACAAAAATAAGCATAACCCTTAATAAAATCATGACAAGTCTTCAGGAGCTTATATTTCTACCTACTTGCTGGCAATGTTCTCTTTCATATATCTAAATATTCATCACTTGTATTCAATTAAAATATATTGTTAAAACTATTATCAACTGCCATGCATTGATATAAAAAAATATACATTTTTCAAAGCTGGATACTTTAAATTTATGAACATTTAATTAGATTGAAATATATAAAATATGCTAATTTTGCTTGTTACCATCATTTTCATTGCACTAAAAAAAGGCTTTCAGAAAATAATGTAATTTTTTATGGACCTATATTAGACTAAAAACTTTCTTTTTGATATGAAGAACTCAAAAAATGGATCAAAAACTGTGAGAAATGCACAAGGATACTAAATTCTAAAACTACATGTGAGAAATATCTTCAAAAGTTACATTTTATGATCCATCCGCTCTGTCCCAACCCTTGAGATTAGGTCGATTCCGACAAGGTGAGAATTGTGTTTTTCATTAAACGGGTTTTTTTCGAAATTTCAAACATCCTTATTTTTTTATAACGGTTATTGAAAAGATGAGTCAATTTTCAGTTTTCGACTTCAAAGTTCAGTTCCGAAGCCTTGCAATTTTGAAACCAATACAGAAGACAAGTAAATCCTAGATAAAATTTTTTGAGAAATTTGCTGATGGAACTAACCCGCATGTGCGTTACATGGAGAAGAAAATCACGCAAAACTCCCATGGTCAGTCCGATGACAAGGGGGCTTTAACCCATGATTCCGTCTAACACTGGGGATATTTTACATTAGCACTGTGGTTGGTGCGAGTCAACTGGTGGAATTCGTACCGACCAGCCATTACTGGGATTCGGACAAGGTCACCTCGAGGCGAGCCTATCCCCTGAGCCCCCGCGATTCAAACATCCCATTTTTTTTTTTTTTTTTTTTTTTTTTTTTTTTTTTTTTTTTTTTTTTATTGGACTGGTATTTCTCGAGATTTTTTGATTTTAAGCAATATGTATCTTTATTCATTTCAAAATGCGATTACAGCCCCATCTATAAGCAAAAAAACCTCATAATCGAATTTAGGTGCTTTTTACGGGAGAACTCATATCTACCACCAATACTAGAGGGTAAAAAAATGTATATTCTTTTTTAATATTTTAAACTTACCCAATAATCAGGGAGTGATAGAGGAAACCTAGTATGATATGATAGTTTGGTATGATTGAATGCCTTTTTGAAAATACTTTACAATTGAAATTTTGAATATTTTTCATCCGATGCATATTTCTTGAAATATTTGATCGTTTCCAAACCCTGTAGAAAAAATTTTAATCTATCTATGTTACTATTGTTTATAAATTTAACAATATTCTCGAAAACAGTATTATAATTCTATAGTCTAAATTAATTAAATGATTTACTCAGTAAAAACACAGTACAAAATTAATTAATAAATTATTCTAGTAAATATCTGAAATATTTATATTACCAAGTATAAAAAAATAAATTTTACATTACAATACTGTATAACAAAAATATAGCATCTTAATATTGAATTGAAATTCACCAAAATATTTTTATAATATTTCATTTTGTTTATTTGCTTGATAAAATTACTAGTCAGATTATACAAAAACATAAATGAAAAGTAATTTCAGTATTATTATTATTATTTGTTGTTCTCTGCTGATTGAAGTGGTTAAAAATCCTACAAATGATAAATTTACAAATCATGTTCCAATTTATAGAATAAAAACAACGCAAAAGTTATCCTAAAATGTGAAACAAAATATTTGATCAGTATCAATCATTTACGAGTTTCCGTGTAGTAATAAAAATGAGCCCAGTTTTTTTTAAAAAGAAGTTCTCTTACTTATTTATAGGCTGTAACACAGGTGTAGTTAACCATTTTATATTTCCTTTCTTCTTATTATTCTACCAGCACTACAGCCAATTGCAAATTATGGTTCATCCCAAACAGCTTTATCCTCATTATTCTATCAAACGTCACTATTCTGCATTTTTTAACTTCTACACTACTTAGACTCTTCACTACATTATAAAACCATCTTCTACGTAGCCTATCTTTCTCTTTTTCTTCTGGTTCGTGAAAAGCTTTTTTCTTTCTACTGAGACAATATATATATATATATATATATATATATATATATATATATATATCATCCATCAAGCCATCTCATCTGTTGAATTATTTTTGTTTGACCTATTCTAAATTGACTATATCTGAATTTCTTGAATAACCATAAAGTAGTATCTTATCCTCTCTCTTTCAACAATATAAATGTCTTTTAAAAATTTACTTTTTATTTTATAACCGTTGTTGAAAAGCCGGCCCAATTATGAGTTTATGACTATTAACACTCACCTCCGTAGCCTAGTAATTTTGAACCCAACCCAGAAGACAATGGAACTCATCAAGCATGGAAACATCAAGCATGGAAACGAATTAGTTTTCGTGGAAGAATTTTTATAGAACTAACCCGCATCTGTTTTGAATGCCGAGAACGACGAAAACCTCCCACAGTTAGCCAGACGGCAAGGGGATTCTAATCCATGATCCATCTACAACTGAGGATATTTTGCCTCAGCACCGTGGTTGGTGAGAGCTGGAAGCAGAATTCGCATCAACCAGCCTTCGCTGAGTTCGAACTTGGGCACCTCATTGGGAAGCGAACGCTCTATTCCCTTGGCCACCTTGGTCCTTTAAAAATGTATTGATAATTTTATGCCTGTTTTTAAAAACCATTTAAATACCTGTTTAGTTGTATGATTATAATAGTACAACAATATTTTTTGTCAGTTCATATCCTTACAAACACATACGCCTGATTATATTTATACAGTTTATCATAAAAATTATTGTTTTTAACTTTCAAAACATCAAATGAAATTGCTGTTTAAAAAATACAGTTAGTATTAGAATTAAATTTACAAACTCGTAGGACTTATTCTTTTTTTTTCAGATAGTTCTTATAAAAAAAATATACAACACATTTAACTGTTTGCTTATTTGCTAATTTATATATAATAAACGTTTATTATAATATATATAAGAATAATATACATAAGAATTAGTGATTATCGGATTTAAAATATATAATATAACTTTTTCGATGACACTAAATTTATTTTTAAAAGTTGAATTTTTGTTACAAAGATCCAAAAACGATTTAATAAAAACTGCATTAAAAAAAAGTTTGTAATAAATTTGGCAATATAATTATGTTTTTTTTCTCAGATAACAATATTTTAATTGGCATTTTCATCTGCAAGAATAATTCACGTTAATATCGGAATTAATTTCTTTAAATAGAAATTTTTAAATTAATATAAACACATAATAAAAATATTAATAGTATGATAATTGATAAGTAGTTTTTACCATTTCTAAAATTCATCCTCACCTGAGTTAATTGTGGTCACAAAAATACATTTTAGAATAGTTGTAAAAAAAGATAAGACAAAACATAAGTATAGTCAATGGATAGAAATATGCAACTAATTGCAATTGTGTGTTTCATAAATAAAATTTTAAAAAAGTGTTTTCATTAGTTTAACAAGTAATATATTAGATCATTTTTTTTTTAAGTTACGACCATTCTATTGTTTCCTAATTTAGATTTCAATAAAAAGACTTTTCGAATTCTTTTCATAAGTTTCTATGTTCTTTTATGCAATCAAAAATTTATCAAAAGTCATGAATTTTATTTTATACGACGAAGGAAAATTGAAAAAAATAGAATAATGAATGTTACAAAATGAGCTTTGGTAAATAAAAAAGATGGGGAAAACGTGAACAATGGAAATCAATTATTATAATATATTTGAATCGAACAGAATTATTTCTGATTTGTTTTAAGTGTATTTCTATTACAATAAAAAACAAAGAAAAAGTGTAAAATTTAATAAAAACTTAAAGAATTAAAATTTACTATCTCGGATAAAAGAAATTCTTCTATTTCCTTTTGTTTGTCCAAATTCATTCTTTGGTTGAAAGATCTTCTTCCCCGTTTACAATAATCAATTATTTTGATTCAAACATTTGGACAAAACATTCTTATATTTTTAAAAAGAACTGATGAAAAATAAACAAAAAAATCATTATAGGCAAAATTATTTATATAAAAAGGTTTTTAATTGAATTAAAAAATTAAATTAATTAATTGTTTTATTATTATTGTTTGTTATTTTTATTTTTTGTTTGTTATTGTTTCATCATCGTTTTATGTTAACGTTTTTTATTCATTCAAAATCAATAATTTCGAGGGTTTTCTTTTCGTCTTATATGTTTCAAATAATTGGGGATAAAATTCAAATATTGAATCCGGAGCTTGTAATGACATTTGAATTTATGGGCCTTTTGTTCTGATCCGGACCTGATAAATTTTGCAATTATATTACATATTCTTATCTCAGTCGTCTTAATATGTCCAGCGATCGTCTGAACTTATTCATCATCATACTACTGAAAATAACACTTCTCCACTGAACTCCACATATTTCTCACACTCAGAGATTAACTTATACCCTGTTTTTAGTTGTTATATGATGACGATAATTCCTAGATAATTACTTAAACACAACTTGCTCTGAAAATGAGTGTGGTTCTGATAAACTCGCTGCCATTTTAAAGATTATATTTTGTTACACCCTATCATAATTCAATGCTTTTAGAATTCTAAAATTATATATATATATATATAGATAGATAGATAGATAGAGATATAGATAGATAGATAGATAGATATAGATAGATAGATACAGATAGAGATAGATAGATAGATATAGATAGATAGAGATAGATAGATAGATATAGATAGATATAGATAGATAGATAGAGATAGATAGAGATAGATAGATAGATAGATAGATAGATAGATAGATAGATAGATAGATAGATAGATAGATAGATAGATAGATAGATAGATAGATAGATAGATAGATAGATAGATAGATAGATAGATAGATAGATAGATAGATAGATAGATAGATATAATTTTATTGTGTTGAGCATTATTTGAGATTCATTGATTAACATGTTTCTTTAATTTAAAAGGCTACGATGGAGTAATATAAGGTTATTTCGCAAACACTTTTTAGCATATAAAAATTTCTGTACAGTCGACAGATTAAACTTTTTAAAGGTTCTCTTTGCAATTAACTACATCCTAATGCTTTTCTCTTTTTAAAAAAGGTGCTACTGCCTCGGCATCTAAAAACTTAGGCAGAAGCCTAAGTTCATTGGCGTCATGTTTTTTATGTTAATTATGTTAACTAATAACTTAGAATTAATTGTATCAACATTTTAATATCATTATCTGTTTGCAAACCTCGATTAACTGCTTTATTTTTTTTTTTCAATGACAAAATCAGTGAAACGTTTTCTTTGGAATATCGCTTGTAACTAACATTTGTAAGAATGCCAGAATCAGTTAGATATGTTATGATACTTTTCGCGTGGTTTCGAATTTGGATGTAAAATTTTTATGTCTTGTTCACTTAATCATTAAATTTAACACTAGGGATTTCTAATTGAAACCCTGGAAAATTCATAATTTTATAACCCTTTAATCAACATTTAGAATATGGAAATAATAATTTCTGAAATAAACACAACAATGATGACTTGACAACAACCATGACAATAACGGTAACAGTAATGACAACAATGATGGCTTGGTACATAACAATGAAAGTTGTACGCAGAAGTATTTAAAATAAACGATTTCGAATTTTTTTAAGATAGATCTTTGTAATAGGCGCACACATTAAAAGGAAAGAAACGCCGAATAAAGTGTAAATAATTCTGATTTACGCGGAATTTTAAAAGATCATGAGATCATATTTTCAGAGAATAAATTAGGAGTACGAATAATTAAAATAGAACAGCAACAGGTAATGTTAACTTTGGAGTTATTTGTTTCTTTACGCCTTATAAAATTTTCCTAAAACAGCAGAAAAAATTTTAAATCAAATTCAAGACTTATTAAAACATATTATTAAAAAAAAGTTCTACATATTCAGCCTGTCTAACACTGGTGTTTAAAAGAAGAAAATATAAAAAGTCGATTATGAAATGATGAAATGATTATTTATGAAAATTAATCATGTGACGTAAACCACTGAACGTTATTGATTCATTAATCGATAAATGAATTCAAAATAAATATTTCACCTAAGTGGACCACGTTCTCGTTATTGATGCATCAAAACTTACCCATAAGACATAGAAAAATTAGCATTTGCTATACATAATGGTTGCAAAAATTCCCCACGCATTAATAAAAGTATTCGCAAAAATATAAGCATTTATAAAAATATTCGTTAACTGAGTATAAAATTAAATTTGTTACAAATTTTTTAATGGTATAATTATTTTTTCTTATATTTATTTTTTTTTCTAATATTTCTAATATTATTTTTTTCTATAATTTGGAACAATTAGATAATGTTAAAAGAATATTCAATATATTTAGGCGATTAAATATAAAATTAAAATTTTCTATGTTATCATTCTTGAAAGAAAAAAAAGTATTTTCTGGGGCATGAAATTATTAATAAAAGGTGTTACACCAAATAATAGCAATGTAGAAGTTATTAAAAAATTTAAACTTGATACAAATGTAAAAACCATGCAATGTTTTCTTGGATTCATTCATATTTATCTAAGAATACCCGAACTACTCTCGATATACTCCACTAAATTATTTGTTAAAAAAGAAAGCTCGGTAGTAGTGAGCTGATAACTGTCAAGAATCCCTTGAATTAATGAAACCATGTATATATATATATATATATATATATATATATATATATATATATATATATATATATATATATATAGTAAACTTTATCCTGAAAATATAACAGAGGAATATATTTAAAATATCCACAATAGAGATTCAAAAGACATTGTGTCAAAATTTAAGGAGAGCAAAGCTTTGAACGTTCTTTAAGCTTGGTATTTGATTCTGAACAATTGGATTTGCATACAGGAAGTGAAACTAACAAAATAAAACTTCGTTTACAAAATTTAAAAAAATATAAATATTTAGTTATACAATTTTTAGGAAATTTCTACTTAACTTTTTCACATCTTTTTAACTGTCCCAAGGTGCCCCACAAGGTGGTACACCTTGGTACAAATAACAAGGTAACTAAACATTTTTAAAATTTTTTTCTAGGACAGATACAAAATCAAAACCTAGTTAAAAATGTTTTCAAATGTTACAAGAATACCAGGTAAAATTTTGACAATAATTGATCGAAATAAAAAAATTTAAAAAAAATGAAAATGAAAAAGTGACAACAAGAAAATAGCCAGAGAATCTAAAATTTATAATGGTTACTATTTAGAATGCAAAAATTTTCTTTTTTTTTTTCTTTTTAAACACTATTTATACTTTTCCCTAAAAAATGAAATTCTTTATTCTGAAGAACATAATGCTTTAACTTTATCTTTGTGATTTTTTCTTATGTCTAAACATTTAAAACTTTATTCGATTATTGTGTTCCACTTTTTAAAAAAATTGTTTATAAGTAATAAAGAAGATTTCCTTGAAAAATATTTGGGTAAAGCATGAAAAAATGCTCTTCATTTTTTAAGGAAGTACTGTATTTTTCTGCAGAAAACTGGAAAGAAAAACTATTAATCATTGAGTTAAGGACAAACTGTCGACTAAAACCAGCGATAAACATCTGAAGTAAAAGAAAAACTTGTATCTGCGTTGTGACAGCTGCAGATAAATGAATCACTTCCTGTCATTACCAGGGGTCACAAATCATTTTATTTTTCAAATTTATAGCCAAACAGTTGTCACTCAATGTCTTCTTAGGAAAATAAAGTTTTTCTGCAATTAATTAGTAGTAGTTTACTTTACCCTTAAAAGAATACTTTGATTTATGACTTATCTTAAATAACATGTTCTGACATTTTCTATGCATTTCGTAGTTTAAAGAAACAGAATCACGTATAACGTTATGTATAAGTATTTTAAAGATTTTAATCGACTTATTTATTTACGTCACACTTTTATTATTAAGAACAGCGAGCAGATAAATTGTGTTGCTGTGTTGTTTCTAATGCCACTTGCTAACACCAGCAAGACTACTTGGTAAAACCAAGTGAATTTAAGGCAGAGGGTGTGTTTCTCATTTTTCAGTGGCGCCATCTATGGCCAGGAATACGAGTTAGCCACACCTGTCATATCTAGTTAATAGTGTGGATCTGTTCATACATCCATTCATTCACATATCGTAATTCTGACCTGAACCAGAGAACGAAGCATTTCCAGTTTAGTACCTCCAAAGTACTATTATGGGACCTTGGAGGACTTTGTGACCAGACAGATTTATGTTCCCAAATTTTAAAAGGGTAAAGCATTTTTCGTGGATTTATGAGTGAGTCATGTACTCTCTGCATATGTAAATATATTTATGATAGTATGGTATATTAGCACACATCAGAAAAAAAATTAGAAAATAGGTTAAACGCTATCAGTGAAAGGTAGAAGTTTGGAGAGTAGATACCAGCTCAGACTTCATTCATGCTTTAAAATTACTCTCACGATAGCTCTTTAAAAAGATGGATCTCTCATTAAAACACATTCGTATTTGGTCACGCTTGTGACCTGCATTCATTAAATGAACTGCTTAAATGAACTGCATTCATTACAGTAAGAAATTTTGAAAACAAAACCTTGATTGAATAATTTTGAAAAAGAAATTATTTAACCCTGATCAACGGCCCCAATTTAACTACAGTTACAGTTACAGTTATATATATATAACTACAGTTACAGTTATATATATATATATATATATATATATATATATATATATATATATATATATATATATATATATATATATATATATATATATATACTCATAAGCATGCGAGAACAGTTTTGATTGAAAGAGCTTGATGGAATTTATCTTTCTTAATTAATTAATTTAATTTTTTGAAGAAATATTGTGTGCATGGTTATAAGACAAAGGTGATTGCGAAACTATGATGGGATTTAGTGGGCAAAATGATCAGGAAATGGAGTCTTCCCAGTTATAATGACGAAATTACATTACTTTAAGAAATGACAAAATTAACAAATAACACAATCAAATGGCACAGATGAATTCATAGATGGATATATAAAAATTAAAATACTCTGCTTAAAAATTTCTCAAAAATAACTAAATTCTAGAATTTCGTTCCAGAAAGTTTCTTATACATCATCTCAAATTTACTGCATTATCGAGCATCATTATTTCATTGAGGCACAATCAAGCATCATTTACGTACTTCAAAAGATTAAACTCATTTTCTATTGATCCTACTTTAATTACGATGCGTGTGATTTCAGAAATAGGTTTCATTATAACTCAATCATAATTAGCGTCACTCCTTAATGCGATTATAATCCCCTCTTTCACCATGTTACCCCTTTTACTCTAATTTCCGGATTTAAAGTTTAAAGATATTTTTATGAAATGCTAATTTTATAGTATATTAGTTGCCTAAAAACTTAGAAAAGTGATCCATATTTAAGTATTCTGATTAAAATAAATATTAGTTAATTAATTTTTTGTCACGCATTAAAGTAAGTTTCAAGAACGGAGAAATAGTAGTTTGTACTGGATCATCCTTGGGTAACAAAAAGTTTGGCATGCTTTTAAATAGTATTATTTTTTGTAAAAAAGAATTTAGTTAAGATTTTCATTTCTGAAGAAAAAATGCTTATAATACAAGTTCAGATTTTTCTCCCAAATATTCTTCAGGAAAAAATTAAACAGTATCTGAATTATAAGGCAAATAATATATTAAAAACTAGCCACCTTGAGTGATGCCAATTGGTTGGCCTACCAAATTTTTTACTTTGTGACTCCTCATCGCATGATCTGACATTTTGGCAATATAATATTCAAATAATATTGAATGAACTCTCAAAAATTGTTGAGAGATCAATGAAATAAGTTAGAGAAGTGCTTTGAACGCGTGAACTTTAGTATGAATTAATTCATACTAAACTCTGATTATGAGTGCAAAATATTACAGAATGACCTAACCAATTATAGCAATTCTCCAGAAAAACCTCACATAAATCAGTGAAGTTATTCTTATTCGAGATGTTACAAATGTTGTAAAATTAGATGGAAAAATTTCTGTGAATTTGATGCAACGTAAGACATATAACTAGATTAACTTTTAATCTTGAAAAAAAAAGATATCTAAAAACTCGCAAGAAAAATCTGAATCTTTTTTATTCCTTTCAGAAAACTGACGAAGGATTTTACATAAACTAATTTTAAAATTTACAGTTTTAGATAACACGTAGGAAGGTTCCACTGAAAGACCCTAATCTTTAAGGTATCCGACCAGTTTTGACAATTTTTTTTTAAATATAAATATAAAATTTTAAAAATTAGATTATTTTTTACATTATGTGTAAAAGCTTATAAAACTAGCAAAAATTATTATTATTATTTTTAATAAACCATTTTTAAGTAAAAATAAGGCATTTTTTGCATAAATGCTTAACACTGTAAAAAAATTTCTATCACCTAAAACAATAAATTCTTTTAAGAATTTT
Source organism: Parasteatoda lunata (assembly GCA_949128135.1). Lineage (NCBI taxonomy): Eukaryota > Metazoa > Arthropoda > Arachnida > Araneae > Theridiidae > Parasteatoda > Parasteatoda lunata. The sequence goes on along the minus strand of OX421974.1, from coordinate 90,208,617 downwards.
ATTTACAGATCTATCAACTATATTTTGAACTATTAGCTTGGATGCAAGCTCATATACTACTGAGTTAAGGATCAATATAGTTAAAAAAGCAATTGTTTAAAAATTTTAGCCCTTGTCTTTGCGAAAAAACATGCATAAAAAATTAAATTTTACTTTTTTCTTTTAGTCTGAAGTTCAAAACATGTGTGCTATAATCATAAACACTCATGAAAATTTGTAGACAATTATTTTAAAAACAACATGAGATATCGTGTTTAAGGTGATGTAAAAGGTGAAGAAAGTCTGAGTTTGAGATAAACGCATTTAAAGATTTAAAATTATTACTCTATCCACTGTTATCTCCTTGCACAAAAATTGCAACTGCTATAACTTTGTAAATAGAATAAAACAAAAGTAAAGTAATTTTAGAAAGCTAAGAGCACAGGGATTTTCAATTTATAATAAACTCAATTTCAAAACTTTTGCCCAAAATCATGTTTTTGCACTAGTCCTTAACTGAGCACTTTTTAATGATAATTAGTAGTTGGGAAATATTTTGCCAAAAATGACTGAGGAATTATTTAGCTAGTTAGTTATCAATTATTTCCGACGTTATTACTTTCTAGAGATCTTCCGAAATTAGAGAATTGAATAAGGTAGGTGATTTCAGTCATCTTCACGTAGTAACTCCTGTTTAAACTGAACAACTGATAATTTATCGACTTTAATCTATTATATTACCCTTATTGATGGAGAAATTCAGAAATCTCTTGATTGGATGATAAGTACAAGTTCTTGAGAGTAAAAGTAGAAACTGGAGCAAAACAAAAAATCTTTTGCTTTTGAGATTTCTTTCTGGAATACTGGTAGTTTAACTCATAACAAATTAACTAAATTAAAGACAATTATTTTAAACTGTGATTTTGACGAGATGGGTATTGTTCAGACTAGTGCTGCTACAGACAACGAAGAATGTAATAACATCCCGTGCTACCAGAAAATTGAGTTAAAGCTTTTTGGACAAATTACATCAGGCAATGTTTTCATAAAACTTTCCTTAAAGGAAAAATTAACTGCCTACCGACAAATGACTGCTGTCATTGAACGTCAACTTGCCGTTGTGGTTCAAAATCATCCACCAAACAGGTTTGACATCGTTTTGCTGTCTGAGTCTTGCCATAAACCGACATGTTAGGCTTAGCAAAAGTTAGCGGCAAAGTGAAAGTCGAAGTCAAAAATGTAGAGAGAGAGAGAATGTTAAATAAAAGAGATTTCTCTTATTAATTTTAAGACATAGAAAGTCATTATTTTACAAAGAGAAATAAATATTCAATATTTGAATTAAAAGATTATTTTCAGAGTTTACGTGAAATGATTTTCTGGAACCGAAATTCATAAAGAAAATTCCAAGTTCCCTCCCAGATAGCAAACAACTTTACGACAAACGTCGTATTTTCATCATGTTCATTTGGTTTGTTCAGAAAGTTTGACTACGTAGAAATCTTAAAAAATTTCTTCCAAATTCGGTGCACACAGGTTAGATGGCATGAAAGTCATCACTGTTTGCCTTGGACTTCTTTCTGACTTCTGATTCGTACGTTTTAGTCTAAAAGAAAGAGTGTTCATAAGATACACCTTATGTTGCACGCCGGTACGAGATTAAATGAAATAGTTTAGTTGCCTCTGCATGGCAACACCTTTTATTATGCAGTCACACTGCATAAAGAAGTCAAAGAATTGATGCAATTAATTGAAATTCCAATGGAGAAATGTTGAGGAAAAACTGTAATCGCACTTATTTGAAGCAGTTTTCTTCTACGTCCGCATGTTATAGTTATCAGACTGTTCTGATTCGCCGTTAACTTTGAGCCGAAGAAGGTTATAAATACATGTAACTATGTTTATCCGATGTTCTTATCTATTTGTCCTGTCCCAGTGTACGTTTCTACTGTGTAACTCTCTGTGTTCTAATAAACATGTCTTTCTCCGATCCACTGATCTCTGAATTTCATTACATCAACAGCAGAGCGTGGTTCCAAAACACTGTTTAGTTTATCTCTAAAATATAGCAGCTGAATAAAAATAATTCAGGACTTTTTATTTATTGCTCGAGGATTATTTTGTTTATTCGAGCAATGGCAAACCTACTGTTCAAAGGGCAGTTCGGTGTTGTTCCCTTTGATGGTACGAATTTTCCGTTGTGGCGTAGACGTGTAGAAGTCATATTTTCTGCGAAAGAATTAGAGATGTTTTTGGAAAAAGAACCCGACCCAACCAAAGAAGCTGAGGTCGTAAAGTCAAAGAAAGCATATGCCATGCTGATTTCCTTATTGAGTGATCAAGTCTTTGCAACCCTTCCTAGTGAAAAGTCGGCTGCAGCTGTGTGGAAAAAAACGCCACTCAATTTATGAGGCGAAGGGTGCAGTCCGTCAAATACTCACCCGGAAGCACCTGGCTACAATGCGGAAGAGCCGAGATGTCTCCATGCGACAACACATTGATGATGTCAACAAGCTCGTGAATGATCTGCGAATCTCCGGTGCTGAGGTGAGCAATTTAGACACAGTTGTTTACCTTTTGATGTCCCTGCCACAAGAATATGAAAATGTTAAAGTTGCTTTAGAGAATCAACCGAATGAAAGTCTCTCATTGGAATTTGTTTCTCAAAGACTGATAGACGCGGAGGCTTTGTTGTTTGATTTCAAAGGGGAAAGTAAAATCAAAAAAGATGAGTTTCTTTCGGAAAATGTGACTTTTTCCCTGAAATCACCTGAAAATGCAAATAAACGCTGGGACTTATTTTGTTCATTTTGCAAGCGTTAAGGACACACAGCCAAATATTGTCGTAAAAAGATGACCTGTTTTAATTGTGGCAAAACGGGTCATATGAAGAGAGACTGCAAAAATTTTAAACAGAGTGAAACCAGCTCGTCCGCAGCATTTTTTTTTTGTCATTGGAGATGTCAGTTACGACAAGTTCATCATTGATTCGGGAACAACATCACTCATGTGTTCGCATAAGGAATGGTTCTCATCTCTTAAACCTATGTCTGGAACAGTGAAATGTGCGTCGAAATCGTCCACCCTCAATATCGAAGGAATTGAAGAAATTAACGGTAAAATTTCAACTGGAGTTGAAATAACTCTTAAAAATGTCCTTTTTGTTCCAGAATTAAATTGTGAACTTATTTCTGTGCGAAATATTGAAGCAGCAGGCTTCAGTGTTATATTTAAACGTGAAAAAGTGTATATTGAAAGTTCTGGGAAAAGCATCCCTTTTGGATATCGTGATAAAAGTGGACAATACGTTAGTGAATTTGTGCCACAACATGAAATTGCCCTGCAGAACACTGTCTGTGAAAGTGACCTCTGGCATCGTCGTCTTGGGCATCCATCAAATAGAGTCCTAACAAAGATGGGATTACCTGTTCCAGCATCTTTCTGTGAAATCTGTGTACGTGCCAAGCAGAGTGCTGACCCGATGGGAAAAGGTCCAAGAAAAAGAAAAGATAAACCTATGGTTATGATTCACACTGATGTTTGTGGCCCTATTGAACCCAAAACACATGCAAGTGAGCGATACTTTATGTCTCTTATTGATGATCATTCGCGTTTCATGGAGGTGCGACTTCTTAAAAATAAAAGTGATATAAATAAAGAATTAAAATGTTTTCTAAAGACTGTTTTCTAAAGACTCCGTCCGTAAGTTACGATGTGATAATGCAAAGGAATATTTGTCTAACGATATGGTGAATTTTGCAACAGAAACTGGAATTTTAATTGATCCAGCTCCTCCTTATACGCAATCTTTAAATGGTGTTGCAGAACGAGCTAATAGAACTCTGTTAGATAAAGGGCGGGCAATGCTGATGGAATCAAATCTTCCAAAGCAGTTCTGGAGTGAAGCAATTCGTGCGGCAGCTTACGTAACAAATCGATTGCCAAATAGTTCACTTAACAACAATGTGCCTTTTAATTTGAAATATGGATGTCAGCCTGATTTATCCAACATAAAAGTGTTTGGTTGTGATGCATTTATGCTCGTACCACCATCACAAAGAAAGAAATTGGATGATAAATCCCGTAAAATGTTATTCATAGGATATTCCACTATGGGATACCTTCTAATGAATCCCGTTACAAAACATATAGCAGTATCGCGAAACGTGAAATTCAATGAAGGTAAAGTGATCTACGAAAAATATGTGCACAACAATTCAGATTCCAGTGTTTCCGAAAAGGAAAGTGAAAAAGAAAATGAAAGTGATCATTCCGAGGTTGATGACCTTCAGCCCTCCGATAACGAAGATGATGACACCCCTAAAGAAGAAACTGTTCGTAAATCCAAACGGGATAAAAGACCCCCAGTGAGATACCCCAAACCTGAGACATTTGCTATGTTTACTCTTTGCGACACGTTGAACTATGATGACTTCGCATCCCTCCCCCCACACGAACAACTGTTGTGGCAGGGAGCTATGAACAAGGAAATGGAAAGCATGAAAATAAACAAAGTTTGGGAATTAACTGAACTTCCACCCGTGTACTTCCGTGAACTTCCACCGAGTGTACGTTTCTACTGTGTAACTCTCTGTGTTCTAATAAGCATGTCTTTCTCCGATCCACTGATCTCTGAATTTCATTACATCAACAAGAAATGGGCTACAAACTCGACAATGCTTCAGAGCCAATTACGAGATCAAGATGAAGGATTCAAAACAACTGTTAAAGTTTTAGGCATAGAGTGGAATACAGAAACTGACACTCTAGGAAATACTTTCAAAACCTCTCTCTGCTCTGTTCAAGACAAACCACTTACAAAGAGATGGCTACTCCACTGTATTGCTAGCTTCTACGATCCTTTAGGACTGTTTTCTCCATTTGTTATCTTTGGAAAAATTCTATTTCAAGATACATGGATTCTAGGAATAAAATGGGATGAAATACTGCCCCCTAACGTGGCAACTTCATGGAATGCTGCTGTTGGAGAACTTGATGACGTTTGCTCGTTTCAAATTCCTCGATTTATTGGCGTTTCATCACACGTTCCCTTTACTATTCATGCGTTTTGCGACGCATCTGAACGAGCCTATGGAGCAGTTTTATACATAGTTAGTTATCAAGGTAATCAAGCAAACTTGCATTTAGTGTGCAGTCGCAACAGACTTGCACCTATCAAGAAAGTCACCTTGCCCCATTTGGAACTGCTAGCGGCTCTGATGGGAGCTCGACTGCTGCGATACTTCTGTGCTGAGACTAATATTCCTATGTCCAATGCAACATTGTGGAGTGATTCCCAAGTAGTTTTGGGTTGGATTCACAGTGACCCAAATAAATGGAAAACATTTGTTTGCAATCGAGTAACAGAAATTGTTTCACATACTAATCCTTCCCAATGGAGACATCGCCTTGTAAAGGACAATCCTGATTATATATTATCAAGAGGTACTTCACCATCAACACTAAGACATCTAGAAGTATGGTGGCGCGGTCCTAAGTGGTTAATCAAACCTGAAAACTGGCCTGATTCTAAAAACACTTATGAAGATTGCACTCACAACTTAGAATCAAAGAAGAAGAAAGTGCAGACTCTTCACACTGTCTCTACTCTGCGAATTACCAATGCTGGAAACTACAGCTCTTACTTTAAATTGTTACGCGTGACATCTTGGGTTTTTCGCTTTATTCACAAATGCAAAACACAAGAAAAGATGGTTGGTGAATTGAATGCCACGGAACTGAATCACGCTTGCAGCTATTGGATACAAACCGTTCAGAAGGAATCATTTCCTTTAGAATACGAAGCCTTGTCGAAATCAAAGTCACTTCCCAAGAACTCAAAAATAGAAAAATTTAACCCACTTTTTGACAACAACTTAATACGTCTAGGAGGCCGACTGCAATTTTCTGACTTATCAGAATCGGAAAAACACCCCATCTTATTGGAAGGCTCTCACCCTTTTACAAGCCTGCTCATACGCCTACACACTCAAAAATGCACCATCTAGGAGTTAGGATTGTGCTTTCTCAGCTTCGTTCTAAATGGTGGATATTAAGAGCAAGACAAGCCATTAAAAAGGTCATACACACTTGCCTTCCATGCAAGATACTGAAGAAAAAGCGTGGTGAGCAGATAGAAGCTCCATCACCTGCTGAAAGAATTCAAAAGTCGACCCCATTTTAAACAACTGGAATTGACTTTGCCGGGCCCCTCTATGTTAAAAACGAAAAATTTGTTACAAAGGCCTACATAGTCATATTTACGTGTGCTGTAACTCGAGCCATCCACTTGGAAGTAGTGTCTAATTTAAGCACTGATGTTTCCTTACTTGCACTACAACGGTTCGTATCTCGACGTTCCCTTCCTCATACTGTGTACACAGATAACGCCACAACATTCGGCGCTACAGACAAAAAGTTGAGGTCCTTGTGGGACGTCATATCCTCTTCCAAGGTACACCAGTTTTATGCTCATCACAACATGAAATGGAAATTTATCGCCCCACGAGAGGCTTGGTGGGGAGGATTTTGGGAGAGAATGATTGGTACTATCAAACAGTGTCTGCGGAAGACCCTTGGTAAAGCTTGCCTAGACACTACCAGGCTGGTCACGGTTCTATGCGATATCGAAGCCGCCGTGAACAGCAGACCAATTGTCCATGAATATGGTATTACGGACGATCCGGACGAAGCACTGACACCCTCTCACTTTCTGATAGGAAAACGACTCACAACTATCCCATCTGGCCCATCGAGTTCAGACTCTGATTTAACACGCATATGGAGAAGTCGTCAACATTTAATGGACTCCTTTTGGAAAAGATGGCAGAGGGAGTATTTGGTGGATTTGAGAACATTTCACCATGTGAAGAACCCACCTAAAGGAACTGAAATCCGGGTCGGAGATGTGGTCTTGTTGCAAGAGGACGTCAGACCTCGGCACACCTGGAGGAAAGCGCGCGTCGAGTCAGGGATCTTAGGCCGTGACAACATAGCCCGTACATGCATACTGCGAGTAAATGGAGGGACAATTTATCGACCTGTGCAGCTGGTCATCCCCCTGGAGGTCGACCAGGGCGGGGAGGATGTTGCACGCCGGTACGAGATTAAATGAAAAAGTTTAGTTGCCTCTGCATGGCAACACCTTTTGTATAGTAGTCGTTTTGTAAATAAAGATTGATGGTGTTCTTTTTCTAAATATACTGAACTAGTGATTTAATTACTTTTACGCAAATCAACACCTTACGCATTGATGTAGTTTAAACTGCGAAGGATTTTTTTTTTTAATTATTTAAAGTTTTACAGCTTTTTATTTAAACAAAAAGAAGTTTCATTTGAAAGTTTATAACGCGTTTCTATAATCATGAAATCCAATATATTAAAAAATTATAATTCTTAGGAGTGCTTTCAATTTAATCTGGAGCTTCACTTTTAAATGTAACTCACAGAAAAAAACTTGTTACGACTTACAAACATATTAAGCGCATTCAAGATATACTTTTATTGGTATTGATCCAATATATTTTATAACCATAGTTGAATAGCCGACACAATTTTGAGATAACGATAACCAATGTTTGATTCAGTAGCCTTGTAATTTTGAACCCAACCCAGTAGACAAGGAAACTCCTGTATCCAGTAGCGGGGGAAATTTGTCTTCGTAGAAGACTTTTTGATGGAACTAACCCGCATTTGTGTTACATGAAGGGAAAAACACGAAAACATCCCACGCTTAGCCCGACAGCATTGGGGCTCTAACCCTTGACCGGTCTACCATTGAGGATAGTTTACGTCTACACTGTAGTCGGTGCGAGCCGGGTGTGGAATTCGTATCATCCAGCCACCGCTGGGATTCGAACAGGGTGCACCTCATTGGATAGCGAACGCTTTATTCCCTGAGCTACCACGACTCAGAATATTTTTTTGTCAAAGACAAATAATAACTGACAATTTCGTGACCCATGGATATGTTATGACCAAATAGGTATTTTAAAAGGCATACCGAAAAATTCGCTCTCTTTTGTTGATACTTGCACTTTTAAAAGTACTCCACAAACTTCAATTATGTGAAATCAACAAGAATTAATAAAGTAGAATTGAAATAATTGGCATTTGATTAGGAAATTTGTAATTGAGGTAAATCTTTACAAACACGGATATAATAATACTATATATAGTTGATTTCTCTTTTGCTAAGTTAAACTTCTAAAACATTTTTTCTAACTCTGAACGGAATCTGCATTACACAGAATTCCGTTAATACTGAGTTTAAAACGAGTTGAAATAAGCAATTAACAAACAATTTCTGCCTTTTTTATTTGAAATTGCACTTCCATTTCCCCAGAAAATTTTTATTCAGAATCCTGCCCAAGATTCAAACAAAAAACATTTTGCACGTTATAGTTACCAAAATTTTTAAGCTCTTGTTTGCAAAATTGACATATTAAGATAAAGATGAATTCGAAAACGCACACTTCAAGGCAGATAAGCATATTATATGAAACGTGAAGAGCGTGTAAAAACTTCATTATAGTTTTAATCAGGCATTTAATTAGGAAAGTATTAGGTAGTGATCCAAAATAACAATTAGATTGTGACTTTGGATCATTAGTTGTGCATATACTTATCTAATATTTATAATATCCCCTTCCCCAAAAATACCTTTTATAAGTAGAAAAAGTCATAAACCACAAAAAAACATAAAATTTTTAAGCAAAAAAAATCCATACAAGTTGCTTTGTAGTGAAAAAAATCTGATCAATTTCATTTTATAATAAACAAAAAACAAAATAAATGATTAAAAAAATCTATGATATCTTGGAATTCCAACCTAGGATTTATTTTTAGAACAACATATTTATCGAAATAATTACTTTCTGCGGATCACCCGCTTAAAATATATGCTACTCGGTCTTTGTTTTAAATTTGAATTCCACTCGTATAATAATGTCGTGGTTTGAGATTGGTGCTCGTCTTAGTTCCTTACAATGAAACTTCTGAATACCTCTCATAAGAAAACTCTTAATAAATAATATCCAAATAAAAACCTCACCACAAATAAACATAATACATGGAATTAAAAACTTTTAATAAAGATTCAATAACTAACAACCAAGAGAAGGTGATGCTCAAGCCTTGGAGGTACTTCTTTAGTCAGAATTTTTTCATCTTTACTGTAAACTTCATCTATTTGAATATGCTTTTACAGTGATTGATGCATAAAATGATGATTTGTAATTGAAAGTAGGCATGTAATTTATTTCTAGAAAATAGATATTGCCAAAGCACTCTAATGTATCTTAAATAAACTTCTTAATTAAACCCTCCAATCAAAAAAAAAACGTATGCTCACCCAGATTCTCCATGTTGAAATTGTTAAGGAAACTAAGTCTAAGCGAACATGAAAATTTATAAAACTATAGGTTTCCAACAATTATAATGATATCGGGGTTTCCTCCATAAATCGAAAAAAACAGCTGTAAAATAATTTAAAACTAAAATGCATAACATATTCAAATTTTTTTGAAGAGAGACAATCACAAATCGAGAGATTATTAAAAGCTTAATTTAAAGAAGCTTAAATTTAAAACAAACACCAAAGTAGCATATTTTTTAAGTGAGTGATTCGCAGAAAGAAAATACTTAGAGATATCTTAGCCTGAAACTTAAATTCGAGGTTGGCATCTTTAGATAGCATTGCATTTTTAGTCTTTTATCTTGACTTTATTATAATACAAATTTACCAGCATTTTTTTATTCCTTACCAAGCAACTTCTCTGATTTTCTTTTTGCATAATATTGCTTGTTTGCAACTTTTTCGGCTTTTTAAAAGTTGTTTTTTTGTATAATGATTTTTGTTTAAAGGTAACAAATAGATTTTAAGTTATAAAGATACAAAGATTTTAAGATAAAAGATATAGTTATTGACAAAAGAAGCAGATTAAATATAAATTTAATTATTAAGCTAGCTATCTTTTAAATGAGCAATTATAATAACCAAACAGTAAGTTTCATGACAATCACATTGTTTGATTATTATAATTGCCGTGATTGATATGGCAGCTGAAATAATGAAACAATTCTGTTCTGTTTCTATAACAGTACAGCAATTAAACAGTAACTCTTAACAAATTAAACACTAAGTTTCTATAACATAGCTCACTCCCTAAATAATTATAATAATAAATAACTATACAATAAAATGCTTTAAAAAGAGCTATCTTCTGGGCTTCTTTGAATATTTTTTTAATTATTAAAAAGTCTTATTGCCGTTAAAAATCATTGAAAAAAAATTTACGATTTCTTTTTTTTTTATAAAACTAAATGTTTTTCTTTTTTTTCAATTAACAATAATCTCCTTAAAGTGACTCGTTTTTGAAGAAAAAGTATAGTAGCCAACTTTTCACATTTTTTGCAAATGATTTTAACATAGGACAGTATTTTTTTTAACATAAGAACGACGCTGCATTTTTGTAAACGTACATTTCCATTATATTTTTCAGGCTCATTTACGAAAACTAATCTCAGCAATAACAAAAAGCAGCACAAAAACTTGTGCAAATTGCAAAAGCATGTAGATTGCAAATGGGTAAATGCACTTCAAGAAGAAGAAGATCACGAGTACCCTCAGATGCGATATATGACGTCAGCACCAGCTGATCGTTTATAAGCAAAATGGTGAGTTTAAAGTCAGGAACAAAATACCCACACAACGTCAATTGCAGGTATTAAATTGCATGTAGATTGCAAAATACAAAAGCAGGCGACATTTTTAGAACTCTTCTTGAGTTGCTTCCAAATAAATTGAATAATTGCAAATTTAATAAATTTATAGCACATTTTCCTTTACGGTAACAGTTTCCAAATTCGAAGAGATGGATATTACTACACATTATCAGTTACGGAGTTTTTTAAAGAAAAAAACTTAAACACAAGTAACCAACGGCAGAATTAGTTGACTGGGAACAAATACAGAAGGTAAGTTTTTACTGTTTTATTTATTTAATTTAGAGATCTGTCGTATGTTATAGTTTTTATTTCGTTTTTACAAAGAAAAATGGCAAAATACTTCAATTAGAATATGTAATTTATTTCTATACAAAATAAGTTTTAAAAAAAATAGAATGGAATTCAATGGAAAAATATTAAAATTGAAATTTCAAAAATAATAATAATAATATTTTTGCAACTTATCCTCAAATAACTCATAATTTTTCATGCATTGTTTCTCCAAGTAAAACAAAATAAGAAAAGAAAAGGAAAAAAAAGGAAAATTTAGACAAAAGCAAACAAAAAAAAAATCTGAAAAATAAATTTCACAATAATTGCATTAAAATGAAGAAAGAGTTATTTAATCATTTCATAGCCTAAAATTTTCCCCTTTTAGCTAGTATATTAAATAGCAAAAAAAATTATGACAAACGCTTTTTTAATAAACCCTTTAATGGACATTAATATATTTTTATAACGTTTAAAGCTCTTTATCTAATTTAAGTTGAAGAAGTTGACGTCTTTAATGTTCAATTCGATTAAGCATTTTTTTTATAGCTCTTGACTTCGTTAAAAAAAAGTCATAAAAACTTTCTTTACTTGCTTAAAATATTGAATAAAGTGGAATTTAGAAATTTTAAGTGTTGATCAAAAAAACTCAAACTTCCATGGATGATATAATCTTAATTAAATTTGAGTTCGAAAGAAAGCTTTTAGAATGAAAAATTCTGTAGTGGGCGTTCAGAAATGAAATCTTATAAAGTAAGCGCTTGATTGAATATGAAGATAATACTTATTTAGTAGAACAAATTTATTTAAAAATAAGTTTAGTATATCTAACTTAATTTTCATTTAAGTAAAATTTAATAAATTTAAGAGTCATTAGATTTTTCTTCTCAAAATTTGCTGTTGAAGTTTCGAACAAAAAATTCTATCACTCATTTACAAATTTTGTAATTATAAATGTCTAAAATAAATTTTTAATACTTTGATGCAAATGAGACAACCGAGTCTCTTTTATATATTTTTTCTGGCGCTCTAATTACAAGCAAAATTATATTATGGAGTTTTTTAATTATAAAAAAAACAGTCTAATAGTTACTAAAAATCTGTCGCATTTTTGGAATTATATTCGTACTAAGACATAAAAAAAGGAAGGTTTGAAATTTCTTTATTCATATTCACAAATTTATCAATAATAGATTTTGTTAACAAAATAAATTTCAATGATGAATATTTGTTTCTCCTTACATCTGAAGATTGTAAATGCAAATGGGAAAAATTATTGATTGGAAATGAGCCATGTTTGGAAGATTTTACCTTTAATGCGGAAAATTACGGTTTCATGCTGTATTTCATAACAATAAATTATTAAAATGCTAAATATAATATTTCTCACTTTAACTTAATACAAAATAATAAAATGAGTATGAAAAAAATGTTTGATAAAAATTCTGCGTCAAAGGGTTAAAGGACTAAAGGTAAAAGTTTACTAATTTTTTGCTTGTTTATTTCGCCTATATATTCGAGAGCACATATTTTAAACTGGTTAGCGGGGCCCAAGAGAAAAGTCGCCGAAACAATTTAGACTTTTGCTAACTTTTATTTTATTTTATTATTTTTTTAAACACATAAAAATAAATTAAATTAAATATTAAAAAAATAGTCACATTTCCTTGCTTCTGGCTAACCGAAAATTGCTTTTAATAAGCCTGAATACCCGAGTATTAATTAACAAGCACAAGATTAAAAGGCATATGCCAACACAATTAAATGTGCTAAAATAATTTTAAAAATTCATTATTATTTATCACGAAGAGATGTTTTCTTTTTCACTAAACGTTGTGATGATTCCAGAAATTGTCTTCCTAAACAGAAAGCATTTTGTAAAAAAAGTAGTGATATGTGAAGTTTCTAAGCTGCATCAAATAAATTCAATAACTACTAACCAAGTAAACACTTATCGCCAAGTTTGGCTCAGTTAAGAATAACACTTATTTTTTGTAACTGACTTACTGGTATAATTAATCTGACGATATGTGTATGTTCTGGACGGTGGAAGTTAATCAAATTTTGTCTGCAGATTTAATTGGTTTTTAAAGTAACGACTTTTCGTTATCGGTTTTACTCTTGTTCTTTGAGCTGTACAGTATAAGACTTGAATTCTTTTTTTTTAAAATCATATCTCTACATGCGTATTGTCTAAATGCTTTTCCATATTTCAAAATTATGTTTAATTTTAATTTTTTTTTTAACTTGATTCCTTTTGTTTTCAAATTAATGTAAGCTTGTGATCCTTTTATTTAACACTTGCGAGATCTTCGACAAGATTATCTTCTTCAAATAGACACTGTACATCGTAGTATGTTTAATGTATTTTCAGTGGTCTGAGTTAGTTTTTTAATCAGCATTTTATACTTATCTTGCTATCTATATTTTAAGAATTTTGATGACTTGAACTGAAGTGAAAATAAAATAGATACTCACTTATTCATGGAAAATACCAAGCTCAATTAAGACAACTTATATCCTTCATTGAGCCAATGGCGCTTGTTTCTTTTCCCCTATCTTTTCTAAATATTCTTTAACTGTAACATCTACGTCAAAATATGCTTAATAAAAAAAGTACTAACTAGATTAAAGTGTAAAACTATAAAATTACCAAATTGGTTATTTTAAGTGGCCTTTTGATAGCAACCGTCTTTCATATTTCCTTATACTGAAGGGGTTTGTCTTTTTCAGGTAAACACAGATCCCTTGGCCCAGAAGATTCCCAGTAGTATTTGCTCTTTTTATCTTTTCGACCAGACATAGTTTGTAGCACAATTTGTTTATAGAATCATTATAGAAATGTACCTATATTAACTAATATCATTTGCATCTACTTAATGATTTAAACACAGTGTTATTTAAGCCTAAAACAATTGTGAGCTAGCAAAGAAACAAATAAAACGTAATAGAACAAATTGCTTAATAGTTATATGATTAATTACATAATATGTACAGGATGTTCAAAAATTACATTAAAATTTGAGATACCGATTAACTTTAATTAAAGTTTAACGATGGGGGGTCTTGATACTTCTGTATGGATCTCGATGTGTATAAAGCATTCTAATTTTCCCACTATCTATAGCGTTTTCTATACAATGTTTCTTTACAAATTACAAGAGGTATGATGTGAGCTAGGCACAATTAAGGCAATATCCTCTAATAATGAACATCCGAATTATTGTTATGCTTTTATCTTTATTTTAAAAAGATTGCTTTATATTAAAATCCTTTCCTTACATCTTTTTTTAGTATTTTGTTTAATCCCTTAAAAGCATCGAGAATATTTTTCGTTCGAAAATAAATCAGCCATTTGAATGTTTTTATTTTATTTAAGATTTAAGCTTCTTAACTTATTTAAATTTCAAAGGAAAATATCATGCATTTTTTAAAAGAAAACATTTGACTGATTTTCTAAAGCAATAATAAATGAGAGAAGAGCTGAAATTTGAACCAAATTTACATATTTTTTCTTAAATAGAAACAAAAATTATACTTTTATATCTTTGTCGAATGGGCCTCTAGCCTGTGTTCAAGCAAAGTGTTGCGTATTTACAATACTCCATACTAGACTTTTCTGGAAGTTAATTTCAAAAGTTTAAGTTTAAAAAAAAAAATTTTTATTTAGTTATCTTCGCAAATTAACATTTTTAATTACTTTATTCAGCAGAATTATGATTTAGCTTATACAGAAATCGGTTTTCATTTAAGACATTGCTTAACTTAATACCATAAACTTAATACTATTTACCATTAAATAATTACAAACTCGTGCGTTGTTTATAAACTAATATCACAGCAAAAAAAATTCTTTTTTAACATATTTGGAATACATTATCGATATGTCTATTGTTTAGTTCGTATAATTTGTATGTATTTCACTTGTTTTTGTCATGTGTTTCCCTTACTACCGTTTATAAACTCATCTATTTGAATGAACTCAAAAAGATAGCCAATGTTCAACAACAAATATTGCTGAATAAGTGCATACCTAAGTATTTTCATGGCTAAGTTTAAAAATATACTAGCTAAATACTCATTCTTCGTACGTGACTGAAGGGTAAAAAAAGAAAATAATCAATAAATAAGTGCTAAACAAAATTAGGAAATCATGCACAAAACTGAAAGGCATATGCTAAAACTCTTGGCATATATAAAAATTTAATTAACGCTAGAAAGGCATATATTAAAAACTCTTGGGCATTATTTTTTCCGAAGAAAGCACCGAATTGTACTGAACTAAATGGAAATCAAGACTAAACAATCACTCTAAGTCGGCTATTTAGTTGAGTTGAATTACGTGAATTGGTAAAATAGTGAATTTTATAAGGCTATTATGACAATAAAAAAAATTAATCGATTGGTATCTTTTTTACGATTGTTTTGTTTTGCAGGCTTCCATTTGATCGTTTTTAGTTAATAATTCTATCCGATTATCTCCTTTTGTTGTGATAAAATCAAAATGCCGCAAATTTCATTAGACGAAGGAATAAGTACGCGTTTATCTCATTTTTTTTTTCTGAAAAATATATTTCCCATTTGCAATTATATTTCTCTATTTCATCTTATTAGAGAAAATGTAGTGCTTCTAGTATTAAATAAAAAGAATAATTTGCTTTTATTTCTCCATTGCAACGGGATTTTTGTTTAACCAGCTACCTGTTCAAGACATTTGAAGGGGTTCTTCTGCATAAATTCTTTAATTTCTACTCTATAAATTTTAAATTTCCTTTTTGAAACACTTGTATTGAATTATGCCGTCGTCTCTTAGAGATTTATTTCAAAATGACGCAAGCATAGTTGTTTTGACTATAACATAACCGCTGATGGAGTTTAACATAACATTTCTCTTTTATTTAATAAAAAATAAAGTTTCTGAAACATTTTTTAACCAACTGCTCATTTGTAGTCGAAACCGATTGTTTAAAGTACGAATAAGTAAGTCCTTGCTCTCGAAAAGCATCTAAACCATATAACAAAACTCTATTCGTACGTTAATATAGCTATTCTTCCTTATGTTTTTCTACATTTTTCTCAATTTATATTTACGATTAACTTATGCATTAAGAAAAATTTACTTATTTCTTAAAAAATTTATTTAAACATTAACTCACGCACATTTAACTCACCAATTTTAATTAGTCTATTTTAAATAGTTAGTAATGAAATCTACTAGAAATTTCCAAATATTTTTAGTATTCAATTATTAAATTAGATAGCCAAGAAATTTGAAAATACTTTTTGAAGATTTAAAATACAGTCATATTTTAAAGAAGTGGATAGTGAAATTTTTATATCAACTAATTAGTTCGTGTTTCAGACAAATACTTAGAAGTTTGAAGAAAACTAAAAAGAGGGGTTGCAAAATCGATTGAACTGCCTCGCTTCGATTACTGTTATTGAAATTCAATAATCAAGTTGTTTCAGAATTGAAAGTATTATTGTATAGATCTGTACTCTGAAAAATGTTAGATAAAACTCTTATATTGAACTCGAAAAACTTTTATTATTACACGAAATTATTTGTTCCTTATACTTATGCTGTTAATTTAAATTATAGAAATAACAATAATCGAAATAAAAAGAAATTAGCAGCAATATTTTATCATTTTCTTTTCCTTCCTTATCATTTAATTTGTTCTGTTGAATTTCAGTTAATAATTCTTAAAATTTAATGCTTTTTTATCCATTTTATGGGAATCTCATTTTGTATGATACTGTGATTTATGCTTTGCATTTGTATCGATTCCCACTATATGATATAAGAGAACTGAACACTCTAATAAATGTACAGTGTCCCATAATCATCGCTCTTAATGTGTACTTTTAGAAACTTTATTTTAAAAAATGTAAAAATCAAAGGCATATCTCAATATTTAAGCTGAAAAAAAGCAAAAAACTTTAAAATTTTAAGTTAACTAATAAAACACCATTTAATTTCACAACATCAACTACGTAATTTTGCTTGTGTTTAATGTAATGAAGATGATTTCAGCTTTCATACTATATCGAGATCTACAACGAATCAATTTATTATTCTTGAATACTGATTTATTCCAGAAAATGTGAAGGATTAAAGCAATTTTTACATAAAAATGAAAGTATCGTAAATCAACAAATATAATTATATCTCAAAAGTATTGGTTTTTTAAAAAAAAATAGAAAATACTAGTAGTTAAAAGTGCGATTTATACACTATAACAAAATTTATGTAATATCTCTCGAAATTTAATGTTGAAGCAACATTGAAAATTATGTGTATGAACACTTTATCTCGAGCTAACACTAAATTGAGCTTTTTTTTTATATAATTTAAAGGGTGTAAATAAATCTAAACACTCATATTGGAAAAAGCTTACACCAAGCTTACGAACATTCACACTATACGAAAATTATTTTTACTTCCGAATATGCAAATATTGCCGTGATTTAGATATAGTCAATTAATTATTTGCATACAAAGAGAGTTGGCGTGAGTTTGTGGTAGTGTTGTACACTGTTATATAATGTAAACTAAAACAAAGTTTTACCGTTAAAATATGTATATTTTAACTATTAAATCTCTGTGAACTACATTAAATAAGTTTATAATGTATATTTTCTATCCGCTTGAGTTCTGTTTAGTGCAGTTCCAATTCGTCTTAAAATTCTGTCTCTGCTACGCGTATGTTTGATTTATCAGCTAATTTTATTTTAAAAATTGGTGTATGTATGCTCTCCAAACTAATGACTCTTTTTTACATTATTTTGCAAAAATAACTTTTATTCACTCTTATGTGTGTCTTATATTACTGTAATTATAAATTTTAGTGTTGCTGAATGTCAAAAGTGGTAGCAGCTACTTTGCAGGTAGTATAAAAGCATATTCATATTATTTTACTAAACTACGAACTATTCTTTGTTTAGAGGAACACCACTTCGGTATAAAGTAGTTACCACCATTTTTGGAGTTAAGATACACTAAAATTTTTTACAGTGTAGGTGTAAAGAATAAAATCATTGTTTGAGCTTTATAGTGTTTTAATTACTAATTGGTGCTTACAAATAAATGTTTCTGGAATTATTACCATCGTTTTATAATCATATTTTGTTTTATGAACTCTGATATAGTCCAAAGGTAAACAGGAGCAAAGTGTCATAAAATATGTTATCTTTTGCGCTGCTTTGCTTTGAATTATCTTATACTATAATAGGAACATCACAATTACGTTCTAAACTTACTTCACTTTCAATCAACTTATCCTCTTCTGGAAACGAATTCCATTTCACAAAACAATGTTCAGTTTTATAGCACTTTTTCTGTAGAAAAAAAACTATAATAGGATTACTTTTATTACCTGAAACGAAATAATCTAATTTTAAAACAAATGTAGAAGATAAAAAAGTAGTATTTCACTCCATTGAAATAAAAAAAAATTAAGTTTAAAAAAATTAACTGTTAACATCATTTCAGAAATTCGTCCAAAAAAGTAAATCTTCAAAAGTTTCAAAAAAATTTAATCAAAAAACAAAAAAAACAAAAAACATTTGAAAACCTGTAAAATGCTTGAATTACACAAAATCGTGAACGATTTTAATGACTGCTGAAACTTCAAAATGATAATGTCGTTAAATATCGCATGAGAAACTCATTTTAAATTTCTCAGCCTACATTAAACTAACATTAAGCTTAAAGCTCAAACCATTATTTCAGAAAAAGAGCTTTCTAAATAACCTACTTGAGTCACCACACGTTCACCATTAATGTCACATTTTCTTCGTAATTGCCTAACTCTAGTAGACTAACATCTTTTATCTTGTTACTTAGATGTTCTCCTTTCAAGCAATATACGTCCTTCATTGTTTGCTCGAATCTTACTTAACTAAGATGGAACAGCCGATTTGAAAATTTTCATGAAATATTTTTGAACCGACTTGACATTGTTTAAACTATTTTTTATCTTGTTCCAAGCATTTTTTTAATGTATGTAAAATGTTATTATGGCAAAAATTTGCTTGGTTGGTTTGAATTTCTGTGGATTAACGATACTATTACCATATGATTAAACATTTTAAAAATACATCATTTCTTTCTTGTAATTTTAAATTAAGAGCTTGTAATTTTAAATTAAGAGCTTGTAATTTTAAATTATAATTTTCTGAAGACTTTTGACTCATTTGTAAAAGTCAACTAAAATTTTCCAATTATAAGTTGCGTAGTTAAGCCTATTTCAATGTTTTTGGTGCCCTTTAAATTTTTTTTAACTTATCTTTATCTGACAAATTATAAAATTATTCAATTAAATTTGAAGCACTTTTTAGTGTTGAATGTTTTTATGATTAATCATTCTTATTAAATGCATATTTCAAATAAGAATAGCCAAAATATTTTGAATTGTACTGTTATCCATGGAGATACTTCCAATATATATAATAAAATGTATTGAATGCTAAACATAATTAATGCACCTGTAATATAAAAAAAAACATTAAAAAACATTCAAAAAGTACTAAAAAAAGTGAAAATGGCACCATGTAACTATTAGTCGCATGCAAATTTTAGAGAAGAAAAAAATCATACGAAAAGAAAATTGCACGAATTATTAGACTTCCATTATATGAACTTAGAAAAAGCATTTTTGAAACCATCACGTTTTTATAAACCTATCACAGGTATTTTTTGTTACTTGCTGCCTTGTTGAACTCAATTCACACAAATTTAGCCGATACTCATACAACAAAAAAAAGAGAAAGAAATTCAAAAAAATTACTAACGGAAAAGACCAAACCTTTTTAACCATAACGACCAACAGACCTTAGAAACAGTAAAGAATAACAAATAATTCAGGGATGAAAATTAAAAATTTATATCTATACATAATAATAAACGCGCTGTGTGTGTGTTTTTAATCACAATATATCGCCCCAGAAGCCTCGCCCAGGCACGAAACTCGGCACATAATTGTGTTTTGACATAATGAAGAAGTATTTTTTTTCTTTTTCAATAATTTGGATTAGTTTTTTAGTTATCAGTCATTTTGTAAGAAAATCTTTGCTTTTTCGTCTTCAAAGAGCCATAAAAATGCATATACTTTTCTTCATTTTTACAAATGTATGCTAATGCGAACCTTACAATTGAAATATTAATTTTCGACAACTTAAACCAATAATATACGAAGGAATTAATAATTTAATTGTAAGGTTCGCATTAGTTTACATTTATTAAAGTGGAGAAAAGTTTAACTTTTGTATTAAAAATGTGGCAACATATTCGATACGAAAATAAAACGCTTCGCTTCGATATATTTGTCGCTGTTCAGAATTGTTATAATAAGTTTTTCTTCTTCTTTCCACGCTCTATTTTTTTTTTTTTTTTTTTCTTAAGCGAAGACGATAATTTTTGGGGTAGACTATATTTGAGGGTGCCCCTTGATTCTCGCCAAGTTGTGTTCGCGGTTGATCGCCAAGTTGGGCGATGTTTAAACCCAATCGTGATTCTGATAGATTTAGAATTAAGCTTTATTTTTAAATGTTCAACTGTATATGTAATTTCAGAGGTCCGTTAGTTCTGCGTTGGATACCGGCTGGTAAGGTTACTTTTGCTTATGGTTCATAAGATCGAAGGTTTGTGGGCAATCATAAAAAGGGACTATAAAAAAAAAAAACCAGTACGGTACCACGGACGCCATTTTCGATTCGTATTTCGCTGTACTTATTTGGCGATGGAGGTACACAAATTCCATTCCTAATAAATTTAGACAGTATTTAACTGCTATTAGAGAATTCTGTGCACCTAAATCTGAGAATATTCAAGCTTAATGAAGAAGTGAGTTTTTTTTTTCCCTTTTCTTTCTGTACTTACTCAATTATTTTTTGTTTCGATTCAAAATTCACTTTATTGCGTTAATTAATTTTGCTTATATTGGGTTCATTACAATTTTATACAGTTTTGGCCGCCATTCCTGTTACCACAGTGTTCCGCGCTAACAGGAATGGCGCCAAACATAAGCCGCCAATTTCGCCAAGGGGCACCCTCAAGTATATTTTTACCAAAATTAATTCGTTTTCGTGTTCTTTTCATGTATTTAGCATTTTAGTTTTTTTTTTCTTAAGCGTTGTAGCTATATAATATATAAAATAGGAATTTAATTGTTTTTGAAGGAACGATCACACTTACCTTGGATCTCTTTGGTTTTTCTATTCTTTATTTTAACAGTTTTTATTAAATGTAATTAGTTATTTTCAGAAAGTTTCAGTTTGCAGGTAACCACTTAGATTTTAATATTGAAGTTTCATGATTTGCTTTTATAGTAATTGTTGTTCTAAAGTATTCGTTGACTTCTTAAAAACCCGATTACTGACATGGCAGAACCGCCTTCCAAAAAACTTTGTATTTTGTCAAAGAAAAAGATATTAAGAGATTCTCAAAGAAGAAGAAGAGCCCAAGAAACGTCTGTGGAACGTCAAAGAAGGATGGAACATGACCGAATTTCGACAAGCAATTCTAGAGCCCAAGAAGTATCTGAGAAACGACAAAGAAGATTAGAAGAGGATCGTGTCTCAACTAGCAGTGCTAGGGCCCGAGAAACACCCGAGGAACGTCAAGGAAGATTAGAAGAGGTTCGTGTCTCAATTAGCAGTGCTAGGATCCAAGAAACACCTGAGAAACGTCAAAGAAGATTGGAAGAGGATCGTGTCTCCACTAGCAGTGCTAGAGCGCAAGAAACTTCTGAAGAACGCGGAAGAAGAATTGTCCACTAATCTTCAGATTTCTTGCTATGTTTTAAAAAACTTTATTTGTGAAAACCTTAGCGTGGCGGACAGCTGGCCGCCTTAAGCGGGTAGTATCCAATTATTAAAGTCCTTTAAGTCAAAATACGGTGTTTTTAGCCTTAAAATTGGGAATCAGTTGTGATTTAGAATCTAGTCCCGACCAAACATAATGCATGGACATAATGCATTTTTTTCTGTCTTACATAAAATACACATATTAGAGTTAACAATCCTTATTTTAACCAAATTTTTGGTCAAATCATCGTTTTCAGCTCTAAATATAACAACAATTTTATTCTGGGTTGGAAAAAAACTCTTTGCTAATTTTTCAACTGACTTTTTTTTTTCAATCATCCATGATTGTTGCCCCTTGTACTTAAATAATAATTCACTATTTTCCCCAATAATTTTCAAGAACTGCTTCTGTTTATCCACATTTTCATTTTCATCGATTCCATCATGAGACGAAATCAATTGAAAAGAGATATATTTATTACTTACAATAAGGGGAGTAGATAGGGCATATGTCAATAATGCTAAAACTGACTTTTATCGATGTACCTTTCTAAGAAACTACTTTTAATATCGCTTTGAAATTTTTGGGGGATATTTGAGATTATAACAGTTGAATGAGGGATAATTTTTTAGCGTTAACAGAAATACTTTTTGAGTTAAAACTTTTTAGTATTTTTTTAGATTATTAAAGAGGTTCACAGTTTTCAAAAAATTTCTGCCAAAGATTACCAGTTAGATATTAACAGTTATCACAGTGTAAACATGTACATGTACATATTCTGTGAAGAAAAACTGAAGTAATATATTGTTCAGAGGCTGAGAAAATGTACATTGAAAAAGGTCAATTTTAGCATTACTGGTATATGCTCTACAGATTCCCCTTGAGGAACTTGATATCTTGTTTGATTGGTAACAATTGTGAATTCAGATTGACTTTTACTTCTAGAAAGACTGCTTTTGAAAACAATTTTAGATTTAAGGTTTTCCACTGCAAATAAAACTACAAATATTTCCGCATCTCTGTTAAACAGATTTTTTTTCCTACCGGGGAGAAAGCAGAAAATAATGAAATATTAATCTCCGTACCTGCAAAGACTTTTTGGAACCATCAATAAATACATATCTTAATATTAATCTTCCACTTTTGGAAATGCAGTGGTTCAAGAAATGTATCCAAATTATTTTTTCACCATAATAATACCTATATTAAGACACCCCTAAAATCTACAATGGATTAACAAAAGCTTCGGAATTTTCTACAGGAAAATTCGCAGCGTTCATATCATTACGAAGTTTTTCACATCCCACAACAGAAGAGATCTGAGTTTCTAGGCTATTTGGTTGAAAGAAATGTAGCCATTTCGAATTTTTATACACTTTTAATTTGAAGTGGATATTTGAAGTTTGTCTCTTGATTTCAGCAATAAAAAGAAAATTAAGGTATATAAGTCTGTATCACTTTAATAGGTGTTGCTTTAACTGCTCCCGTGATTGCACGCGGAGCTTTCAGATTGAGCTCTCTCCCATGTTTCCATTTTGGTTTGTGATACTGAAATAAGTGTTTCGTTTCAATACTTGATTATTGGCTCGATATATGCACTGTACGCATGGTTCAAGGGGGGCTTGAAAGCAACCGAATCTTGCCCCTACCTATCTCTTTAGAACAAGCCATCTTTTTTAACATTTGTTTTCTTAATATTAATATAGTAAATGGAGCTTAACTGCTTTTTATTTCCAAAATTACATCGATATGATTGATATTATCACTATTATCAACCTCTGAAATTTCCAAAAATTCAGAAGCAATGTCTTAAAGATAAGGACTAGAATGTTGCTTTAGATTTTTTTTTCTAATCCTTCTGTCCTGCGTGAACTTGTAAAGCTTCATTCATAACACTCTTAAGCTCACTTTTTGCTTCTTTTTTTGTAGTTTTGACTTTTATATACCTTTGCCCATATTAACAGGTCGTCTTCGAACATGCATACCTGGATGTTTGTTTGTTTTTTTCAATCTCTTAATAAGATCATTGACATACATCTGAAATATCACTACAAGGACCATTAACAGATATAATCTCACCTTGGAATGTCTTTATTTAGATTCGACATTATTCTAGCGTACCCTAATCCTTCTTTGAGCCAGAAATCTTGTTAGCACGTTCAATATTTTATCGTTAATGCCCATCATCTTCAGCTTGTTTAAAAGTCACTTTCGATCTTTACAATACAAGCTCCCTGAAGGTCAAGAAAAGCAGCTTAAGTGCTTTTATTTAAAAAATATTAAATATTGCGTACATAGGTAAAATTAATAAATTCAAATTAAAAATCTAACGAAATTGAAGACGTTCACACAATTACAATTAATGCAATACAATTCATACTGTGATGATGACAATACAATTGATGCAGTTTAAGTCTAAAAGTTTAGTTTTGGAAAATTTGATGAACAAGAAACTAGTGTAGTCCTAATTCATGTTGAAATGACTCATTTGCCAGCTTTTATACGACTACATAAGTTTTAAAAAAAGTCGCACCAAATCGAAATAATACGAATTATTGTACAATTAATATAAAATTAAAAAGAAAAAAGAAGAATGAATTCTTTTGGAACGATTACATTTTGCATATACCTTTAAAATGTATTAAATATTGCATAGATGAATAAAATTTTTCAGTCCGTATTAAAAATCTAACAGTATGGGGATGGCAAAGAATGTAAGCTTAATTTTAAAAACTTCGCTTCCAAACTAAGAAAGAAAGGTGGATGTAGTCGTAACTCATTTTGAAATGACTCATTTTTCAGCTTACAAAATCTTAGACAGAATTCATACCAAAAATATAGCTCTTTCAAATCAAGTAAAAAGTTCTCATAAATTTCACTTCCATAACTAATGTTCTCTCTATCTACAGTTCCATGCTCTATGTTTCTGACAAAACATTGACATAAAAGATTTACTGCCCTATCAATTCACTTTCTTTATTTGTTTTATTGCACAGCATGTATCATAAGTATGTTGTCTGAAGAGCTTGAGAACACCTTTCCATTGTTATTTGAAGCATTTGTTTAATTTCTTTTGATAGAAATTTTTCTGATGAATTTCACTGTGTATTATTTCTATTTAACATCCTTACATTCTCAATTTTAAAAACGCTTTGCAAAACTATTGTATTATTTACGTTTATTAAATTTGTCAAACATTTCATAAATAAAATTTAACTTTGAACCAGTGTTTTAAATTTATCACTAATCTAATTCAATATTCCGTTCTCCTTAAAGGATAGGAATGCTTTTATAAAGAGGTATGACAATTAAAATAAATGTTTGACTTTAGTAATTGAATATGATTTATCTACAAATTATCATCATTTGCATTTAATGTTCGTTTAGCATAAAAGAATCTTTGTGAATGAGTATGGATGTTAAATTAATTGTTTCACTCTTGACTTTAATTAAACATGTAAATAACTTTGCTAAGCACATGTGCATTTTTAAAAGTTATTAAAATAAATATTTTAATATTAATTGAATTATATTATAAGAAAATAACTTTGTTTTTTAAAATTCAGAGTTTTGCCAAAGGTTTTCTTTTAATGAAATTTAATTTTAAATAAACAATGGCATTTCTATTTTCGGACTTTTATTTATCAATAAGTAAAAGACATTAGTCCCTTGTGTCAGAAAACCAAAGCAAAAAATGTTTTAGTTATGCTACTTCAGTAATGAGCAAAAGTAACTTGCTTATTGTGTCATAAGTATTAAATAAAAATGTTTTAGATATGTTATTTCAATCCAGTAATAAGCAAAAGCAACTAGTTAATGGTGTCACAAGATCTAAATAAAAATCTTTTTCGTAGATTCCCTATTTAGGTTCAGTAATAAGAAAAAGAAACTTGTTTATTGTGTTATAAAGACAAAATAAAAAATATTTTAGATGTACTATTTAAATATTTTAAGCATTTTATTTCAATTAGTGAAACCAATTAGTTTATTGTACCCCAATAATTAAGTCTAAAATGTTTCAGGCAGATACTATTTCATTTAATCAGTAAGTAAAAGCAAATAATTTATTATATCACAAGGACTAAGTGAAAAATGTTTTAGTTATACTATTTCAATTCAATAATAAGTAAAACCTGATACCTTATTTTGTTACAAGGCACGAGAACTAAGTAAAAAATTATTTATATATAATATTTCATATTTATTAATGTTTCAAATTCGTTGGTGGTTTTGACTTGCTCTACCTATTGAAACTGAAACATTCAAAAGGGACATTTTTAACGACAAAATTTATTTATGAATTTTACAACGAATCATTACTCACTGAAAAATTAAATGCTCGGAAGATCGGAATAAAATTGTTATCTCTATTTTTGATTTATGTTTTCTGTACAAGTGCACTAAGGGTAAGGATCATCAAATCACGTGATTTTTGTCAAAATTCTTTCTTTTCATCACAAGTCATCTCAATTCATTCTAGATTAACAATCACAGATTGCTTCCCCTTTATTATTGCATCATGGCCAATTTTCAAGCACAATTTGTCCATTTTAAAACTGTTTACACTGTGTTGAATAATACGCTTCTTACGCTTTCTTATTGAAAAGGTTTCCTTCATTTGGTGCCCTGCGATGATTGAGTACTTAGACCCCGTTTATTTTGTATTATGTTTCATTATGGATTGCATTAAAATTTCTTTTTTGGAAAAACCCTACACTGTAAAAAATTCCTAATCGAAGTACCGGCCTTTTGGATGCATCATCTGTAAAATAAATTTTACCATAATGTCCATTTTTAAAGAGAAATATATCATAATATCTATAGTAATATTTACTTAATTAAAGTGTTTCATTGATTTTACAGTAATTATTACTGTAAAAATTACTGTAAATCAGACTTTTTGTTTTATAACATGTTCCGGTAAAAACAAATTTTACGGTAAAAAGTTACCGGCATTTGTTAAAATAATCACAATACATTTTTAAAATTTTTTATCAAGATTAAATCATTATGAATAAAGTGGCTTACTATATAAATTATATATAAATGTTATTCAGAGAATTGAAGAATTACCAAATTGTGATTTCCTTTAATATACGTTAATACAGCTGTTTTAGATGGTTGTAACAAACTTTTAATCTAGAAATAAATTTTCGTTAATCTATTAATTTAGATTTAAGCTAAAATTTTCTTATTTTCAGGAAATGCTGCTTTTTAATGGGAATAAACTTAAAAATCAAAAGGCCCAACCCATAAATCAATAAACGTTATTGTCTACTTCTAGGAAAGATATGAACGGACTAGTGTTTGAATCATTTCTACAACGTCCTTTTTTACTGAAAAATATTAAAATTGTTTTGTTTTTAATGATTCCCAATCTGATAAATTTTAATTTAAAAAACAAATTTCACGACAATGGTTTTACTGGTCAAGAAATAAATTCACAAAAGATATACTAGTTTTTAAAGTTATATTAAATTTAGAATTACATTATTATCATTATATTCACATAGAAGAGATTTTCTTGTTTATGTTTTTCAACTTTTTTATTTTGTGGAATTTTTTATTTTCCA
The DNA here is from genome assembly GCA_949128135.1 of Parasteatoda lunata. Classification (NCBI taxonomy): domain Eukaryota; kingdom Metazoa; phylum Arthropoda; class Arachnida; order Araneae; family Theridiidae; genus Parasteatoda; species Parasteatoda lunata. Next base: position 90,181,257 of record OX421974.1, on the reverse strand, counting down.
TAAAAATGAAATTTAACAAACTGATCTTTTTGGGCTACCGTGGACATATTGATTTTTTTTTTGAGGTAGTATATTTACATTAATTTTTGCAGTCAATACTTTTTTTTAATATACAGCTTTAACGTTTGAAGGTGGTGTTGTAAGACACACTTTTCTGACATACAAATAGTTTTAAATACAGATATATTTAGATGAAGAAATATTTTATTTACAAAATAACATGTAGTGGAGATAATAAAGTTATTAGATAATCGTACTTTATCTTATTTTCGTTGCCATTATTAAAGTGTGCTAAAATCTGTAGAGACCCTTATACAATATTTACATATTTATCTAAGCGGAAGTTAGCATATTCTTACAATATCTTAAGATCCTGGTGTCATAACAATGTTTGTTTAATTTGACTATTACCTTCAAATTTCCCTGTACTATTATCAGGTCTAATATGTTTTACTTGTTTATATGCGTTGTAAATTAACTTTATATGGCTGAGATAACCTGGTTGGTAGAGCACTGGGCCCATGTCCAACAGATCGTGGATTCGATCCCCGCCTGCCGAAGATTGTAAATGTAACAAATCATGCCTCTGGGGGCACTGATACAGTAGCTTCCTAATCTTCTGGATTGGTTCAAAATTACAAGAATATGCGGAGTTGAGACTTTAAGAAATATTATAAAAATTTTAAGATTATTTTCTTAAGAGGGCATTTTCAGAAAAAAATTATTTCCCTTTTGATTTCACTTGTTCTTTTAATAAGTAACAATAGATTAAATAATAAGTTTTAAGACTTGTTCAAACTTGTTCTAAAATGTAGGTCTGGTGTGGAAATAAATTTAAAAACTATTAATTCAAATTAGCATATTTATCATTCAAAATGAAGATAGCTGTTCAAATTTTAATGAAAGAAAATAGAAGACATGTTCAAAGTCACAATTCGTAATCTTTTTCGGCAAATTCATTAAAACTGTCCTCCTCTACTTGTTTTCGGAATCCGCCTAACATGGCCACTCGTATGAAGATATTTTTTTAAATGTTGTTTTCGAGCAATTAAAGTTATTTAATATGTGCCTTTTGCGTGCCACCAAAATACCTGCCACATGTCACTTAGTGTTACACGTGCCATTGGTTCAAAACCTCTGCACTATACCATATTTGACGTGGAAGCAAATTTTTCAAACTTATGAATTATAAAAATTTCATTTCCGAATATTTTCACACAATCTATTTGCAGATTTCAAAAAGAATACATAACTCTACAAATGTCATGTTCTACTAAAATATTATATTCCCTAGATTACATTGCAAAAACAGTAAAATATCTTAAAAACTTAAGCAAGTTAGCAAGGTAAGCGGGTGTTTCGGTACTATAAGTGTCAAGATACATAATGCATGTCTCCTCCTCAGCACTGATGATGATAGTACTTGCTCATAGTACTGAAACAGCTGTCTGTCTTTCAAGCTTGCTTTACGGCAGATTTTTTTACGCTCTTTCTACATTATACCTAACCTACCTAACAAAAAATATTTGAGTGTAGAAATTACTTCATATTTAGGGGTATTAAAAATCATATGGAAACAAACATTAAAAATTTTGTGTTTAATCGCTGATAGCTTACTACAATGTAAACAATTCCGGGTCAAATTACGGCAAAATGTACCGGCACTCAGGGTTACGGTACGTTTTACAGTAAAATAAATTTTTTTCATAATATGTTATGGAACAAAAATATAATGTAACATAATTTTTACAGTAATAATTACCGTAAAATCACTAAATCAATTTAATTAAAAAATATCACTGCAAAAATTACGGTATAATATATTTGGTCAAAAATGGAATTTAAGGTAAAAAGGATTTTACGGATGATGCAACCAATGTGCCTGTACTTATACCGTAATGTGATCTGAAACTGTAATTTGATCTGAAATTTTTTACAGTGTACAAACCATTTCTAAATGATTTTAAGCAAATTATTTTTAACAAATAATCTGTTGAAGATTTTTTATTGAATGAAAAATATTCCATTTATGTCTTTTCAATACTCATTTCATGATTGGAGCTAAATCATAGACATGTCATTATTAATTATAAAGCTTTCTTATTTAAAAAAGAAACACCAGTTTTACTACATAAACCGATTTTACTCCATATTAAAAGTAAAACACCAGTTTTACTTTCAACAGCTTATATAAATATTACTCAACAGCAGTTTCACAGTTACTAGTTCGAGATTAATTGGAAATAGAGAAAAAGTATCATTCTTTATTCAAGCATAAGATAATATTATCCATGCCTTTATTTCTTCGACCGTAACTGAATAAAAGGTATTTAAGCTAGGATTATTTTGATAGCAATTTGTATGAATTTCACTTCGAATGATTTTTGAAATGACTCATTTAACTGGAATTTTTCTTTTCTTTATTCTGTATTAATTTTAGAATTGAAGAAATTAAATCTTTTCAGCTGAAATTCAAATGCTAACACTTTCACTTTTGAAGATTTTAATCTTCTTTGCATTTAAAGAATAATCAAGCATCAACACAAAGTCATTTTTAATTTATTTTCCTTTTTAATTTATTTTCCTTTGTTTTGTTTTTTTTTAAAGAGGATTGATTCATTCTTAATATTTATTCTTCAGAAAATTTAATTTTATGTTAATTCTTCAATTTAAGTTATTCTATTCTTGTTTCTTTCTTTTTTCATATACGTTTATTCTTCAGTGAATTTCGTTACACTCTTTGCTTTAAAAAAACATTTTTTTACTCAAATAAGCCATTTGTTCGTAACGTTTATTAAATTTCACACTAATCTTATTCATTTTACAAAAGGCTAGGCAGGAATTCCGTGAAAAACTCTAAATCCATTCATGATGAACTTATCTTAGTCACTGGTTAAGTTTAGTTTTTATTTCACATAAATTTACAAGACCTCAAAACAAATGTTTAAAATTAAAAGTTTCTTAAAATTCTTGGTGAGCTACGTTCGAATTAAAATCAAACGTTATTTTACAAAAACTCTTGTAAAAACAATTGGTTTTGTTGTTAACATCTAACAAAATATGGTTTATAGGCGACGGTCTGAGATTCAAATTTAATTTTGATTCGAATACAATACAGGTTTGTGTGCTGAACTACCGCAAATTAGCACGAAGGGTAGATGGTAGTGGCAATTACCCGACATTCCGTACCATGCTCCTCAACCACCCAATTAATTTTACGGTTCTAAAACCACTGAGGACATTATATTGAAGTAGATTCTAAGCTATTGATGCATGATCTGGGATTCATACTTACTGATGATTCGAGTACAATGCAGTAAAGTGTGTGTACAACACAGTCACAACTTAGCTCGATGGGGTAGCAATTACATAACATTCCGCACCATGCCCTCAACCACCCAATTAATTTTACTGTTCTGGAACCACTGAGGACATTAGAGTAGATTCTAAACCATTGTGCATGATCTGGGATTCATACTTAATGATGATTCGAGTACAATGCAATAAAGTGTGTGTACAACACTACCACAACTGAGCTCGATGGTGGTAGCAATTACACAACATTCCGTACCATGCTTGTCAACCAGCCAATTAATTTCACGGTTCTAAAACTACAGAGGGAAGTACATTAAAATGGATTCCAAGTCATTAATGCACTATTACAAATAGTGAAATCCCATCAAACATTCAGTCTTCATAACATAGACATAGATAATAAAATTCATAACATAGATTATAAAATGTGACTTTTTTATAACTTTAAACTCATTGCGAGTTACAAGGGAAAAACTTCTCTACATGATTGGTAAAAAAGTAAGTTAGTAAGCAAAAAGAAAGAGCAATCTTGTAACATAATTATCTGTCAGTATTGAGGAAATAAATTCAGACCGTTAAACATTCTGTGATTACGGGTTCGACTTACCTCGTAGCAATCTATTCAGAACTCACATTAGTGATTCTCCGTATAAAAGACACAGAGAACTGTTATAGTACGAGTGTCTATAAGATTTGTCATGAGTTCTTCAGTTCATTGTACGAAAACTCTAGAGCATTTAATTCTAAATATTTTTTTATCCGTTTATTCCAGTATATCTCATATTGGAAAACTTATAATGAAACAATTGTTTTTGCTCTAAATGATGCTCTACTGAAAATGGGCAAAAGTGAACAACACGCTAAACGAAAGACGATAGAAATAGAATAATAATGCTTAATTCTTTGAGACGGAGAGAAAAAAAAGCACAATATTCATTTTTAATAAATATATTTGCAATTTCCTGTATTGTTTTGTTTCCTTTTACAGAGACAGAAAGATTTTAAGCTTAAAATGCAAGTCTCGTACTTTGTAAAAGGCAATCATTTATTTATTTATGTCAGACAAAATGTTCAATAGATGTCACAAGTCATAGCTCTTTGATTACCTCAAATGATTTTATCAAGAACGAAAATAAATTTATGCCGTTGGCTTGCTCTGATTTTTATCAGATCTGATATTGATGCACAGTGCCAAAAAAGAGAACCATCTTGAATAACTTTTAATCTAATGATTGGATCTTTTCGTACTAGGACTCGATCTTAATGATTCAAGAGGGTGACCTTAAATGTGCTATTTAATTAGTGCAGACGATATTTTAAGTTATGTTAATAGATAAAAAAAAAAAAACTTTTTCTAAATAAACACACATTTTTTTTCGCCAGATTTGGATTTCTAACTTTCAAAATATAAGGGGTAACCGCAATATGGTCCCAATAGTTTGGTCAGCAGAAATTTCGATTGAATGGGTGCAAGGTTTGGACACCTCAATGTTAATTTTACTTTTTGTTTAATTCGATATATCTCAAGAATTTTTTAAGAATGTCTAAAAAATTTGCACACAATTATAAAATTTGTTTATTCAAAGACAATTATATGCTAAAAAATAATTTAGAAATTTTTTATTATATTTTGTAGTTATAATCGAAAAAAATTGAATTGTAAGTTATTCAAATTTTTACATCTTTTTAAAGAATGTATTTGAATGAAATCAGTCGTTTTGTTTCTGAGAAATAAAATTTTTAAAAAATCGTATAGCTGTAAATAACAAACGTTATGATAGATTTCCACATATTTCTACCATGCTGCTCATTTTCTACCATTAAAATCCGTGCTACTTCATATAGTTCAGTTTTGTTTGCATCTATCTTAGAACAACTTCACATTAACTTTTAATAATCTCGTGTGTATAGGTTAATCAGTTATTAAAAATCTGCTAGTGCAATTCGCTTTCCTTTAACTCTGGAGGGTGGCATTGCTATAACTACTGTACTTTTAGCACTAATAGACCTTTCAATTTAGATTTTCCACAGCCCCTATACTACAAAAGATTTACTGATGTAACATAACTTTATCTAAATGGTTTATTGTCAGTATATCTTTACCGTAAAAAGCATAAATTCAAATGGAGCAAATATTTATTTCACTCATATCAACCCATAGAGTCCAACATATTCTTTACTGGCAAGCTCATTTTTTTAAAAGAGATAACTGGTAGCACTATTATTTCCTTAAATACATTTAACTTAAGGGTTTAGCATGATATTTAGTTAACAAAATTCTGGAGGTGTTGAAGGTGTACAGACTCATGGATCTAATCTGATTCAGATTAGAAGGATAAAAAAGAAGAAGCTTGAAGAATAGGAAAGAAGATGCTTGAGGGATAAAGACATTCCTGTTTGAAATGATATATTAATGTTGTTGGTTCTGTATAAACTATAGAGTTCTACATTTGGATCTAAAATCAGGTTTACACAACTGAGGTTATATAAACTAAAACAAAATATCCACTTAATTTTAACGTAAATACCACTTTCTTTACTAGGTGCTTTTACCAACAATGAAACAATAGAAATTTGGCTTAAATAGTTTGATACTTTTAATATATTGGTGTATTTTTTCACTTTCGAAATTTAACAGTTACCGTTATCGAAACATTTAATGCTTTTAACTTCGCAATTGAGCAGTTTTGTAATTGAACTATTTAGTTTTTTTTTAACTATATTTAACTTAACTTTTGATAATTTAATCATTGAAACTTCCAATGAACTGCGAAATGTATCAATTTTCGTAATTTAAACTTTTTAGAAAATAAATATATTCTTGATTTGTCTTACTAAGTCATTTTTAAGTAAACGCTGTTTTTCTATTCAACAAATAAATTCTCAAACAAATTTTAAATTAAAATCTTAAAAGTTAATATTAGGCAAAATTTAATAAAAAAGAAATTTAAAAAATTCAAAGAACGTTTCCAACCACTGTTCGAAAGTATGCGCATATTAAAAAAGGCATCTTGTCCGATTCATCTTTCAAACTTAAAATCTTTTCACTGCTCTTCTTGCTTTCTGTTACACTACAACGTCTCAAAAGAGTCCTGAAAAAGTTTAGAAAATCTTGAGCATTCACTTTAAAAGATACTCTTGATAAAACTTCCAGTCCCATAAATTCGAAACAATTCACAAAAATGCTTTGTAAATAAATTGTGAGAAATTTTCAGTTCCTACCAAAGTAATAGCAAAAATATTTTTTTTTCAGTTTTAGTTGTATATCTTGTGCGACAAAAATTCTTTAACGAGTTAAAATATTTAGGACTAATCTATGATTTATATGTACTTGTTGTTTCTAATGCACTTGTCAATACTTGCAAGCCTGCTGGTGTGACAGAGTAAATTTAGGACAGAGGTGCGTTTCTTGTTTTTCAGCGACTCCATTTATGGCCAAGAATACGACTTCAGTCACAAACACGTCACAGCCCGTTTATAGGGCGGCCCCATTATTACATTTATTCATTCATCCACTGATCCCGGTTTCATGGATTTATTATTTACAAGCCGCTTAAGGCGGCCAGCTGTCCGCCAGAGTTTTCCTTGTCTTGCCACAAATGCAATCGAGCTTGGGATGTTGAAGCACGATTTTCTTCCAGCCTTCTTCGACGTTCCTGGGATGTTTCTCGGATCCTTGCATTTCTGGTAGAGACACGATTATTTTCTAATCTTCTCCCGCGTTCTTCAGATGTTTCTTGGGCCCTAGCACTGCTAGTAGAGACACGATCCTCTTCCAATCTTCTTTGACGTTCCTCAGGTGTTTCTCGGGCCCTAACACTGCTAGTTGAGACACGATCCTCTTCCAATCTTCTTTGACGTTCCTCGGGTGTTTCTCGGGCCCTAGCACTACTAGTTGAGACACGATCCTCTTCTAATCTTTTTTGACGTTTCTCTGATACTTCTTGGACTCTAGAATTGCTTGTCGAAATTCGGTGATGTTCCATCCTTCTTTGACGTTCCACAGACCTTTCTTTGGCCATTCTTCTTCTTTGAGAATCTCTTAATATCTTTTTCTTTGACAAAATACAAAGTTTTTTGGAAGGCGGTTCTGCCATGTCAGTAATCGGACTTTTAAGAAGTCAACGAATACTTTAGAACAACAATTACTATGAAAGCAAATCATGAAACTTCAATATTAAAATCTAAGTGCTTACCTGCAAACTGAAACTTTTTGAAAATAACTAATTACATTTAATAAAAACTGTTAAAATAAAGAATACAAATACCAAAGAGATCCAAGGTAAGTGTGATCGTTCCTTCAAAAACAATTAAATTCCTATTTTATATATTATATGGCTACAACGCTTAAGAAAAAAAACTAAAATGCTAAATACATGAAAAGAACACGAAAACGAATTAATTTTTTATGGTATCAATTTCTATTTCTATATAATTTTTTATGGTATCAATTTCTATTTCTATAACGCTACAAAGATTATCGTCTTCGCTTAAGAGAAAAAAAATAGAGCGTGGAAAGAAGAAGAAAAACTTATTATAACAATTATGAACAGCGACAAATATATCAAAGCGAAGAGTTCTATTTACGTATCGAATATGTTGCCACATTTTTAATACAAAAGTTAAACTTTTCTCCACTTTGATAAATGTAAACTAATGCGAACCTTACAATTAAATTATTAATTCTTTCGTATATTATTGGTTTAAGATGTCGAAAATTAATATTTCAATTGTAAGGTTCGCATTAGCATACATAAGAGTGGAGAAAAGTATATGCATTTTTTGAATATGGCTCTTTGAAGACGAAAAAAGCATAGATTTTCTTACAAAATGACTGATAACTAAAAGACTAATCCAAATTTTTGAAAAAGAAAAAAATACTTCTTCATTATGTCAAAACACAATTATGTGTCAAGTTTCGTGCCTGGGCGAGGCTTCTGGGGCGATATATTGTGATTACAAACACACAACACAGCCGCGTTTATTATTATGTATAGATTTAAATGATAGATTCCTAATTATCATATATATATATATATATATATATATATATATATATATATATTATATATATATATATATATATATATATATATATATATATATATATATATATATATTATATATATATATATATATATATATATATATATATATATATATATATATATATATATATATATATATATATATATATATATATATATATATATATATATATATATATCAAATTTTTAACTTCACAGTTACATTTAATGCTACACGATATACCCAATGTAGAGAACTGAGAATTTTAAAAATCTAATGGGAATTTTAAATTTTAAAGTTTTTGAAAAAAAAACTTTTGTATAAACTCGTCTTAGAGTGTTCCAGAATGTTTTAATTCTATAATCGGTAAATAAATACCATTTTTGCTACTTCCATAAAAACTTTTTCTTTAGATTTTTGAAACGTCAATAATAATTAAGGCATGGCAAAAAATGTTATCCGTTGGTTATCAAATCAGTAAATAATTGGTTTTCCCGATTATTTTGATGCATTACATTATTATAAAATTCAATTTTCTCGATACATTTAATACATTCATTTAGTCTGTACATTACATACGCACAGACAAAATTTGTAAATATAATAATATATTTTAAAAAAAGAAAACTAGAAATGTGTCGCATTTACGACCATAAAATGTTGGTAACGATATTGTAGAAACATTTTAACGATATATTGAATTCATTTTATGCTTTAGGAATATTTGAAATCGTTTTTAAATGAAAATGGAGCATTTTTATACTATTTAAATTTATTAGTTTAAATTAAACAAAACTTGTTTCATATAGGGAAAAGTTATATCTAGTAATTTATGATCAATTACTTTTTTAAAGTTCTTAATGTCAATGCTTATAAATATCTTTAAAACAATTTTAAAATATACTCTGGAAAATAAAATTACTGTTGGTTTAAATGTATCAGGAAATAACAATTCATAATTTCTTAATTTTATATCTCAATGGCTGATACTTTTTTTTGCTCTTTTACGTTCCCATGATTTCAAAAAATAATCTTTTTTTGTTTATTCTACATTATTATTTTTATTTATTTTAAAAATCTCCATTTACATTCATCTTACAGCTCTTATATTTTTTTAAAAGCACTATTTGTAAAAAGAAAGACGCTTATCTGCATACAACATGAGTATTCAAGCAAGAAAAAAATCAGTTAAACGCTACACTTAAAACATTCAAAAGCACTTGGCAATTTTTCATTTAGTTTTCAGATATTTCAAATTATAAGAGAGAATTGAGAGAAAACATTGAATAAATAATAGCTTTTCAGTTATATTTTTTCTGGGCGTAAAGAAATGCTCTTTTAGTTTTCATTCTCGCAAAAATTCATAAATCTGTCTTTGCATTTACTTATTTTTATTCAAATTTAGCAATGAAAAAAGTTATGCGGTAAAACAGTTATTTAAGTAATGAATTATTCATTTAGGCAAAATAATTCTAATAAAAAAGCATTGAATTGTGTTATTTAAATAATTCTACTTTCCAAAGAATGCCTCAAACAGAAATTTTTAAAAATATCTTCATAAGTGAAATTCTTCTTTACAGTTCATTCCGAAAATGTTTAAGAACTACATGAAAACTCAAACAATAAAAACTCATTAAATTCTTGAAACTATTTTACTTAAAATCTCTCATCCAAGGACGATTATAAATAAAAAATATATCTTTAAATATTCTTGAAAAACTGTGCTGTATCATGGAAATCTTTTTAATATTGTAAAATATTTGTTCTGTAGTGATTACCGTATTTTTATTTACTTTTTTAGTACCCCATATATTATGGTTTAGGACATTCAAAAAATAGTTTTTTTTTTTTTTTTCGCTACTCTACGAAACATTGGTTCAACATTGAACTATTATAAAATTAATTAGAGCCATAATACGATGCTAGTTTGCTTATAACTTGCAAAAGAGTGAAATTGAACCTTTTTACTGTTTAAGTTGAACTAAAGTATCGATTAATGAAGTTAAAAATTCACAATAATATGATTCAATTTAACTACTGTTTCAGTATTTTGCAACATATTAAATTCGTAGCATTGACCTAATTCTTAAAGAGTTCAATTCTATGGTGTCTTTTAAGGTCAGCTATCTTGTTAAAAGTTCCGATGTAAGAGGTGAAGATCCAGTAGCAGAAATCCTTCAGCACGGCAGTGGTCGCTGCAGATTTTCTGTGGATTATTTTCCACCTGAAATTCTTTTACATAAGATCTCCGACCCTCTATATATCTCTATCTCTCTAGATCTCCGACCCTCTATATATATATATATATATATATATATATATATATATATATATATATATATGTTAATCTTAATGTAAGTTATTTTTTCTGGTTTTTTTTCCCTTAAAAAATTAAGTTATCTGCTGATTATGAAACTTTAATTCTCTTAACGAAAAATAAAAATTTTTGATGATACATAAATATTCTCTTAAAATATGATTCATGCACTACAAATTAAATTTTTCAAGTGAATAGGACGAATTTTTAATGTTTCTATTTCACAATTTAAAACTAACAATTTAGAGCAATTTTATAACTTGACGCAGTATATCTTATTATATATCTTATCTATTTGGTGCATGTCTAACGATAAATATTAATATAAAACATTTTTCTTTTAAGGTGCATTTTCATAAATAACAGAAAATTCTTCCCTGATTTGTATAACATGTAATCAGTAGCTCATTGCTTACTAAAAAGTGGGACAATTTCCATAATTGTGAATTTGCGTGTAAAAAAGCTTTCAAAGAACTACCGACAAATAATGAATTAAGAGGCGAACACAAAATAAAGCAATGATTAAAGAAAATTATTTATGTATAACAATGGTTTAAAAAAGAGAATCAAACTATACTAAAATTACCAATTTTCTTAAACAACTGCTGTTATGATTTTTGAAATTTGTTTCATGCTGGACAAATAATTTAAAATTATGTATATCACTATAAAAACCAATTCATAATAGAATTACATTACACAAACGGAACTTTAAATTCGTTTCTAACTTTTATCTGTAATTCATTTTTTATTAGGAAATTTTTTAATTAATTTTGTGACTAAATGTGTAATTTTGAATGTTTCTATTGTCCTTATTAAAAGGATGGATCAAATGCTTTATCCCATGTACAAAATGGATATCTTAATCCATCTCATCAAATGGATATATTATACTTTATGTCTTAAATGTAACTTTAGTACTTCTAAAAAATATTGAATACATTTCATCTTGCTTACCTTGCTGCGATGCACAGTAAACACTTTTTTTCTTAAAAAAATTTAAGACCTATATTTTTATTTACGTTTTCAAAGTAATTTTTAAAACAGATTTCTATATTTCAATATTTGAGGTCAAATTTTCCAAGCACAAAAACTCGTTTTTATTTCCTTACTCGTTTAAATTAATTAGACTCTGTTTTAAAGCTCGAAAAGTAAAGAATTGAGTAAAAGTAAATGATCAAAAATCAATTTTCAGTAATTAAAGTAAACTATTAGATTCAACTATGTTTTTAAATCTCGTGATTTATAATAAAATGGAAACAGGCCACTCCATATATGCTTCAATAAATTATACCTTATTAGACTTCTTATAAATTATGTAAAAATGTCCTTTACAGTTATTAATAATAACTGGTATTGTGATTAATGGGCGTAACTTATCACACTTGCCAAAAAACATGATGATTATTAATAATAACTAGATTTATTAATTTTACCATAATATATATACTGTTCACAAACTCTGTCGAAAGCATTTTGTTTTGTGTGTGTGTGTGCGTGCGTGCGTGCGTGCGTGCGTGTGCGTGCGTGTGTGCGTGTGCGTGTGCGTGTGCGCGTGTGCGCACGTGTGTGTGCGTGTGTGCGCGTGTGTGGGGGGGGTGGACAGTAAATTTGAAATCTATTTTGATTATTGAATAAAATGATGGAATAAGGGAGTAATTACCAATAGGGTAATAAAAATTTATTTTAGATTTGGCATTGATATCAAAGTGGTATTAAATATTGCTTCCTGTATTGGCATTTAAGATTCTCGTCTTCAGTATGGCAGATTAAAAGACTGAAGTTTACCACACAGCTGAGCGTTTAGTTCATTATCTACTTCAGCTCTGTACGTAATTTCAAGCATTCTAAAAATTCAGCATTTTGTCTTTACTTTTTACTGGTATTTAATATCATCAGGGATTTTTTTAAAACTAAGCGCTTGAAAAAGTTTTAATTATATTTATTATTTCTGTTTTATTACACCATGTAAAAAAGTTACATTTTAACCATTTTATAATTTCTTACTTTCTAAAATATCACACGAAGAAAACATTAAATCTAATTAATTTTAAAAGGAGCATTTACTTTAACCCAAAAAAAATTTTTATCTGGAGTAAAGCTAAATCGTCATATATCACGCAGCAGGGAAACTTTTAAAAAAATGTATGATGTTGTGATTTTTTAAAAATATTTTTGCATTTATGAAATAAATCTACTAAATTCAATTTTCTCTTTATGATTTCAAAAGAATATCCATTCACGGTAATCGTATTACAACATGCAAATCGAATATCATTTTCAGCTGAAGGATGCAAGTGGTAATTTTTTTTCTCTAATTCTTTCACGCTAAGCACAAGTTTGATTCCTCTTTCTAAATATACTTAATGCTTATTTAATTAATAAAAGAGATAAAATGTTCTATGAGCCCATTCTCACTTATTTTTACTATTAAACTTCTTAAAATTTATATCATTTTTTGTTTCAAAATTTTATAAAATCTTTTTTGTGTCCAAAGTAATTTTGATTTTTTTAAATATCAGGGAATAAAGCACTCGATTTATAAAGAAACAACCCAGGTTTGTTTGCATATCGCACCCCGACAATAAAAGTGACACATGTCAAAAAATAGCAATTTTGAGGTCTTGTCAATAAAAATTTCTTTCATATGATCTTCGTAATAGGCAGAAATTAAGGCAAAACTTGTGCTAATATATCTTCAACAAGATGTCTAACATTAGGAAATATGTGGTGGAGTTTACAATAAGTATTTTGGAATTTTCTTAAATTATTTTCCTGACGATTCCAAAAAAACTTTTTACGTATTCTGTGAAATATAATAATAACAAGCCCCTTTAGTAATAACAGGACTCTGTAGTTGTTGTTGTTTTTTTTTTTTTTTTTTCAATTTCTCTATAGTATTTATTTTAGACAATTTTGAATACTGTCATTTTTATAATTATAGAACTTGTCATCTTTATAATTATAGAAGGTGCACGTTAAATAATAATGTGAAGACACTGAAGAGCATGTTATAAGCCACTGTAAGAGCAAAATATTGATTTATTTTGTCAAGTCCTTATATAGGTTTCATAAAGCAGAAAAAAAGGATCTAACATTAAAAGTTAAAAGTCTCTAATTCTCTAAAATGACCACTAAGTTAATTTTTCACCGAGTTGTTTACTGGAATTTTTCTCATTGTATCATTTAACTTTAATAATAAATCTTAAAAATAAATCTTTCCCTAACAAAAGAAGCAATTTATTTTCTTTGATTTTTTTTTACCATAAAAGATTAAGCAAATGATTTAGCAGATTGCAATTTTTTAAATCTATTCAAAGTTCATTTAAAAATAAATAATAAAGGCATTTCAAAAAACATAAATGTAGATCAATAACTAAATTACACAACGAGGAATTATAATATGACTCAATCCCAGAACAGCAGCTTAATCTTAATAGATTCCAGACACACGGTTGACAAGTAGCAAACAAAAGCTTTTTTTCTTTTCTTTTATTATGTTGATGTGTTGTCACAGAAAATAACACACATTATTTACTGACAAGTGAAATTAAAATATCTGAAATTTTTAATGTTTTCAGGCAAAATTCTATTCCACGACTATATTACTTGTAAAATTATATTTCTCATTTGAGTTTCAGTTTACACTTTTCTTTTGCAAAATGCATAATTTATTAAACGTCTTTGCTGAATTATTGTTCCTCCAAATATTTATCAAATAAAAATACTGTATGCATTATACTGCTGCATATAAAATACTATATGAAAAATACCACTGCATTTACATTACTATATGTATTTAAATTAAACCTACGTGAAAACGGGGGGTTTTTGTGCACTCATTTACTCCCCTTTAAACACATGTGTTTAATCTTTTTTTAAACCTTAAACTGTCTCTCTGCCCTCTTTCTATAAATAGAATTATCAAAATTGTGTGACATACTCAATTTAAATCAGAATAATTCCTCAGGAAGCTTATTATGTGCACTTTTTATAATATTTATATAACACACATTGGATAATACTATTTGTACTTAGTTCTTTACATATATCGGATACTACTAGTGATACTATCTTCTTCTCATGTTTAATACTAATGTTTCTTCTTTCTTTTATACATATATTGTAGACTAGTTTTGCATATTTTGTCTTCACATATATTTTATAGTGCTAACGCAACTTTCTTCATTACACATTTCGGATACTATTATTACTACTTTCTTCTTTAAATTAATGGATTGACTAATGGGTAAGTGGATAATGGAATTTAAAAAGAAACAGTTTCTCCCTATATATTTCTGAAAATTTTATTTTTGTTCTTATCATTAAATTTTAAACAGGTTTAAAAAATTTTTGAAAGAAAATTTTAATTAAAAAGTCACATACTTTTCATTTCTTTTGAAGAGAGAGAGACCCATAATCGTCTTATTCTGTCCGACGAAGATAACATAAGCTATAAAAACAGCTTTGTAATTTTAATTTCAGTTACATTTAGTGATTACAGTTTTCTGAAGAAAAAAACTTTTAAAATCGAATTTGTTTATCTCACATGAAATATGTTCAGTTTAACTACAGTAATTAAAATAAATCTATGCAAACATAAAATTAATCTTGAGGAAATGAAGTTGTAATATTACAAAATGCAAATGTCAAAATATTTATGCATTTCTTAATAATCCTTGATAAGTAGAATATTTCAATTTTACATAACTTCATTCCTTTTAAAATAATACAAAACTGAAATCCTTCAACAAAAGAAATATCAATCATGTATTTGTTGGATTTCAATTTAAAATTTTGAATCGTACACTTTAAATAGTAGTAAGGATAATATTTTTTTGAATAAGTGGAAGATAATCTTTCTAAAAATTGATCGAGATAAGCAGCTTATACGAACTAATTTTGAAATATATATGGAAATTTGAGCGGGAGAAATAATTTAAAGAGTTCTAAATCTATTTTGATGCTTCAATATTTTAAATCAACTTTTCCTGTCTGCTTAAAAGTTTTAAGGAAGTTAATAATTCTGTTTAAAGTGCTCGCTGCATTTTTATATTGTTAACTATTTATAAATATATTTAAAATTACCGTATATATTTTAATAGTAATGGGAAAATATTTATTGTTCTATATTTAAATATTAGTCAAAAAATATATTGGCACTAGGGGGCGTCTTTATGATATGGATCTTTAATAATCCTTTATCATTAAAGTTCTTAAAACTAATTTTAAATATTTCCAGCTAACAAAAAAGAAAGTTCTTCCAAAATTTTTAGAATATTAATTGTTTATCGTTAACGTGTACTTATTTTCTCTTTTTCTTCTTTTTTTTTCAACCAAACCGTTTTTAAAGCTTTCAAATATTTAATTGTTTTGACTTAAATCTGCTGACCTCTAACGACTAGAACAAAATTTTTAGTATTTATTATTATTATTATATTACTAAAATGAAGAGAACATTTATGGCTTGTTGAACTGGTAATATGGATTATTAAATTAAGTAGACAAGATAATTAAAGACTCTATACATTACTTGACCACTGATCCGTTATGGATAAAAATTTAAAGTGCAAATATATTTTAAAAGAATTACTTCTGAGAAAATATAACCCTTCAAGTAAGGCTACAAAAAAAATTCCTTTTGACAGTAAACGCAGCTGAAAAATATTTAAATTAACTTTCAAGTTTGTACAGTTTTTTAAATATAATCTATATTTTGTTTTTGTTTTTTTAAAATAGATATTTATCTATTTTTTTATCCATCCATACGTTAAGTCGAATGATTTAAAATATGCTATTTCACGTTTCAAAACTGTTTAAAAAATGGCTTTTATCATTGCATAGAATAAATAAAATATGTTTCCTTAGAAAACTATAACTGAAAATTATTTTTGACGACAGTTCCTAAGGGAAATTTTGAAAACATGGTTTTTTTAATGTGTTTTTCTGAGATATATCGAAAACTTTTTCCTCAGATTATAATCGTTACGTATCTAATAAAAATTGGATGAATCGGATGCTTCAAAACTTTCTTTTTAATATCTTTGAAACATCTCCTTTAAATATCATGTTCGTTTGCAACCAACAAACTCAGAATTCTTCTTTGATCTTGTTGGTACGTGAATTAAAAGAAAATTCTGAAATTAAAGCTCAAAATCAATGTATAAACAACCATTTCACATAAATGTTTTTGTAAAATATATTTATAATAAAAATTCTAAATATGATAATATATTATAAATATTTGTCGAGCTCAATTATGAAATGTTGGTACCTTTTTCAAATCTACTTTAAGATTTTAAGATATTTATTTAATTAAAAATCATTCTTAAATTTTGAGTTGTTTTTTCGTTTAAGTAAGTTAACGACATACAATATGAAATGTGTATTTAGTAATTTTTTTTTTTTTTTTTTTTAATTCACTAAAAAAACACTAGCCATCCAATAATTGCGGTGGGTGGGTGTTACCTACCACGGTTGGGATCGGGGTTCGATTCCCTATACTAAAGGCTGGGTGCCTGTTCGGACTACTTTTTCTTTGATCGTCTCATAATGGTTCGAAATTCATTGCTGGCGAGAGAATGGACTCATATTTTTGACCTCTCGAAACATGTAGACTTTTATTACCGTCATCATATTTTTCCGATGCCAATGAATTTTCATGATCAAGTATACTGAGTCTTCGTCATTATTTCTTTATCAGAATCTTATATCAGAAGTAAACATCTGCATTTTAATATTTAACTGGGTTCATCTGGTCCTTAAAAATGTAACAAAAAGGTGGCATCAATATTATAGTTATGCAGTTATCTTTCACTTTAAAATTAAAATTTCGAATTAGTTAGATATCTGGAATTAATTAAATTAAATATTAATTGTTGTTAATATAAGCGTCCTAAAATGCATTTTTTCTTCGTAGTTACTGCCGTAGTTCAAACGTAATGAAATACCTTATGTAAGGTCTTAAGAATATTATGTTATTCAGATTCGCATTTGCACTGTAATTTGCATTTAGTCTTCATTTGGAGACTCCAAGAAGTTCTTAGAAACCACATTAAAAGGTAGGCTGTTCAAGATATTTAAAAAAACATAACCTTTTAAGAAGTCGATAGAGGATTCAAGAAAGAGGTCCACAATTCCAAATCTACAATTATTTCTCTGCTTCATAATGGAGATTTATAAGGTATAGAAGTAACTTTATTTTACAAAATTTATGAATTCGATCTGCAATAAATTAAAGCCTAATATCTATCTAATTCTTAATTAAATATTTCAATATTTTCAAAACATATAAGAAATAACAGTCGATATGTTTCATGCGCTCAAAAACAGGCACCCATTTTCAAGACTTGTCAGACATGAATGAGAAGAAATAAGAGTGATTTGAAATATGAAACAAAAGTTGTCAACTGAAACGGGAAAAATAAAGATGGGAAAGCAAAAAATATACGTTCGCTTTACGAATTATATTTTTGGAGAGAACTAATTTTTTGTACAGGTAATGCCTTTTCAGTTTCTTGCAATTATTTATTTATTTAACTTGCCTATTTATTTATTTAGTTTCGAATTTTCATTAAGTTAGTTGTAATTTATTTTTATAAAACTAATTCATTCAAATCTATATTTTTATTAGTATTTTACATTCACAGAACCATAAGTGCATAACGATGAAATTACATTTAATTAATAAATAAATTAGTAAAGAAACTTTTGAAGAATAAGCTGAAAAACTAAATTCTGGATATCTGGATTAATTTTTTTAAGAAACTAACAAGGGTCACCTCTTTAAATTATTCAAACCGATATATCAAATATTCAGAGATCAAATATTCTACCAAATATTCAAGCAGAATATTTTACTCCTAAGTCGATTCTACAAAGCACGAAATAAGAAAAGATATCAATAAAAATAATAACATTTTTCTTGGTTATAAGATAGGCACCTTTATTTTTATTTTGTGTTTTAATTATTGAATCATGACGAAATAAGACACTATAAAATTTTCTGAGAACCAAATGAAATTGTTTTTAATATTGCTTTAAAAACTTTTAACAGTATTCAATATATTCCAATTCATATATAACAGTTTCAATTTTAGTGTATAAAAAACTACAATTTAATTTTAAAATATCAATGTGCTTCAACATCGTATAACACCCATACCACCCACCATGAAATCTCAAATATCCATTCCTGGGGTGCAAGTTGACAGCCATTGTTGTAGTAAACTCAATATGGGTGGAAAAAATAAATAATTCATCTAAATCTAAAAACAAATGAAATTCAATTAGAAAACAACGAATACAAAATTTAATCATTATCTCCCTTAGGTAAACTAATTTACACTTCCTTCATCTCATTTCTCTATAGAAGCTCCAACATGTTCGGTTTCTTTAGAAAATGGTAAGTTTCACTGCATGTCAATAAAAAGGAACACTCTCATATTTCCTTATGAATCATTCAACGGGAAACTAAATAGAACAATACATTAGCAAACTCACCACATGTGGTCATCTTATCATTTGGAACTCTTTTCTGTATAAGTGAGTTCAGACATATATCCACCTATCACAATTCTCTTCCTTTATCGCATACACATTTATGAGAGAATAGTGAGACATGGTTTCCATCCGCTATATAATAGAATAAAGAAATAACTTTCTTCTATTCTTTATCTAATATACTTATCAAGGAACTATAAAATTTTAAAAAAAACATTTTGGCTGAAGTTCAGAATAAAAATTTTTGATTTAAAGTCTGATAAATTTAAGTCAAATCAAGCCTAAAAACGAGACATTTTTATACGGATAATTAAATCCTGCTGAGATCAAAAACTTGTATCATGTCAAATCATGCAGTATACCATACTAAAATCCACCAGCTTTCAGTGAAAATAGAATAATAACCTTAGTTAGAGATGACCACACTATGGTGGTGCGGTCAGTTCTAATATTACGGGAAGCTTATATTCCTTTTTAATTTTTATAAATTTATGTTATTTCCTTTTCTAAATTATAGTTTCTCCATAACTTTACAAATTAATGATATGTGGTTAAAATGAAGCAATAATATTTAAATATGGTGATGAGGATGATATATTTTATTTCATTTTTAAGTGTGACTTTAAATTTAAACTTTAAAACATGTTTTCTAAACTTCTTTCTTCCACTTCCTTTTTTTTATTGAAAAAGTCAAAACTAGATTGTAAATTATATAGCACTGTTTTGAAGAGCTAAAAAAGGCTAAAGGACAATAAAGCACCGAGCCCCGATGAAATCCCATCAGAATTTCTAAAAAATGGGGGAACAAGTGTCACGAAGAAAATATATGATCTGGTACGAGTTATATGGGAGCAAGAATTAATCCCTGAAGAGTGGAAAACCAGCATGACCTGTGTGATACATAAGAAAGGAGATATACTGGATTGCTCAAACTACAGAGAAATTAGCTTGCTCTGTACAAGTTATAAAGTATTTTCTAACATCCTTTTCAAAAGACTCTCCCCACTTGTCGAGCATATAATTGGAGATTATCAGACCGGATTCAGGAAGAGGCGATCCACCTCAGAGCAAATTTTTAACATCCGGCAAATTTTGGAGAAGACATTGGAATTGGTATTGACACGCACCATCTGCTTATTGATTTTAAAACAGCGTACGATAGTGTCAGCCGAATAACTCTAATTTCAGCCTTAAGAGAATTTAATATACCGGAGAAACTAGTGAAGCTGATCAGCTTGACTCTAAGTGAAACCAAAATCATGGTCAAGATACAGAATAGTCTTTCCCATCCAATAGAAATTAAAAATGGTGTACGACAGGGAGATGCCTTGGCATGTCTCCTCTTTAATCTAGCATTAGAAAAAATAATAAGGGACTCAAACATCAACACCCGAGGAACTATCTTCAACAAATCAGTTCAAATATTGGCTTTTGCTGATGATTTAGATATTATCGCTAGAACGCAGACAGCACTAAGACAATCCTTTTTATGTCTGGAGAAGGAAGCCATTAAGATTGGATTAAGAATCAATGAAAATAAAACTAAATATATGCCCTGCACAAAAGCTGGCTATGAAAAAACACAGTTTGAAATTGGAGTATAAAAATTCGTAGCCGTTGATAGCTTCACCTATTTGGGGTCTAAGATTAACAACAAAAACGACACTACGCAAGAAATACACACAAGAATCACGTTGGCCAATAAGTGTTTTTATGGTCTAAGAAAATATCTTAAGTGAAGCCTAATAAAAAGAAAAACAAAAGTGTTACTCTATAAATGTCTTATACGATCAGTGCTTACATACGCATGTGAGACCTGGACAATGACCCGTGGAGATGAAAATATGATAGCTAGATTTGAGAGAAAAATACTGCGAAGCATTTTTGGTGGAATAAGTAAAAACGGTATCTGGTCTAGAAGATCAAACACGGAACTTTACAAAGCATATAAAGAACCTGATGTTGTTAAATTTATCAAAATTCAAAGGATTAAATGGACAGGCCACATTGTAAGAATGGAGGATAGCAGGACAACCAAAAGAGTTTTCAGTGCCAGGCCAACAGGTACAAGAAAAAGAGGACGGCCAAACCTATGATTTTTAAACTGCCTTGAAACGGACCTACGGGTTTTAAAGATAATAAACTGGAGAACCTTGGCTAAGGGAATAATGTCTTAGCATAGGCTTGTTGAGAAGGCCAAGGCCCATCCTGGGCCGTCGTGCCAATGAGAAGAATTTTGAAGATGAACAGGAGTAAAAATTATTTATGTTTTAAAAATATGGGTTTCTCGGTTTAAATGTGGGCACTATTTTAGAGATGGACTCACATATAAACTAGTTATGCCCAAAAGAAAAGGTCTTGTGGAGCAAATCTCTTAAATTAATTTTACTCTGTTCCTTTAAACAATAAAAGTCGTTTTAAAAAGAAACTTTAAATTATACAAAACAATTTTGAAGAAAAACTGAGACTCAAACATAAAGTTTATGTCAGTATTTTTTAAATGGACACGTGTAGAAACTATTTAAATTTAATATTAAATTTAATATTTTAAAAAATAAAAAGAAAGGGAAAGACTGATTTAGTTTTCTATATAAGGGATTCTTTTATTTTCAGAAAAAAGTTTTTCTTTGAATACAAAGAAATTGGATCCAATTTTGAGATAGTAAATTGGTTGAAACATTTATATTCTAAAATTATATGTTTATAGCGGTACGAAAATGTGAATAAATTTCCATATTTTTCCTTAATAACATAATTATTTAATAACACGTTTTTATCATAAGACAAATTCTGACTACCACATTTGGAAAAAGATTTGCGGATCAATACCAAAGTGTATACCACTCTTCGTTAACTTTCTGTATTCCCTCCTTTCCGCTATTCAGGAAATTTCGATTTTGAGATGTACCCCTCATCTTATAAATGGAGTCAACGCAATATTTTGCTTTTGTGTTGAACATTGATATAAAGCTATGCCAAAAATGCGCCATCTCCTGATAATCTAGCAATTTCGATTTTCTGACCTACCCCTGATGTTATAAATCGAGTCAATGCCATATTTTATTTTTGAGAACAATATCGATGTTAAATTACGCCAATACGCACTCGCTCCCGATAATCAGACAATTTCGGTTTTTTTATTTACCCCGTGATCTTATAAAAGGAGTCAATGCCATATTTCAGTTTTTAAGATGAATATCAACATTAAATTACGACATAAAATTTTGACATTAAATTGCGACATTAAATTTCTAAAAGAAGAAAAAATGTAGTCCAAAGGCGAAATAATTATATGTTTGAAAGTGCTTTCCAAATATAAAAGAGAATATAAACTTCTTGTTTTTTATTTTCAAAAAAAGTCTTTCTAATCTGGTATTAAAAACCTGTCTTGTTCTTTTTCCTCAAACAAAATAATGAAAAAAAACTTGGATACCTTTTTTGAGTTCAGTTTCAACAATGAAACACTCATGTGTGATTATATTTACCAAACATTTTAAGGAAGCTCCCTAGGCACTTTCTCAAACCTCTGCAACAGAATATTTCATTTCCTCTCTGAATCTGAAGGGAAATAATCTGAATTTCCATTTCATTTCAATTTGAAAATACTCTTTTTCAATAATTTTTTTATTTCGAAAAATTCTATTTGAGATTGTTGCAATGCACACTTTCTCATTTCCTCTGTAACTTGCTATAAATAAATTCTAAACAATATTTTAAATACTACAAAATATCTTTTTAAGAATTTACTTCATGAGAATAAAATGAAACATAGTTCATTTTAGACAGTTTTTTTAGGGAACATCTATTCATTCCATTTCTTTTTTCAAGAAGCGTGTATCATTAATAAAACCTTTAACTTTAATATAAGAACTATTCTTTGTAAAGTAAATTTGATCAATACTGAAAATCATTGAGATTATACTGTCTGTCTCACCAAAAATCTCCTCCCTGTCTGCTGCTATGGAAACCAGGAAAAGCGTATTTCGAAGAGGGTGGCTTTTGATAATTCTTTTACCAACCTGAACCAAAGCTGGTTTACCTCACTCTCCAACTTAAAATAACTTAATCTCTTAACCATAGTTATCGGCAGTGCTCTAGACAACTGGCGAGGGGAGATCTTTAGATAGACAGGAAGTGCTTATTCAGATCCCTTTTCATTTTCCGTTTTTAAATATATTATTTTTGTATCTTCATCTGGTATTGTTTACTTGGCAACTAAGCTTTAGTCCTATTTTTGTTAAATTTTAGAAATTATAAAACTTGCTTAATCCCTTAAAGATCGGTTAATTTTCAAGAAAACAGTCATAAAAGTGCCTATTTTCTTTCAGTAGAGGCTGATAGATTAGTGCTGACATCTAGTTTAAAATGAACTATCTACAATTACTTTAAAAATATCCTGATACTGCCATCTGGTGTGTAAAATGAGAAATGAAATGTTTTCCGGGCAGAAAAAAATTATTAGTTTTACTCGTATTGGAGCGTTACTACAGAACACTCCAGCCCGGAAATTTCACGGAAGTGAGAAATAGAGGGTGAAACCTCACCCTGTCATTTTCACGAGAGCGAGAAGTAAGGGGTTAATTGGACTAAGCCATTTATATTAGTTACATTAGATCGATTTCATTGAAATCATAGGACCTGTAATGATCTTAACGAAACTGTTTTTTTCTCCTGTTTACCTTTTCAGATAAAGAACTGAAAAACCAGTTCTGTATAGAGAAAATAACTGTGATCCAGTTATTTTCTCAATTTTTCTTCTGTTCCGATGTATGAAACTTAATTTATAGCACCGTATCATCAGAATACCTCTCCCATTTTTACTCATCATTCGGTCAGCAAGTAAAGAGGATAAAATTCCAGCTCAATTTTTCTGTTCTTTAAGAAGATAAAATTCCAACTTGAAAGCTTGTAATTTTATCCTCTTCAAGACTATATCTTTTGCTTATTAAGCATTATAACTATAGAGCTGTAATGAAGTTAGAACAAGCCAGCAGTTATATTTCATCTTTCTTTGTCACCAAATCAGAGTCCTTTTCTGTCACGTAATCCCTCTATTTCGGCGATTTTAGCGGAGCAAGAAGGTCAGAGAAGGATTAGATTTACTCTTTTCTGGTCGATTTGTGTTTTGTACTAGTAAGACTTGTACTTCTAAAAGCAAGATAGGAAAGTTTAGAACTTCGTGGATTCAGGTTCAATGTTTGCCGAACCGTAAAATATTGCTTCTTTTTTTTCCAACCAGATTAAAAACTATTTTTAATTTTCAGGATTAAATGTTCTTTCAGAGTTCCAAGCTTTTTATAGTTATAGATAAACTATATCAAAATTGTTCACATTTTTAAAAATTGAAGAAAATTTAAATTTTATATGGCTTTAAAAATGGTAAAAATGCATCTTGCGATGAAACCTTCATAAATTTTTTTAGTAGTTTTTTGAAATATCTGAACTTATTTTGCAGCAACCCTGTATAATAGTTTTTTATTGACTTATCGGTATTGAAGTTTATGGAAAAAGCTTTTAAGTTTTAATCTAACATGGTTATTACAATAGTACAGTATCTTATATAATCAGGAATAATCAGGAATATCTCACGTATTTTATTTTATAACTGTCTATTAACTGATGTTATTAACTGGGATCTAATTTTAAGTTTACGACAACCAATGTTCAACTCCGTAGCCTTGTAACATTTAACCCAATCCAGAAAACAAGGGAACTCCAGGATAAATATTAGGAGAAACTTGCCTTAAGTAGGGTGCTTTCTGATGGAACAAACCCTCATTTACGTTACATGAAGAGAAAAACCACGGAAACCTACTATGGTTAGCCTAACGGCAAGAGGACTTTAACCCATGATTCGTCTACCTCTGAAGATATTTTACGTCACTGTGGTCGGTGCGAGCCAGATGCGGAATACGTATCGACTAGTCATCGCTGGGATTAAAATCCTTTTCACCTCATTGAGAGACTAGCTCC
Source organism: Parasteatoda lunata (assembly GCA_949128135.1). Taxonomy (NCBI): domain Eukaryota; kingdom Metazoa; phylum Arthropoda; class Arachnida; order Araneae; family Theridiidae; genus Parasteatoda; species Parasteatoda lunata. The sequence continues at coordinate 90,156,122 of OX421974.1, read as the reverse complement.
CTATCCCCTGAGCCACCACAGTTGCTTTACAGTTATTTTATTTTATATTATATTATAACCTTCATCCAATAGCCGACCCGATTTTGAGTTTACGGCTACCAATGTTCAAGTCCTTAGCCTTGCAATTTTGAACCCAATCCAGAAGACAAGGAAACTCCTGGATGGAGTATTGGGAGAAATTAGCCCTCGTGGAGGACTTTTTGATGGAGCTAACCTGCATTTGCGTTACATGGAGAGGAAGACCACGACAGCCTCCCACGGTTAGCCTGATGGTAAAGGGACTCTAACCCATGATGCGTCTACCACTGAGGATATTTCACGTCAACACTGTGGTCGATGCAAGCCAGATGCGTAATTCGTATCGACTGGGATTCGAACCCGGTTCGCCGCATTGGAAGGCGAACGCTCTATCCCCTGAGCCATCGCGGCTCCCTAGATCAAATATTGGGAAAATTCGCCTTCGTGGGGGACTTTTCCATGGAACTAACCCGCATTTGTGTTACACGGTGAGGGAAAAAAACGAAACTTTCGCTTTAAAGATGACTATTACTGACGATATTTTACGTCAGCACTGTGGTTTGTGGGAGCCGGGTGTGCAATACGAATACGCCAGAGATTCGAACTCGAGGGAGTACATTAGGAGGTGAGCGCTCTATACCCTAAGCGAATACGGCTTTTACAGGTATTTTATTTCATGTTTAACCTTAGTAGAACAGCCGACCGAATTTTGAGTTTACGGCTACCAAGGTAACCTTGTAATTTTGAACCCAATCTCGACGACAAGGAAAATCCTGGATCAAGTATTGTACAAACTAGTCTTCTAGGAGGACTTTTTGATGGAATTAACCCACATTTGCCTTACATTGAGACTACAACCAGTGATCCATCTACCTCTGAAGACAGTTTACCTCAACATGGTAGTTGGGGCGAGCCGCATGTGGAATTCCTAGAGACCAGCCATATCAGGGATTCGAACCCGGTTCATCTAATTAGGAGGCGAACGCCGGTTGGATTCGAACTCCCGTTCTCACGAACATGAGTTCAACCCCCTACCAACCAGGAAACCAGGTAAGGTCAAGAATCTAATCTAAGAGGGTCAAGAATCTAAATTCACCAGAAAAAAAATGCATATTTACTCAGAGGATTCACGTTTTGGATTCTGATTTTGTAACTGTCTCCATTAATTATTTAGCGTGTTTGAGGTCAGGACTAAGTCCTGATAAGTGATAATCCTTTTATTAGATCAAAAGCTATTTTTTAGAGTGTTCCGTTTTTTATTTCATTTGGTTTTATCTATTTATTTATTTATTTTGATCTTATTTGGCACATTTGCAGCACACTCAAAGTTCGATGGCTAATTTTACAATACTGTTTTTAAAACAAGTAATATAAAAAAAATTTAAAGTCAATTCCTACTTCGGTCAGCAAATAAAAATTTCATTTTAGTTACTTTTTATTAAATAATCTCATTTAATATAAATACGTGTATACATATGACAGAATCACAGTATTAAATAGCAAAATAGATAATGAATTTCCTTGCAATTTTCCATTTTTCTTTCTATATTTTCTTTCTATATATATATTATCTTTATCATTTAGTTTTTGACTATAAATATTTACATTTTATTTGATTTCTATTTTTCTTTTTCGTTTCTAATTTATAAAGCTGATGGTGGTCTATAATTTCTCATTCCATCCATCTTTTGTAATGCTTCGTTATTGCGAAGAACCTTTCATATAAAACTAAAATTAATTAATTAAATTTAATTAATAAATATTTGAAAAAACTGTATTAACATCAAGTGTCATCCACTATAAGTTTAAAAAAATGTATTTGAATTGAGTGGACGAATAAAAAGTATTTTACTAACGATTAAAAATTTGAACAAGATATATAAATATATATAGGGAGAGTGTGAACTAATAGTAGGAATTAAAAAATGTGAATGTAATGCCTACTTAAAACTTGTAACATTATGTTACAATAGTAATACAAATAATTCATAATTTTCTGTTCTGGAAATGCCAGTTTACATGAATCCTCCATTTTCTCCATTATTCTAAAAAATGAAAGCTATTGTCAATCGCAGAGATCGGTTTCTGATTATATGACTCGTTTCCTTTTTTTCTTTTCTTATATCTTTTTCTTTTTATATCCTTTCTATTTTTCCCTCTCACTTCATCACTATCTATGCCATTTGTCTGCCTTACTCATACTTTTCTCTTTTACTCAAAAGAATGGCACCCATTTTTCTGTAAAATGGTGCGAAATATATAAAACTATCGTAAACAGTGAAATCGATATCAACATTTAAAAAAAGAAGAAAGAAATCGAAACAGTAAAAGGACTTCGAAAAATATTATTCATATAAAACTTGAAAGCGAGTTTAATTTCAATTTTTATAAAATTACTTCCTCATATGCTTTTTAGTTTGATTACTTTCTCCTAAAATTATATTCCTGTTTTTTTCTCCCTTTTTACACTTCATCTTTTGATATGAGTGAGAAAATTTTTTCAACTTGAAAATATTTTCAAAATATATACTTAGCTACTTAATTTTTACTATTTTTATTAACTTGCCTTCATTTTTTTTAAGAGTGGAATACTGCATTCTAAATTTAGAGGACACTTTCCGAAGTGATATACTGCTTAAATCTCTATTTGACAATAAAAGTTTTTAATCACTTCTTGTTCGCTACAGGCAAAATCGTCAAGAGTAATAACATCCATTGACCACTTTCTGACAAACTAGAGAACGGAAGTTTTATATAAAGCTTTGTGTTAGAAGACTTCACTAGTTTCAATCGCTTTCTGATTATTACATGTAGAATTTATCGTTTTATTTTTGCCAAAAAAAATTTAGTCTTTCTTATTTTCACCCACATTACAACTAGTTAGAGTGCTCATATCACAAGTGAAACTCTGTGCCTCATAACAATACCATTCTTATTAACACAAACAGAACTAATCGTCATTTCATCGTCAACCGAAATTCCGCTTATTTTTTGGTTAGTTTAAGTGCATATGTTGTAATTAGAGCATATATTTTCAAACACAAAATAAAAATACTAAATTCAATTGCTTCGTGTCCACTACAAGCAGAATTTATCTTCATTTAAATGTCAAAATTAATTTATCATCAGTCAAAATTTTGCCTCGTTAGAGGGATCAAACTGCGTGAACTTGACGCCCAATGACAGTATAAGTGCAAATATTCCCTGATCGTTACTGAGAGAATTTATCTCAAAATAGTTAATCCAAATTTTGAAAATTTCTTCGACGATACAAATGTTTGGGAAGAAGCCTAAACACTGCTGTTTTTGAAACAAGTTTTAAAAATGAGTAAAAATTCAGTCGGAAGAATTCCAAATTTGTAAAACTAGTACAACTTTATTGGAAAATGCTTTAACCTCAGAAAATATCAGAAAACAAAATTAGAGCCAATGCAAAATACGAGTAACCCATGAGGATGTGAAAATTTTTCAACGATATTTAGGTCTAATACATCACTTGTCCAAATTTTTTCCAAGTTTGCCCATCCTAATGCCACCAATCAGATATTTGCTCCAAAAAAAAAAGGACTCAATTTTGGTGAAAGTCATTCAAATAGTTCGTATGCCCCTAAAAGTGGAAGGGATGTGCGATTTAATTATTTTTGCTCAAGAGGAGGGAAGATGAGTCTGAACAATGCTTACGTAAGATCATAAAATTCCCGTGTTTACATTTTTTTTAAATGCAAGAAAGTGCTACAAAAAACTTGGACATTTACATGAAAAATTTTAAATTTGAAAAAAAAAAAGTTTAATTTTAGAAAAGAGGAAGCTGGAAGAAATTTCATCAAGCAGTTTCATAGTTTTACAAAATGAATTTAGTAGTAACTTTTGTTACATGCAAATTTACATCTTTAATTTGAATTTAATGCTAAATTTTTAAAATTTGGTTAATACAGTAAAAATCAAAATTAAAGCAAAGCAAAAGGAGGCGGTGTAGGAGTGGTGTCATTTGCCTACTTTTGCTGACAATGAAAAAATAAGTCTAAAATTTCTAAAATTTTGCTAACGTATTATTTAAATAGATTACGTATTACTTGAATACGTATTAAGTAACTTTGTGACAAATTTAAGTGCAAAAATTTAGGAATTTTTTACTTTTCATTAAAATTATATTTTATAGTTCTTTATTAACAGTTTTCTAGATGATTTTTCATTCCATTACAGATAGCTATTAAAAAGACTTCATTAGAAATTGTACTTAGACATTTCAATCCTAGTTCTTGGGAACATAACGATGATAATTCTTCTACATTCTCCTTTATTTGGATATAAACTTCTCTCCCTTTTCTTTATTTATAAAAGGTTTGCTAATATATACTAATAAAAAATTTAAAGATTCATAAAAGGCAAAAGCAGAAAGTCTTTTTAATCGTTTATTTATTAAATGGTAATTTACGAATAAACTTAATAAAATTTACTTGTAATGAAAAAACGTAATTAAAATATCTTTGGAAATGTTTAACTTTCTTTTACATAACGCTATATACATGTGTGATACAACTCTAAAAATCACATTAAGTCATCAACGAAAATTATTAAAAACTAGCTGTACCCTGCGTGCGTTGCAACGCTTTCAGTTTGAATTTAAATTTTATATTTAAGTGTGTAAATGAGATTTGCGATTATGATTTGAAATGAGAATTTTATTTAATGCTGAAAAAACCAGTGATAGTCTCAACAGTTTATTCTCTATGATATCGTTAGTGCATTTTCAAACAGACATGTATGGTGATGCACGCGGACCATGAAATATATTTTGGCTGATGATCTGAAAAAAGTTTGGATCAATGGCGACATCAGGTATTTCTGCTGATATGAGCTGGCCAATTTGTCATGGTGTGATTTTTTCAATAAGCCAAATCATGTGGCAATTCTCTTTCTTTTCTTTTTTTTTCTTTTTTTCCCCTTTTTTTTGCCATTACATAAAATACATCAAACACCGTATCTCTCCAAAAACATGACGCTTCGCAATAAAACCAAGTATAGAGCTTAATATTTGTTTTAACTCACGTGCGGTAATGCATCATAAAGATCTGATGATTTTTGCCTAGGTTACAAAAGATCTTTAATCTTAGCTCAAGCAGGATTGCATGTGAATGTAATAAATAACTCTGGCTGCCCATATGCGCACCGATACTTGTAGCACCAAATGAAGTCATTTGGAAACACGAATGTACCGACATTTTTTCGCCAAGAAAAGTTTCTATTATCTTGCTTGACCAACACCTCCTAGAAAGAGTAGGCCTCAGCACGGGTTACCATAAATATCCTTTAGTAGTCCAAACGTAATGACATATTTCGTATTTTCAACCACTGCGCAGCTTAGTACCCCAAACGTAGTGACATCTTTCTTATTTTTCAACAACTGCGCAGTTAACTTCGTCATATCGGACTACTAAATTTATCCGTGCTGAGGCCTTCCTTCTTCTAGGAGGTGTTGGCTTGACCCGATAACAACGTTGATAATAGCTCGGCGGGCGCCGTTAAATCGGGTAGTTTCACTTTGCCTCCAGAAGAGCAAATTTCAGCTGTTTCATTCTTAAATTTTAGAGCACTACAAAGCATACATAATTGATCCATTTTTCCGATGATGACGCTTAGGTGAAGACTATAGTTGGTTGTCGGTTCATAGTGAAATGTACTGAGATTCAAATCAGAGTATCGGCAGCGAAGTGCGTTCTTGATTGATTTTCCTTCTTGCATCCCGTTGCTCTGATATTTCCGACGAACGGGCTTGAGTAGTGCGGAGTTGATTCGTTAACACTCTTTTTTCCCGTTGCTCTGATGTTTCCGACGAACGGGCTTGAGTAGCGCGTAGTTGATTTGTTAACAGTCTTCTTTCCCGTTGCTCTGATGTTTCCGACGAACGGGCTTGAGTAGCGCGTTATTGATTTGTTAACAGTCTTCTTTCCCGTTGCTCTGATGTTTCCAACGAACGGGCTTGAGTGGTGCGTAGTTGATTTGTTAACAGTTTTCTTTCCTGTTGCTCAGACGTTTTTAAGGAACGGGCTAAAGCATTGTGTTCTCGATTAGTTTCAAGTCTTTTTTCCCGTTGCTCCAATGTTTCTGAAACACGGGTAGTTCTCTTTTTGCTTGCTTGAGATGTTGATTGACTAAAAACGATTCGTTTAGGCGGCATATTTTTGCAAATATTTTCTCTCAAACAAAAAGAAATGTAAAAGTTGACAGTGGCCGCAAATTTGCTAAATCTAAAATTCACATATTTATTTTAAGTAATAAAAAAAGCAATAAAAATGAAATAATTTAAATAAAAAATATAATAATGATAAAATTTAAAACAAAAATCTATTTTTTAAATGAAAGAAATAAAATGATTGGGAATTCGAAAACTTTGTAATAATAAACATTCTAATAGTTTTCAAATGACAACTGTCAGCAATGAAACCTTCAAAAACTATATTTAATTGTGCTAACCTAAAATTGCATAATACATATAAATAATTATTGAAAACGTGCAATTTGAATGAAATTTGCTTTTGCCTTTATTTTTATTAAACAGTTTTCAAAATTCGCGATCGCAACGAACTATAGGGTTGTATGTGCCGAATCCCTGCGATTTCCATATGAACAGTCATTCAGTTACACTGGAGACGTCTTTAATGTAGCATTGTAACCTTCCATCTTTATTGTGGCTGATTAAATTTAAAAAAGAAAAATTTTTGTTTTCTTTCTTATGCAAATGAAAACAAAATGGTATCTCTTTTTTTTTAGAGAAGGAACATCCAGAACACATCGGAAAAATATTCGTAAATAAAGAAAAAAAAATAGGTATATTCTTATAAGAGTTCAAACCTAATGCCTGAGAAATAGTTTTACTAAATTTAATGGTATAGCATGAAAGGCCCATTTAAATTTTAACGTAAAATAAAGAATGCTTACGAAACAAAAAAAAAGAACCATTCTTTTTTTGTCGCCATTTTTTAGTGTTACGAAAATGCGTCTTTGGGACTTGCCAAAAACAAAACAAGATGCAATTTTATTTTTTTAGGAGCGAAATATTTTATGGAGTGAAATATAACGAAAATGTACCAATGTCCATAACATGAAACTTTATCTTAGTAAACGTCCGTTTTGGAAATGTTATTTCATTTTGAATCTTATTTATTAGAGTTCATAATGGCTATAGAATCAGGTGAGAGAAAAGTTTGTTTTGAATCTATGCTAATCTCTATATCGGCCCATTTTCCACCGAAATCCGATTGACTACTTTGATTTTAAACAAAGTGTTTCATTTTAAGATTTTTTCCAAAAAGTTTAAGTGTAGATTAGCGGCGCTTAAAAATCTGCCAAATCTGTAGCTGTGGTTAATACGTAAATACCGAATTTTTCTTCCATACTTTTCGGAATCATATTACTTCAAATATTAGAATATGCAAGGAGTATACATAAACACATAATTTAATACCATTTAATTTTTCAAAAAAGGTATTTTGACAACAATTTTATCAAAAAATTATAAACTAAAAAACGTAAAATAAAGAATTCTTAGGATAAAAACGATTTTAAAAATTCCTCATTTTTCAATAACAACTTTCGTATTGTTTCTTTTTTTTAATTCTTATAGTATTTAATCAGACGTAAAAAAACCATTCTGTAGAGAACTATCATCAAGTAAGATAAAAAAAATTTTTACACGCAAATTTTTTTATTATAAAAATCATAACACTTACCTGATTTATGAGTCCGGAGAATTCCAAAATGATATGTTCTCTGTTTGAAAACTTTATTCTCAAATAATATACACATAGCTTATCCCTTCATTACTTTTAGGTAACATACCACACATCAAAATTTTATAATTGTAAGATCTCGATATGAATTTTAATATGTAGCTTAAAAACAGAATAGCTGAATTCTAGTTAAAATTCTTTCAAAACTAAAAACACTTACCAAGAAAACGATAAAAAATTTATTTATAATCAGCACAAAAGATACTTTTTCAAGTAATTCGGATTATTCTTTATTGTTGTTTTCTGAATTATGTAGATACAGTAATATATACTATTCTATGAAGAATATTCTATAACTATTACAGTTCTGTATGGAATTCATTGGAACACATTTATTCATTGGAATGACGAAAGCAATGTTGACTTCATTTTAACTTGTAATGAATTGAAGACAGAAGAATTATTTTACCGCAATACACACATCTGTAACAGCAAGTGATCATGAAATCATTTTATGTTGTTGGTAATAGAAAGGTAAAAATTATTGAGAAGTTGTTCTTCAAATGCTTGGCATGTTCTGCTTCAATGTTTGGCATGTTCTGGTTAGTTTTTTCCAAGTTCTTCTACCTTTTCCTTAGGGAAATTTTGCTTCTAAGAAAATGGCGTCCATCATTGCCAAAGGTTATGAGGGAACTAATGGTTACAGGCTCTCGCTAGAGGACGTATCGACCGTTGCGATCGCGAATACTAAATCCGTGGTACGACTAATAATAATTACGAAATCAATTCTCGTTGATTTTACGTGCTTGTGCTCACCTGACATGAAGAAACTTGCGCGAGTTATAATTAAATATTAAAGTATATGTAATTTACTCTTCTAAGTGAATAGAGCTATAAGATAGAAAATATCACTTGTTATCTTCAAGATATTTGAAGACTGAATCGTTTATAGCAAAATTTAAAACAATGGCTAACTTTTAACCAATCAGAAAATTCCATTTCGATTTTCGCTGATACCGCTGGAACGGTTTGTCGCAGAATGTTCTAATGTCGACAGAAACCTTCCTCGTGCTTTGAACTATCTGTATGCTAAGTTTCACAGCTTTCCGTCGGATGGTTTAGGAGTCTATAGGGGACAGACAAACACACATTCACTTTTATATATATAGATAAAAATAACTTTCATGCCATGCTTGTTTCATGTATTAACGCCATGCGGTTATCAAGACTCAAAAACAGAGGTACCAGCATTCTCCGCTATGTAGAAAAATTTGATGACTCTTGACTTAGAAAATTTGATTAACAGCTGTGTTGTCCACCATTACATTTAAATGATTCAAATATGTCACTTTGACCATGTCACTTTTTTCGAACTATTTTATGGCGAGCATTCTAAATCATTAACGAAGTAAAGCAAAATTATACAAGTTTTAGTTTTTAATTCTCTATTATTTTAGAAAACATTTTACCGAAAGCGAAGCAGTTAGTATGCCAGCAAAAGGAATTGGTGCCGAAAAACTATGATACAACTGTAAAGGGTTAAGATGCTTAACATAAAATGTGAGAGTACATTAGTAAACAAGACAAGGAAATTGAATTAAAAAATTATTCTATTAAGCCAAAATTCACTTTATAGTGTGATATTTGTAGAGATATAATTTTTATTTCATCGTTTGAGTCTTGCTCCAATAAGATCCATTTCTCTAATTTTTAAAAATTCTAAGACCTCCTTCTTTAAAGTGGCAGTGACTGTCTTAGCAACAGAACTGCAAACTTCGAAAGCAGCATCAGTCTCTGTAAAAATAGCATTACTGTTTGATTGAAAAGCTAGTAAATCTTTTGCTAGTAATAACGATATTTATGTCATCTGGTCAGACTCAAAATCATCAATATCATCAATACTTGATTTTGGCACAAATAATAGAATTTCTTTTGATATTCAACAAGAACTTCAACACACATCAATTCAAATTTCCTGGATTAAAGCACACAGCAATAGAGTAGGTAACGAAAAAGCAGATGATTTAGCAAAACAATCTACGAGACAACGAGACAAAAATTACGTATACCCACTTCCAGTTTCATATCTTAAACATAGTATTCAAGATTCTCTTCTAACAAAATGGCAATTTCAATGGAATAATTCAGACAGAGGCAGACGTCTATTCAAAATTATTAACAATGTTACTTTTTTCAAAACAATCCCTCCAAAACAAGTCATCTGGTTCTTGACGGGTCATGGACCATTTCCAACCTTCTTTCATTACCTGCATATAACAGATACTGATCTTTGCACCTGCGGCCAACAAGGTTCGCCTGAACATTATCTAACTAATTGTCCCTATACTGTCTCCTGCCAAAGTCGTCAACCTAGCCCAACAAATTAAGAAATTTGGCAGAAACATTTTATTACAAACAATACTTTAACCAAAAGATTAATAACAGTAATGAACTTTTTAGCGGATAATGACTATCTATTAAAATTTTAATAATTTCCCATTTCACATGTATAATATTTTTATTTTTATTTTATTTCTTCTTAAATTCCGCACTTTCAGTAATTATTATTATTTTTTATTTTTTTTAAATATCATGTTTTATAGGTTGGAGTGGAGCTGGACCAGTTGCCAAGTCCTGGGCTATATGGTTAAGGGTTTTTCAGAACCTAGGTACATGCTCAGGGCTTGGCGGAAAGAAAAAAAAAGTAAATCTTTTGCAAGATTTAATTTTAGAGACACCATCCGTGTTTCATATACTTTTGAGCTTGTTCGTATTGATAATGCCTCAGAGCTATTAACAGATATTTGTTGAGAATTATCTTCATTTAAAGCATAGCATAGCTACCACAACAATTATTCAATTCCCATTCACTAGTATATAAGATTCGTTAACTCGATTCTATCAGGAGGTACCTTTCGATAGATGACGTTTAACATTGTCAATAGCCTACAATCGTAAAATGGGAAGAATGTTACGACAATGTCAACCTTCATCTGTCAAAAGGTACCTCAAGATAAAATCGAGTTAACATATCTTATATACTAATAAATAGGAATAGAATAATTAAAGTGGTAGTTGCTAAATAACTTCCCCACCAGAATTTTTATCTGTGATAGAATTTAATGAACAGAAACTACTGGTTCATTCATTGCTGTTTTGCGAGAGGCTGGAAAAGCTGTATTAATATCGCTGGGGTTTGAGTGCTGGTCGTGAGGGCTGTATTAATATCACGATTGAAGGGGTGGTTGCTCCTGTGTTGCTATTTGAATTCGAGTGTGTTTAAACCCCCGTTGTGTTTGGTCGAGACTGAGTAGCAACAGCGTGAGGAGGACAATGTCGCAGTCACAAAAAGCAAGTTTACCGTTCACCGTGTTTCATTTATCGAACTAGTTATGTTCATAACTAGGTGGGCGTTTCTGTTGGGGTAGGCTTGTTCAGATCACGTCCGTAGGTCACCAATGAGAGCTTGGGCTACCAACAATGCCAACCTTCATCCATGAAAAGGTACGTACAGATTAATCCGAGCTAACATGTCTTATATACTAGTGAATGGAAATTGAATAATTGTAATGGTAGTTAAGCTACAAAAGATGAGGAAAAAGTCTCTTGAATTAGTTTTATCAATATCATAATGATTATCAGCAACACATATTCAGGATTTTGTCTCAATAATGGTTGGTAATGGTGTTTTTGAAAGTGCCGCGAAAGATTTCTAAAATATAAATGCCTCTCACAACATTGTTTTTGGGTACAAACAAAAACTCTTGTGCCGCAGGAGTCCTATCCAAAACAAATTATCTAATAAAACTTAAATTTACTTTACTATCACTTTAAGAAAGATTTTTTAAGAAAATAATCGCATGCAAAGAATCTGCTGTCCTTATATATAAAGAATCTACATTAGTACGTTCTTCCAGTTAAAACAAACAGATAACTGATTTAACTTTTTGCTTTTGGCGATACAGAATGTTTATGCATATACAGAATATTTATACATATGTGTCTCAAAGCTTATGCATGCCTACGCTTTTCCAACCTGTTTTGTTCTTCGATACTAGAAATTTTTGAATTCACCTTGCATATGATGCTAGGAAAAAAAAAGATATTATCATTCCAATGATATACTTCTAGGTAGTACAACTTAGAAAGTTCTTAGAGATCTGTATGTCAAAAGAAATATAGTATAAAGTAGTTATAGAGGGTATGCCACTAAATTAAACAAAAGTAACAGATCAAATAATATCTTACTTTGGATTTTTCCAAAAGCTTTTATGCTTTTTCTTTCGTCACAACTCTAATTTTTTTTTCGTTTACAGTAACATTTTACTATGTACTTACTTCAACTTTACCTTTTATACCTGACAAAGATAACAGCAAAAGTAAAAATAGGTATAAAACATGTTTAGCCGAAACAGCAATAAAACATTATTTGTTATATTGCTTCACATTTTATCCATCTTCACTTTGTCATAAATTACTTTGTACCAAATTTTCAACAACATTAAATGATTAAGTGAAAATATTAAATGCATATATGTATTAACGTCTATAGAACAACAACCCACATAGCACAAAATCTTCAGTGGACGTTCACTAGACAAACATCCACGAATATACAATTGGTCGCCCGGTGGACGTACACAAGACATGCTGTCCGTCTATCAGACATCCACCATAGCTTTCACATGGAAGTCTGATAGACAGATAGCGAACATCACCCTTTGTATATCGAGCATATACATGACCGACATACAAAGGACATGTTCGTTACACGATACAGAGTTCGTGTATTAGAGCTCTGTTATTTCAGTATTACTATATACTATTTACAGTTGCTATCTACTATGTACGAATTAAAACTATCAGTCCCCTTGTCTAACATGAAAAATTATATACGGCATTTTACTATGTCTTTGTGGCAGCAACACTGGGATTTACAAATTGAGAACAAACTGCATACTATTAAATTCACGTTAGAGCCTTGACCTGTGTTGCAATTGCCCGGAGCCAGATGTCAAGCTCACCCGCCTACGTATAAGACATACTCGGCTGAATCATCTTTATATGCTGTTCGGAGAACCGCCTCTTCGGTGCGATACTTGTAACGTTTTACTTTCAATTCATCATATTTTAATCATCTACCTTTTTTGTAACCACGATTTTATGTATAAGAGACTTGTTGGATAAAAATCACCATCCGCCTTTTTAAGCGCTACGGTATTTTAAGTTGTATATAATTGTTTCATACTTCTTACCATTTTAGTACATTTACCATGACGTTTTATCCATTTTAAATGTATGTAACTTTACAACATTGTTTTAGAATTTTCACTATCTCATCTAATTTTATACATGTGCTTTACTTTACCATTTAATCTGTTTTTAAAACTGTGTGTTTGGAACAGCATGTCTTTTTTTGGACCTTGTGCCACTAAACCCTACATTCAATGCAATTCAATAACTATATACGAAATCTGTAATTTAGTATTTCGCATTTTTATGCTCTCATTAGATGTAACAGTGTAAAAATCAAATGAAAAACTTTTAATTGGATTTTTTTTTTAAATTTAAGATTTTTCCGTTATAATTGAGCAAATGTGCTCGGATTTTTTAATATATCCATATTAAACTTTAATGAAATCGAATGTTTAAGATGAGATATAAAATTCTTCAGAGTCTTAACTACTAAACAAAATCCTCGGAATTCAAATCAAAATGTGCTTTTAAAGCATAAATGTGATGCAATTAGCATTTTTTAATCACGAATTTTTTTTTTTGAGTTAATAATATGAACGTAAAAAAAAATTTACAGTTGGAGTTTAATCAGTAAAAATCGCTTATATGATGTTATTTATTATTTGACTATTTAATTTAATGAATAAGCCGTCCGTCCTGTGAAAGGGGTAGGGAACTGTCCTTGCATCAGAAAGGTTCTAGGTTCGAATCCCGGGCAAGGCATGGATGGATCTTTCTCTCTATCTGTGTTTTATGTCATTTCTCCTTTGTGTGTGAATGTGTGAATGTGACCCGCCCTATAAACGGGTTGTGGTAGTGTGGCGTGGGTGGCGCTGCTCCACCGCCGTGGCTTCACCACAGCTGCCCACTGGATAACGAAAAGAGAGTTAGCAGTTCTGGTACTTTCTGTGGCCAATGGACAATAGTTCCAAGTCAAGTGCCCGCCATTAAAAAAAATGTAATGAATAAATACATAAGCTGATAAAATTTTCAACATTTTGTCAATTATCTAGATTAAATGTAACAGTTTAGTGATTATAATTAGCTGGGTTTTTTCCATTTCAAAGGCGCAAATAAATTCAGTTATTTTATTTATTTATTTTTATTTTTTAAAAAATATCCGACAGTTAAAAAAATAAAAGAAACATCTAAAAAAAATAACAATATAAATAAATAAATAGAAATTATAGCGCTTGAATAATAGCGCTTGATGACTTTGAATTGGCGTCTTTATCGCCTGCGTCAGCGAAATGGAAAAGTGCCAATTAACTTAAATGACCATACCTTTTAAGTAATCTACTTTAAAAAGTTAAAAATCAAAAGCCTACAAAAGTTTATAATTTTATAACTACAACATAAAGTATTTTATTGTAAAAAATACACTTAATTGATGCGAACTTTCACAGATTCTTTTTTTTTTTTTCACGTTATCATGGGGAACAACATGGATCCATACTTATCTCTGGTTACGCCTAAGGTCTCCAACTCACGTAATTTAGTCTGTAACAAATCATAGTGCCCTCTCAGTGATTTTCCTTCATTTCAATCTTTTTAAAGGACAAAAGAAAGTAGATCTCTTACTTTAACTTGAATCAATAGCCCCTCTCTTCCAAATCAACTTTTAAGCTGGCCTATATAGTTTTTTCACAGCTATTTCAGCAATACTTCCTATCACCCTGGCTTGTGATAGATACGAAAACTTATAATGATTATTCCAATTAAGATAAAATTTATCATGATTATTCAAATTAGGGTTTTAAAATCGTCCCCAAACACCATATCAGTTCCATCTGCATTAAAAACTGAAAGTTAAATTTTAGGATATGGTAACAGCGTATTTTTTGACAAAGCATTTTTACCAAATACAGAATATTCTTTCTCTCCAAGCTTGTAAATTTTATTAGTTTCTGTTAATAAGGAATTATGTAAGGTAGTAACCAGTTTTTAACTGACCAGTTTCTTATATCTCCATTAAAAACTTAGAGGGGAGTTTTAGGATAATGTAACAGCGTATTTGTTGACAAAGCATTTTCACCAAATACAGAATATTCTTTCTCTCCAAGCTTGTAAATTTTATTAGTTTCTGTTAATAAGGAATTATGTAAGGTAGTAACCAGTTTTTAACTGACCAGTTTCTTATATCTCCATTAAAAACTTAGAGGGGAGTTTTAGGATAATGTAACAGCGTATTTGTTGACAAAGCATTTTCACCAAATACAGAATATTCTTTCTCTCCAAGCTTGCAAATTTTATTTGTTTCTGTTAATAAGGAATTATGTAAGGTAGTAACCAGTTTTTAACTGACCAGTTTCTTATATCTCCATTAAAAACTTAGAGGGGAGTTTTAGGATAATGTAACAGCGTATTTGTTGACAAAGCATTTTCACCAAATACAGAATATTCTTTCTCTCCAAGCTTGTAAATTTTATTTGTTTCTGTTAATAAGGAATTATGTAAGGTAGTAACCAGTTTTTAACTGACCAGTTTCTTATATCTCCATTAAAAACTTAGAGGGGAGTTTTAGGATAATGTAACAGCGTATTTGTTGACAAAGCATTTTCACCAAATACAGAATATTCTTTCTCTCCAAGCTTGTAAATTTTATTAGTTTCTGTTAATAAGGAATTATGTAAGGTAGTAACCAGTTTTTAACTGACCAGTTTCTTATATCTCCATTAAAAACTTAGAGGGGAGTTTTAGGATAATGTAACAGCGTATTTGTTGACAAAGCATTTTCACCAAATACAGAATATTCTTTCTCTCCAAGCTTGTAAATTTTATTAGTTTCTGTTAATAAGGAATTATGTAAGGTAGTAACCAGTTTTTAACTGACCAGTTTCTTATATCTCCATTAAAAACTTAGAGGGGAGTTTTAGGATAATGTAACAGCGTATTTGTTGACAAAGCATTTTCACCAAATACAGAATATTCTTTCTCTCCAAGCTTGTAAATTTTATTAGTTTCTGTTAATAAGGAATTATGTAAGGTAGTAACCAGTTTTTAACTGACCAGTTTCTTATATCTCCATTAAAAACTTAGAGGGGAGTTTTAGGATAATGTAACAGTGTATTTGTTGACAAAGCATTTTCACCAAATACAGAATATTCTTTCTCAGAACTTGCAAATTTTATTAGTTTCTGTTGATAAAGAAATTATATTTGGTTGCATAAGAGAAAGAATGCAAAGAAAAAGATGAAAAGAATCATATAGGAATTTAGCAGGAAAATAAAAAGTAACAATTAATCAATGAATAGTCTAAACAGCTGATCAAAATCTGCTTTAGCTATTTATTTCATCAGTGTTGAGGCTGACTTAGAAAATTTATTTAAAAGATATTGAGTGAAAGATTCAAAACAATAGAAAGTTAAGGCGGCAAGAGAAAGTTAATGTTATAAAAAGTTACGACAGTTGAACATGAAGTTTTTTACTGCAAGCTTAATTACAGACAGACGTTTACATCCGTTTTCGAACTTTGATTCATTAAGTAAGGAAGTTTATTACTAAATAGATTTACTAAAAATATTCTATTGTAGTCATAATTACCAAAAGGAAACTTGATCTTCTCTTAGCATTTATAAAAAAAATTCACAACTTTTATACGGATATTTCCTCTAAAAATTGATTGAAAACTCCACACTTTGATGCATTAAAAAGGCATTTCTTCAACTCTAAAAGAAAACAAAAAAAAAAACTTTTTTTCCCGAAAGAATAGAATGTGACGCCAGCTGCTGAAAAGAATATAAATTGAGGTCTGATCAATGATCCACCAAGAATGAGGCTGAACATAAAGCATCTGCTCTTATGCAAATTAGTTTGCAAATTCAACTTTTCGGCAGCCATTTCGTACTTCAGTGCCAGCAGGATATTAACGCCTAGGAGCAGGTGTTCTGTTCAAAAATGCACCCCACTGTAATGGATCATTCTTATTTCATTTTCTACCTTGAACTCGGGTTTTGAAGGAAATCGTTTGGGAATTCGAAGATAAAGAATCCTTCTTATTTTTCTATTGGCAAGAAAGGTTGCACTTTTCTGCTTAAGCAACGAATTGATAATCGTTCTAAAAATAGCACTTAGGATATTCTGTATATGTTTAACTTCAAAATTCCCTATAAAGTTTTCTTAGTGAAAACCCATAGTAGCAAAAAACCATAGTTTTCTTTGTTTTTCTCTTTATTGTAACTTTAAAAGAATTTGTTGTTGAACTAAAACTGAACATTGCATTCCTCCTCAAAAAGAATTTACTTTAGTGACAGCAAAAAAATATTGAAAAGTTTCCACTCTAATTTTGCCCTCATTTATACAGAACATTACTGAGGATATTTGCTTAATTTCTATTTCGATCATGATTTAATTGTTTTTTTAATTATTTTTAATTGAAGTGAAGAAAATATCTTTAATGTTTGATTATTTGTTTTAAGAATGCCCAGTGTTAATAAATATGGAGTAAATTTTTGGCACCTAAAGTGAATTCTAGTTTGGTTTAAATATTTCGACTTCTCCCAATTGTTCCTATTCTTTTATTTTTTTATTCTTCCATTGCTCTTATTCTTCTATTGTTTTTATTGTCTGTATGAATTTAATACACATTGATATGTTTTGCGTGTTTAATTAGTTTTTTTACTAATAGAAGAATAGATACAAATAAGTTTTATTGTTCACAAATGTTGTTGAAAATATAAAAAATATTATAACAATTTGTTTAGAATAGTAGTAGTTCCTTTCTTCTGCATAGAAAAATAAAGGAAAAGAGAACTAAGCAATAGTAAATGAAAATAGCGCATAATTATTTACTCATCAAATTCACAGTATCATTTACTAAACGTTTCCTACCAAAGTTGATAATAAGCTTTACTTTGACTACTTTTCTTTGATGTTACAGTAGAGCTTCCTTAAATGCTAGTTCATGGTAATAACTAATGTATATAAATGTATATTGTTTAATGCTCATGAATAAAAAAGATCAAAATATACGATGGAGGAAAAAAACAATAATAAGGAGGCTCCATTGGAGCCCTTTTATCCTTAAGTACCCATCTGTGTCTATTAGCATCGTGATATTTTTACTTCGGCATTTGCGTACAGTTTATATTGTCTTTATAGATTTACATGTAACCTACATGGATAAAAAAGAATGATAAGAAAAATCTTTAAAAATAATATATAGCTCAAAATTATTATTTAACCTCCGAAAATAGCATAATTGAAAGAAAAATTTATTAGTAAGAAGGAAAAATTTATTAGTTTAGAAAGAAAAGAAAGTATTTTAAAGTATTAGAAAGAAAATTTTATTAGTTTGAACATTTTATAAAGTTAACGTGTCATTGAAGCTGAAATATATTTGTAAATTATAGTGAGAGCAGCGTCAATTAATTGGTTTGTATGAACGATTCAAAATTATTATTGAATCTGTGTAAATTAATAAGCTTAAAATTAAAGCAAAAATATAGCTCTGTCTATTCGCTTGAAGTGGCCTAAGTAATAATAGATATTGATTCCTTTTGTTTATACTTATAACATTATTGTCGGCGTACTTTTTATTAGCCTGAAAATCTCATGGAAAGATCCAGTTTTCTCACATTAATTTCCATATATTTTAGGTAGTCATCAGGATAAAGTTAATAAAAATCATAAAGGTATCGTTTTCCAATAAAATGTTTTTGCATTCCTAATTTGAAGTTATAACATGCATTATTTTATTTTTCTTACTCAACACTGCTTTTATTACATTTTTATTAGGATTTTTTAAGTTAAGAGCTTAAACAAAAAAAAAATATTCTTTATTATAATGTACTTCAATGATATTACCTTAATGCGATATATTTTAAGATAAACTCATTTAAATGGGTGTCTAAATTTATTAACCACTTTAAAACTTTTATTTTTGCGAATTACACGAATATAGTATAATAAATTACAGTTAAAGAGATTCGTTAAATAATTCGATGAGCTTCATGCACTATGTGCACAAATTGTATATAATATATAAGCCTGTTTGATAAGCAAAAAAATTAAATTACGGTTGTGTACT
The DNA here is from genome assembly GCA_949128135.1 of Parasteatoda lunata. Taxonomy (NCBI): domain Eukaryota; kingdom Metazoa; phylum Arthropoda; class Arachnida; order Araneae; family Theridiidae; genus Parasteatoda; species Parasteatoda lunata. The sequence continues at coordinate 90,137,111 of OX421974.1, read as the reverse complement.
CACCAAATTTGTAATTACAACCCGACCATTAATTTCAAACGTTATTTTAATAAGTAATTAATAAGCAAAATAATTTATATTTACTAATAGATTCTAATAGAATTATAAGGAAATATTCAGACGTGGGAAGTAGAGACACAAGCGTAAGTAAATAAAATTCTTTTTAACTTACAGGAACTTACAGTGAATAATTTCAACTTTCGCAGAAAAAACTGTTTCATTCCAAGAAACAACAATTATTGCGAAATAATCATCGGGATTGGTGAGCGACAGCGAACAGGGAGCTATTAACTAAATAAGATAGACAGGCAAATAGATATGAAAAGCACAATTTTAAAAATTAATGTTTCGTTACGAAGATCGAAAAGAGGACGCATTTTTTTAATGAATAATTTAATAAAATTCAAAGTTCATGAAAATTTAATGTATCAAACTATTTATTTTTCTAATTATTTTAATGAATATTAAACATCATTTCACAAAATACTTTGTATTGAAACAAAACAATCGATCAGGTATCCAAATTTTTATAAAATTCATAAAGCAATAGCAAAAGAAAACTCTATTGTTCTTTACTCTAGACATAGTTGGAAAAAATGGCTCGCCGTGGTTAAATTGTGTTTCAGTAGTTGAGAAAAAAAAAACATTTTTAAATAACTTGTACTCAGCTAATAGATGTCAAACTTGTTTCCCATTATTTACCTTCTTTTGAATAAATTATTGAAATGGTTTCAATAATGAATTAATTTAAAAGGCTACACGTTGTAGTTTTTGTCTCTCATACTTATTCCTATTTGTGTCTACCTTTAGTTTCTTTCATTAAATATCAAAGAGTATCTTTTTGTTTCAGTTCTACAAGTGTTTAATGGAAACTATTTATCACGCTTTTGTTTGGATGGAACGATTGGAATTCAAGATTTGTTATATTAACAATTGCTTCAGGCGAAAATTGTAAGAGAAAACAGGAAACGAAATGAACATTCAGCTTCCATTAAAATTTTTTAGTCCACACAAATTGTTCTTTAAAATTGTTCGGATTATATAAGTTTTTTAAATGTCTTTCTTGAAGGATCTATACATTTTAAAACAAAAAATATTATATAATGAAATAGTATAAACTAATTTTTCTTTACTTATCAAAAGTTTCCCACGTTTTCTGTTTGTTTCATAGACTTACTGTAAAATCTATAGTTCTTGATTGAATATGCAATCGGTGTTTTTTCAAAGCGTGTTTTATTTATGTACTGTACAATTGATGCTTTCTCTTATGTATTTCAAGGATTAGCTACACAACTGATGTTTCATTTGTACAAAACTGCCTCCTTTTAGGAATTCTATAATGAAATTCTTAACATTTTAATTTCTGATTGCAAAATAATTACAAGATATCAAACAAAGTATAGACTTTAAAGAATGCATTTATTACTTTTTTTGTAGGAAAATTTAATCAATTAACTAGTTTTTCATCTTGATGTGCTCGCAAACTACTAATATACATAAATTAGGATATCACCACCTAATGGTTGGAAATTACGCATTTTAAATTTTCTCGTGCATTCTAAACTTAGTTTCAATAGTTAGTTGTGAATTAATATCATATCAATATATCAGTAAAATTATAATTAAAAATACTTAAATTTTCAATCATTTAAGTATTAAGTAATAATTTCAATGATCCATTACTTTTAGCCAATGAATATAAATACATTTTAAATTAAAAGATAATAAATTAAATTTATGTTCTTTATGTAAAACAATCGTATTTAGATTAAGTAAACATTTTCAATTTTTCAACTATATCACGAAGTACTTGATTTAGTATTTGATTACATTTACATTTACCTTAGCAAACCCATTTACAACTCATAATGGTAAATTGTGATTTAAGAAAATTTCTCATAAACAATTATTTTTTGCTTTGTTAAATAATTCTATTTTAAAAACTGACTTACTTAAAATAATTAACTTTTTTTTTAAAAAAAAATCTATTTTAGAAATATGACACATTGCGATTAAAGGAATCAAATTTTCAGGGGAAAATAATTAAAATATTACTGCTGAAAGATTTTTTTTTGAAATATTTCTCCATTTTTTAGAAACTCATTTTGTATAAAACATATATCATATAATACTTTAATTTTCAAAGCTTTGGTAAAAATTAATTTCCAATGAAAATATGGACAAGGGTTGAATTCTTTCTCAGTTCATCATTGTTTCATTAATTTATTCACTTATTTCGCTTTATTTCCTAGATTAAAGTATTTCTTATTCACAAAATACTCTTTTGATTTTAATTAAATGTAAATTCAATTACAGATTTTGCGTAAGGCTAAAGCCAACAATTTTTCAACATTGAACAATGACTAGGATCTGGAAATATATTCTAGGATCTGGAAATATATATATATATAATGATTTAATATATGCGATTGAAAAGGCTATGAAAATAAGTTCATTTAATATGCATAGAAAATTAATTAAATACGCCTATAATAAGAATCAGGAATTAAATGCTTTGAAAATTAGAAAAATTCTCATTAAAGAACAATGACATTTTTATATGTCTGGAAATACTACTAAGGAAATTATATCTATTATATTACTCTCTCTCTTCTCTCTCTCCCTCTCTCTCCTTCTCTCCCTCTCTCTCTCTCTCTCTCTCTCTCTCTCTCTCTCTCTCTCTCTCTCTCTCTCTCTCTCTCTCTCGTTTTTTACATTACTAATATTGAAAGTTGGTGAAGTATTTTCTTAGGATAGGGAAGAGTGGGGTCAATTGTAACAGGGTACGATTGTAATCGAGCAAAAATTTAGATTGTCGGGTTCTAGATTTGGTTCCTAGGTGGCGCACAAGGTGTATTTAATAAATCTACATGGATACCCCTGCTGGCAACCATTTTTATGTACTTTTGAAAGAGTTACATCACAAAAGATATTTTCACGCTACGTAAGTACTTTTTTTGGTATTAGAATATTATATTGTAACAAAGTAATTTTGTTTAAACAAATAAAAATTATTAACCGAAAATGTAAGTGGACACCTTAATTAACATTTCAAAAAAAAAGATTAGTTTTGTTAATTAACTAACATTGTTTTTAACAAATGAAGCTGAAATGGCGTCTTGGGGACGATTGTAGTAACAATAAGTAAAGAGACATGAGTAACATGAGTAACATGAAGTAACATGAATTAAAATTTTTAACCCCTTAAACTTAAAAGTTTAACCCTTTAGGTCTCTGCTCATTATTATTTTTACTCCTAAAATATCACTACTATTTTGATCGATAAAAAAATATATCACAACTATGATAATATGTATAATTAACTATGTTTTAGTGGAATTTATGAACTGTTACAATTGACCCCGTAAGTGGGGACAATTGTAACAAGTGCACGACTGTCAAAAATTGTTAATAACTAATATAATAACATTTAAAATAAGGTTTTTTTTTCTAGTAGAGGATAGTCTACTTTACTCGTCTGTCAATTAATACTAATAATATATTGGATTTTTTGTTAGTTAAAAATAGTTAAGTAAAAAATAGTTAAGTAAAAAATAGTTAAGTAAAAAATGTTACAATTGACCCCACTCTCCCCTTCTTAATCCCTCTGATTCAATTGAAAAAGAAATTTGATGGGCGAAAGAAGCATTTGTTTTTATTAATTTTAAAAACATTGAAAATTATCTTCTCTTATTTTTAATTGGAGTATCAATTTGTCGATAGTTGCTATTATTTCCTAATGAATATGACACATTTCTCCTGAAAATTATTTTTTTGGGCATAGTGCATAATTTTGGAAAGTCAAAAATCAATAATGATGTAAATATTTTTTGTTATTAATATAACAGAGAAAACCCTGAAGTTGAGCACCATTGTAAGTTGACCACCAAAGTTGGCCTCAATTATTAAGAATTTAATTTAGATTTTATAATATAAGGGTGGAGAACCTTCTTAGACTGATCATTTATCCATCTAGCAAGTTGACCACTGAAATAAATCAAATTTGTTTAACCTATAACTGCAGGGCTCGAAAAACCGCCCGTCCTCGGCGGTCAAAAATTCCCCACGGACAACAAATTTCTCGAATCCGACGTCCGCGCGGACGGCCATTTTCCCGTTAAAGTTCGTGATACATTTTCAATTTTTGTTATCTTACAAGAGTCTATCGCCTCACTTCTATAATGACCCTCTAATCTAGAAATACAGCAACATACTGCGCTTGGTGGAATTGATGTTTTCTCTGTCTGGGAGTACTGCAGCGGTTGAAAGGAGCTTTTCAGTAATGAACTTAGAAAAAAACACATTACGTACTGGTCTTAACAAGAAGCGTTAAACGCAATTATGAACATCTACCTAAATGGAAAACCCCTTTCAGATTTCTGAGCACAAACCTCTGTAAATCATTAGATTGATTGTGGAACTGGCAAACGTCATATTTGATTCATTTAAAAAAACGCAGTACCCTCGGATAAATTGACATTCCAGATAACTTGACCTTTGTCATTTAAATTATTTCATATAAGAAATAAATTATTTCATAAAATAAATACTAGGTTACTATTAGTAACCTAGTATTTCTTTTATTACTGTATAATGTAATCCAAGTATTTGTAATCCTAATAACTACTAATTCATTGTGCAATTTATATGATAAATGTTTGTAATAAATAGGTGAAAATTATATTTTTATTTATTTAGAAGTGACGGGTTAGTTTAAAAGAAGGACGGGTACATTGTTGGACAAGCCGTTCTCTGGGACGGTAAAAATTTCCGAGTTTTTTCGAGCCCTACCTATAACCGTTATGGTGAAATATTTTGTCATACACAAACAACTATTATAATGTGACATCTTTCAACATCTTTCGATATGGAAATTGCTTGATGTGTGATGATATTACATATAATTATGAATTCCCCTTTGAGAAATGAGTTGAACAAAAGTTTATTTCCTGGTACACAGGTTTATAGTGTTGTTTAATACTGTTCTAAACGCTTCATAAGTTAACCAGGAAAAAAACCTTTTTCATGAATGTCTTATGCAATTTTGATTATGCATTATAATTTCAAAGAATTAATTAAATTGTATTGAAAACTAATCTAAATTCTTTTGTTAAATGACCGTATGAGCTTTTGCGACGAATTAAAAGCTTTTATTTATTTTACAAGAATAAAGCAAATTTTAAAATTTTGAAATCATTGTGATAGTTAGTTTTTTAAATAAATAGGTTCTTGTGTTCTGATATTTTAAGAAATAATTTATATTAAATAACTGACTTACTAAAAAATTAAATATGCGTTTCTATTTTAAACAAATCAATGTAATTTTTATTTTATGTCGTATATTATAGAACATTCCAGTAATAACTCTCGTTTAAATTTTAAATAAAATGTAAAAATAATTCTAAAAAAATTTATTGTTTAATTAATTTGATTAGTAATATGAATGCAAATGATTAAAAAAAATACCCTTTTTATAAGTTGAAAGCAAACGACTGGTACCGTAAGTGCTCAACTTGCACAGGTCCACTGTATTATTATTATTGTTGTTGTTGTTCTGAAAGTTGTAGAACCAACTTCTCTTACACAGAGGAAAAAGTAGGGTCAAAATTACAGTATTTCTGGCTCTATAGGAACACCAAAAACTCAGTAATTTTTACCGTACATTTTGGCAATGATTTTGGTAAAATTAACAATAAAGTATGCTTACATAGTGTAATAAAATTTAGTAAATGTATTATTTTTGTCTTAGAACATGGCATTAAAACCATTTATTCGTTAAAATTTAATTTTAAATATTGTATTTTTTACCATAAGAGTAGGAATAAAAATTTTATAAATCAAAACGATTTTATAAATCAAATTTCCGGTAAACCGTTGCCATATAAACTGAAAAATGAAAAAATGAATGGTTAAAATACCATTAATTTTCGTTTTATTAACCAGTATTATGGGTTGTTTTTTACCTGAAATATCATTACCATACAGTATGGTAATTTTACAAAAAAACAATTTCTTCTTGCATTATGTATGATATATGAAAGCCAATTTTATCATAATTTTTTTAATAATTTTGTAAACCTTAACCCAATTGCACCTTAAACGATCTATATGCCTAAAACAGTGTGAGCACTTGAAATTTTTTAAAAAGTGCCCCTCACACTCTCAAACTCCCTTCATCATATCTTATCATCATCACTCACATCATTTTATTTATCTTCGTGTCTCTTTAGAGTTATTTAAATAATAAAAAACATATGAATGCATAAATTTACCCATCCAGCTTTTAAACACTGCTTTATGCATTTATTAAAAATGCTCATAATATGAGAATGACATAGAGCAATTTTTTGTTTATATATTAAAAAGATTCTTGTGTGATGTAAATACAACACAAAACACTTTTTGAAATTATTATTTTTTATACACTTTTACAAAAAAAAGTTGTTAAGCGAAAAAGAAACCTTTTAAATGGAATTTTTTTTAAAATGTGAATATATATGAACTGCTCTAACTTCTACTGATTTATCTTAAAGCCAAAATTAGAATAGTTCATTTCTATCTTCGCTATTTATTACTATTACTTAACTCTATTTATAATGATAATTACAAAATTAATAATAATTTTTTCTTAATAACAAACAAATTGAAAATCAAAACAGAATATTGAAATCATCCGTCACCTGCAGGGTTGTCCTGTTCGGTGTAAGTGCCAAATATTATAAATAAAAAAAATAGTAATGAATAATAATAAAAATAATAATAAAATTATAAAAAATGCATACAATATTTTTGGGCAAAAAGTTGGAGAGGTTTTATATTTGTTTTTAAGAGTAAAAATAGATTTATAAATGCCATCAATTAGGAATATGAATAATTCATATTTAACTTTTTGAAGAGTCCCAAATTTGTCCCAAAATTCTAGTCAAAATGAGCAGTAAAAATTGCAATCATCGTATGCACTTGCAAAACGAAACTACCATTTTTATTTTTATGTTTTGTATTGTTTTTTTTTTTTTTTTTTTTTTTGGCTGAAAATCGTAATGACTGATGGAAATTATTGATCGGAAGCCACATCCATGTAATATTTATGATGATTATCAAAAATAAAAATTAGGCAATATAAAACTCTATTGATCGCCGTCTACGTTTCTTAAAAAATATTGATTTTTATTTATGTTAAAAGAAGTTAATCAATAAATAAAATTTTGCTACACTCCGTGACTCTGCTTGTTTTATAATAAAAAGTAAACTTTTCGGCGAGGAAACTTTTTTTTTTATTTGGATAAAAATATTCAAATATCAAAACATATTAAGATGAAATAATTCAACAATAATAAGTACTTACAGTGAAATAAAATAGAAATACTCGATTGCAATAAATGAAACTTATGAAATCAACTCAGTACGTGACATTTTCGAATTTACTAAACACCTACCCTTTGGGGTTTTCTCATTGAAAACAAACTAAATCCCACCATGGTTCGTGCTTTGAATCTGATTAATGGGATTATGGACGTCACCTTACTTTATTTTCAGTTATTTATCTATTTAAATTGAACTTGAGGAAAGCATCTGTAGTTCCTCGGCAAATTCATATTTAAAAATATATTGAGTAATTCATTAAAAACAAAATCTGATTGATTTTATGCCAAAGTATTCTTTAAAAAAAATATATTTTAAAATATTGGCGGAATAATTTTCACTTTTCTTAATCAAACTTAAAGGACAAACTCATGTACCGATAGGACTTTTTTTTTTCGGGGGGGGGGGGGGGGGGGAACTAACAAGTATCCGTGAATACACAGAGAAAGAAAGTAAGGCGAACAGAATATTTTCAAATTAGCGTGTTTTCGGCTTTAGGGGAACACGAAAAAACAAGGTAGTTTTTACCAAAGTGCTTTGGTAATAACTTTTGGGTAAAATTAATAATTAACCATGGTATTTATTAACATGCTATATGGTTGTTAATGCCATAAAATTAGATAATTTTAAGCAAACATCGGTCATTTTAACAGTGCTAATAAGTTTGATAAGACGGAAAAAGGTTCATTTGATAACCTCTACTTTATTAAGCAAACACTTGTTAACTTAGTTTCTCGTCGGTTATTTATTTTTTCCTATGTAAACTATAAGATAACATCTATCATCTATCAACATTTAAAATTATAAAAATTATGTGTTTGTAAATGCACGAATGCCAGGAAAAGGCTGAACTTATTCAGTACCTTAAACTCTTACTAAATAAATACTACAAATAAAATTACTACATCAGAGCTGTCTCAAAATTCCAAAACGAAAGGGTAGAGGAAATGGGTTCGAATCTCACAATAACAATGGATGCATCTTTTTCCTCCGTGTAGAGAGAAAGACAGTGAAAATATGTGAGGTATTCCTGAATTCTAATTTTTGATTTAACAACCCATTGTGAAATTATAAAGTTGTAGTTGTAGTTCATTTACGTCGCACTAGAGCTGCACAATGGGCTATTGGCGACGGTCTGGGAAACATCATTGAGGATGTTCCGAAGACATGCCATCACAATTTTGATCCTCTGCAGAGGGGATGGAACCCCCCCCCCCCGAGGGGATGGAACCCCCCCCCCTTCGGTAGCCCGACGACCTGCACGCGAAGTCAAGCACTTTACGGTAGAAGAGTTTAACGAGGACCAATACCGCACACCCTCGATCCCTACGCAGACTAATCCAAGTGGTCACACCCACCCTCACACTGACCGTAGCCAGTGATGCTTGATTTCGGGGGAACCGTGTCTTAACGATCAGTCCACTGCGGGACCTGAAATTATAAAATGAGCAACTGATAAATAAATTATATATATATATATATATATATATATATATATATATATATATATATATATATATATATATATATATATATATATATATACCTTATAAAAGCCTTATTTTGAAATATTTTTCGTTATCTGAAATTAAAAAGTTTTGAAACTTGACTAAATTCTTTATGAAATTATCTTATCAAAAATTTTATACACATAGAAAGTTTTATAATAGTTTAGTATTTTATATATAGTATATATAGTATTTTTTTAGTTAGTTTTATAAAGTATTTGATTATAAAACCAACTTGCATGAGGTTTTACATTCGAAATAAGCGTTAAATTAAAAGTAAATATACTCGAAAATATTAATCAAAATTATCAATTCATGGCAAGCAGCTAAAGAAATAATAACATAGAAATAATAGCTATAAACATGAATTTTATAAAATAGTTTCAAAGATAACAGACAGTCATAATCATATTTAAGTATATGCATATTTAAGTATACTCAAGATGTTCATACTCGTAATCAAGTTCTTGTTCTGTACGAAATCTGAGAATCTGAGAATTTCACTGCATATTTATGTTCTATTAATTAGCTACAATTAGGTGAAGTTCTTCCGAGTCACGTCTTGCGGACACTGAGAGTGCATTTGAAATTATTAGAGAGAACTCTCTTCGTTCTTAAAAGCAACGAAGTCAAGACTCACTGCTAATTAAGTTATGGAGATATTCATTCTAATAGCAGTAAGTTATAGACGCAGAGTATTGCTGAAGATGTTACTAACTTAGATTTCGAATGTTCAATTAAATCTTTATGGAAACTCACAATAGTTTTATCATAGTTACTGAGCTAAAATGAAGTTTAATTATAGAATATTTTCTGTAGATTATTGCCTCATTTGAGAATCTATATAGGTTCTCTAATTATCTGTAGTAAAAATTCTAATTAAGCTTTGGAAATAGTTAGGATTGGAAATAATGTTTAATACGAATACCAAATAATCAGCGGTCAAATTCAGTTATTGCATCAAGAATTCTTTAAAGTTCGAAATAAAAGTTTTAATCACTTTACTTTTTAAATATCGAAAATGAACGTGAATAAAATAAATGTTTGGAAATGAATTTCAATGGATTATCGGTGAAATTCAGTTTTAAGATTTAGACCATTGTTTCTCACACGCTGGTCGACGAACTGGTACCGATGATGACAAGCTCTATTCACAGGTCCGCATTCACTATTACCTTAAATTTGTTACTTATTCAATATCAATTAAGGACCTTTTTTCTTTACTTTTTAGCAAAAGGATAAGAAATATTTTACTCTAATCCATTTTTTTTCTTCAGTAACTAGTTTAATATATATCAGACCAGATGTTAATACGATATTTTGTTAGAGGGTAAGCTTTTAACTCCATAAGCAACTGTTAAGCGTATGGATAGCAAGAATTTTACTTATTTTTTCTTCAACTTATTTAAGTGAAACTAGATTTTTCGTTGTGAGTGTTATTCGTGGCGGAAGGGAGTTCCTGGGCGGAATGGACGAAATACGTCGGGAGTAAACAGGTATTGGATCGAGCGAATGATCTTGACGTACCCTGACATAGCCCTGCAAGAAGCTAAGCTCAGGCAACAGTTCTCTCTGAAAGTAAAAACTTCACAGTATATCGTATAGATTAGACTCAGCAGAGGGAGAAGCTGCCTGGTCCTCCTCATCAGAAATTTGAATTTCAAAACACTTTTCGCTGCTGTGCAGGGTGGTGATCTTGAACTGCAGCGTATTACACTGTTTTGGAGGAAAAGGTCAACCAACATATTCAAAATGCACCAACCACCTAACTAGACAAATCTTCCGAAGAACTTCTTGGATTTTACAAACAAAAGCACCATCCATTTTTCTGGGTGATTTTAATGCTAAACACTTATCATGGAGTTTCTCCACAAACAACAAGAAATGTAGTGATCTGCTAGAAGCAGCTGGTGACAGGGTTTTTAGTTTTTCTCAATGATGCTTCACCTACGTACACGTCTTTTAGTTATGAAACTTATGAGGCCTTAGACATCACACATATAAGCCCGTATTTACATAATTTTTTAGACTAGCTGTCATCAAAAACATTAGTAACGATCACCTTGCCATCATGACTAATATAAGGGATAGCAAGTATTGTTATTACTAGAATTTAAAACAAGTCAAATGAGATCAATTTAAACATTTTACTGAAGGTGAACATTTGAACATTGAACAACTTGAACATTTTATGTTTCAAACATCTTCTTAGCGATGACTTGACTGCTCAGGGGGTTTACCCTCTTTAGATAAAAACTGGGAGTCACCTTAGTGATCTGCTCTCCCTTCGTTTTCTTCTCCCTTTACTCTAACTTTCTCTTCCCCCTCGTCGTGGTTGCCAAATTTACTGAAACATCGATGCTGACCAATAGCAAACTCCCACCTGAGTCACCCCTGAAGTAGCCTCCATCCTTAACGAGGTGCTTAGTAGGTGACCCTCGGCTTGACCCTAGTCAACAGATGACGTTCGTGACTAGCTGATTGATGCATACAGGCCAATATGCACCTCCCGTTTACTTAAAGCACCGGCCAAATCAGTGTGTTGGTGTACCAAGATGCCCCTTAACTACCAGGATACCCTTTTCCAGGGACACGGGTCTCCACGAACGGTGAACACGTGGGTATGATCTCTTGCCATCAGGATCCGATACAACAGAGTGGTAATCAAGCACAGCTGAAAAGGTCACACCAGTAACGGATTGGTATCAGAACTAATTTGTTACTTACATCCTCTTAGTTAGACTTCAACGTGGGTGATGTCGCTGGTAATGGAAACGTTTTGAAATTTTCTATGGCTGAAAGTAGCGGCAAGGTATTTAGCTCTGCTCACCATAGCAAGAACAACGGAACAACCTGTTCACCGTTAGAGCACGCTCAATATTTCATAATTAGTTTGACAAATCCAACAGTTCCAAACTTTTCATTTACAAAAGTCTCGCCATTTTTAATCAACATGGCTCTTCTCGTAGTATTGGGAGAACTAGCCTTTGAGATCTTTTAGTTGAGGTCTTCGAAAAACAAGCTACTGTTACTGTCCTATCCATACACACGAACATCAGCTATTTACAGTAACTGTCTTCCCTCATAAAACTCTCAACATTTCACAAGGTGTAATATCAGAATCTGAATTTCTTGATGATGCAGAGGAAACAATCACAGAAGAAGTAAAAAAACAACATGTTTCTGCCGTTTTTTGGATTAAAATACGTAGGGATAGTAAACTCATCCCAACGAAGCATCTGATCCTGACTTTTGACACAGAACAACCACGTTCGCCAAAGCTTGCCAGAAGCAGTTACACTAATGAGTAAAAATGAATATGATATTAGTATTGAATTGTTAGATGTCCGGTTGTCCGGTTGTTAGATGTTAAAATGGCAGACGCCTAATTTTTAGATTCGTTATTTTGTAAGAGCTCCAGCACGTATTAATACATATATATATATTTGAGAAATGTAAATTTATTTTAGTTTATGAAGAAAAGGTTATTTTCTTATTTTAAAAAAATATGAATAAATAATAATATATCTACATTATTCATTCATTCATAATTTTAAAATAAATATATTAATAAATTTATTCCTCCTTACTGCTCAAATTCTTCTTAGCATAGATTCTATGAGATCTTGGTAGGTGGTAGAAGGTATTTGAACACAGTTCCGATGAACTGCACTTTTCAGTACCGTCAGATTGGATGGCACTGGATCCAGCTGTCTGTTGCCCCGTTCAGTCTCATCCCACAAATTCTCAAATGGATTGAGATCTAGTGATTGTGCGGGCAAATGAAGCACGGTAAAGACACCGTCATGTTCTTCGAATCATCCGACGATAATGCGAGCTGTATGACAAGCAGCATTGATTTGCTGAAAGCATCCATAGCAAGCAGGATGCACCATTAACAGGATATACTTCATATATACTTCGTATGCGTAATGCATACGTATACTTCATATGCTTCATCATTCATATCAGGATATACTTCATATGCGATAACACTTAAATACTTTTGGCAATCAGACGTTGTTCCGAAGAAATCAAAAGACCCATGCAATGCCAAGAAAATATCCAAGCATGAAATTGCCTCCACCAGCTTGAAGTGTTGTGGCAATGCAGTTGGGGACCATGCTTTTTTTTGCCAGATCCGAACCCTGCCATCTGCATAGAGTATTCATCAGACCTCATCATATATATATATATATATATATATATATATATATATATATATATATATATATATATATATATATATATATATATATATATATATATATATATATATATATATATATATATATATATATATATTATTTCTTCGTTACGTTTTTTGCTGTAATTTTTAAAAAATTAAGCAATTAAAAATTAATAACGAAATTCTTTCTTTAAAATTTGAGAAAATTTGTTAACTGCACAAGATATAAGTAATTAGAGAAGTTCTTTAATACTGCGCATGAGTGGAAAAGTAATTTGTTTCTTAATTTTGTTGTGAATTGTATTTAACAACTGTGAGAGATCTTTCTCTCTCTTGGTTCGTTTAATTACTCCTCATAAAGGATGACAAAGGATTTTGCAAGTATAGGTATTTATTTCGTCATCTCTGGATTAATTATGTTTAAAAAAATAAAATGTACAAATATACACAATCTACAGGGCATTTAAAGTCCGGAGCTCTACCGCTCCCTTCTAGTTCATACATGCTCTCTCAAACTCCAGCTAATCATAACTCCAAACTGATACTCTCTTCAAACTCAACTAAAAATCCTCTTTCTCACAAGAAAAAGTCCTTCGCTCCACCCCCAATGTAGGGAAAACGACACTTCCAGTGTCCTTCACCCTCTGACCCTCAGGTCAAAGGGTTAATCAAATGCGTGGGAGAGGAATCAGGATCCTGACACCTCCCCCCCCCGGTTTCATCTAGTTCGACCTTCTTTCCTGGTCGCACAAGTGAAACCTAAAAAACACACACAAAAAAAAACACAACCCGGCAAGCCTATCCCTGCACATAAAAAAAATTATAACACGCACACATTTCCGTGCGCAAAAGAGATTGGCCTCAATTACCTTAATCAACATAAAAATTACACTTAGGTACACTTGAACTAATCAAAACAATAGGAAACATAATATACAAGCACCTAATATTTTTACAATCAAAGCACTAAAATCACTTTTAATAGGCGTAAACAAAAATAAAATATCTATATACAAAAAAAAAATATCCTTAAATTCCTATTGAATTAGCGGACTGCTGTATCATCCGAGATAACGCGTCCGCATCTCTATTGTGTGCTCCCGGCTTATGTTTTACTACCACCTGAAATCGAGCTGAAGCCAAAGCCCAACGCTGTAACCTAGCGTTTCGAGGTACTCCCTCCGTCAGAAATTTAAGTGGATTGTGGTCGGAATATAGGGTTATCTCCTGTCCAAATGTCCACGGCTCAAACTTCCCTAATGCCCATATCACCGCAAACGCCTCCCTTTCAATTGTACTCCACCTTGACTGACAGTCCGTTAATTTCTGACTAGCGAAGGTTATTGGACTCGCTTTCCCCTCGGCGTCCCGTTGTACTAGGCAAGCACCTATTCCCACCTGTGAGGTATCCGTGTTAATCTCGAAAGGTTTTGTGATATCCGGGGTATGTAATTCAGTTGCCGTACACAGCGCATTTGTTAAAATTTTAAAAGTCTGTTCTGCTTCTTCGGACCAGGGAATCTCATTGGGAACTGACTTTTTTGTTAAGTTTGTTAACGGTTTCGCGGTTTTCGCATAGTTGGGTACATATTGTCTGTAATATCCATACAACCCTAATAATGATTTTAGTTCTTTTTTTGTTGTAGGGGCTCTCAAATTTTCAATTACAGCTAATTTTACCGGGTCGGGCCCATGTTTTCCTGATCCCACAATATGTCCCAGATATTTAACCTGCGGTTTTGCGAATGAACACTTACTTAAATTAGCGGTAAAATTCATCTTTTCCAAAGTGATTGAAACGGCATCTAGGTGTTTCAGATGTTGATCCCAACCCTGTGAAAAGACAATAACATCGTCGATGAAGCTTTCTGCGTAATCGCTATGCGGTCTTAAAACTTGGTTCATCGCCCTTTGAAACGTCCCAGCTGCTTCCGACAACCCGAAAGGCATTACCTTCCATTGATACTGTCCTTTAGGTGACATGAAACTAGTCAACTCCCTGCATCCTTTATCCATTGAAATACCCCAGTACCCCTTTAACATGTCCAAGGTGGTCAAATATTTCGCCGCCCCCGCTTTGAACCTTAATTCCTCAGAATCTTGCATCGGGGACGACACTATTGCGCTCTCCGCATTCAAACCCCTATAGTCACAACATAACCGAACAGTGCCATCTTTTTTCGCCACGCAAACAATAGGGTAGGCTATTTCGGCTGTTGATGGAAGATCCTTATCAAGTAATTCTGCTATTTTGTTTTTCCACTTGAGATTTCACCGCCTCCGGTATCTTATAGATATAGGGTTGCCTCCTTTCTACGTTCGGTTTTAATCGTATTACATGAGAGCCCACCTTAGCCCTTTTTATCTCCCCATTGAATAAAGAACTATGTGCCCTCAATATTCTTTCCAATTCCTTTGTTTGCTTACAATTGAGATGGCCTAATTTACTCGGTTTTAAAACTTTGCGTTGGGTATCTCTCGATACGCCCACAATAAATAAGGTAACAGCTTATCCCAATTTCTTCCCTGTTCTTTTATTGCATGATGAAGCATATTTTTCATTGTTTGTACAAATCTTTCCACCAATTCATTGCTCTGTGGATATGCCGGTGTTGAAAACCGGGGAGAAACACCTAATTGCTCAAAAAACCTTGCGACAACTTAGCCGTAAAATTTGTAGCATTATCCATTGCAATAACTTTCGGAGTCCCAGTTCGCATAAATATTTCCACCTATGCCTCACATGTCGCCTTAGCGGTTAACGATTTTAAAGGCACTGCCTCTGGCCACCTACTATGCTGGTCCATCACGCACAACACGTACTGATGTCCGCGGGAAGATTTTGGTTCCACCGGGCCCAACACATCTATATTTATTACCTGAAAAGGTAACTCCGGTCTTCCTACCGCTTCGATGGGAGCCCTATCAGTTACCTTAATTCTCCGTCTTAACTGACAGTCTTTGCAGGACTCGCAAAACCTTTTTATATCATTCATCATTCCCTCCCAAAAAAATGACATCACAATTCGATCTCGAGTCTTTTTAGCAGAAAAATGACCCCCCGTTAAAGTCTCATGTGCCAGCTTCAAAATCTCCTTCCTCCGGGTCAATGGCACTACTAATTGGCTGACTCGCTGACCAAAAATATTCCCGGTGTGATATAAAATACCCCCATCCGTCCAATATTTATTTTTTCCTCTTCTCCCTTCGCTAAATGCTTTTACTAATGGCGTGCATCCCACCTGCTCTCTCCTAAATTTCTGACTGTGAGATAAGGGTGGATTCTCTTCCCGTCCCCCTATTTCTTTTTCTTCACTGACCGCCACCGGGTCCACCGGGGTACTCCGCGCTTCTTCATTTTCTCCCTTCGACCTTGACTTATTGACTTCTCCCCTTTCCGTTTCTTTTCCCATCGCTAGAATACTTCTATCACCCTCCTCCTCTTTACTCTCCCCTCCGCCGTACCTCAAGGACTGCTCACACTTAGTAACTGAAATATTTTTGGGGTAATCAGAGCCGTTTCATTTAAATCCTCTACCACCGCTACTGGGATTTCGACATATGATCTTATCTGTTCTTCTCCCCCCAACCTCCTTATAGGTACAGTTACAAGCTTTGCTCTCACGGCTGGTCCCACCGCTGGTCTTAGAAAGAGTGTCCCCCCTGATTTTAAATATTTCTCAGGAATGAATGATTGCTTCACTACACTGATTTCCGCCCCACTATCTATAATGCCTGAAAAACAAACATCGTCAATTGCAAAATCTGCCCTTGGTAGATCTACCTCTTCCTTCGTTCTTGCATCCTCCAAATTTAATCCAGCCACTCCCACTGCCATTGGGTTTAATCCTCTCCGTTCCAATCGATCAGCCTTTTCCCGACAGATGCTCATCCGATTTATTTTCGGACAAGCCCTTCTTAAATGCCCTTCTTCGTTACAATTAAAACATTTTGGGGTCCATCCTCTTACGTTCCCACTATTTTTTATGGTATTTTTGGGAACCCCTTCCTAAACTGTTCCGTTAAACTGTTTTTATTCCTACTTATTGTTTCGGCTTGAAAAATCCTTCTACTTGTGTCGTGACCTCGGTATTCCGGAGCCCGCTTTTCGCTCATTTTTCCTCCCCTATTTCGAAATCCTACTTCGAGGTTTTGGGGTCTCGCAGCCACTACATTATCTAACTCCTGCCCTAAATCTGAAACTCCCAACCATCCTTCTGATTCCTTCAAATATATGTGACATTTCAGGTCCTGGGGTAAACTGTCTTTTATCCTATCTGCCACTACCAATTCTTTCAATTGTTCTAATGTCGTGACCCCCCTCGACTCCATATAGATCTCTAAGGACTCCTTAATTTTAACGCCGAATTGAGTATAAGACTCGTTAATCCTTCGGTAGCAGTTATCAAAATTGTTTTTATGCTGAAGGGGAGTTATTCTAAATTCTTTCAATACGGATTCTTTAATTTTTTCAAAACTTTCCAAATCTCCTTCCGCTAGATTTGCGCTCAGCCCCCTTACTTTGCCCCTCAAAGCTACCACCATTATCCTGCTTCTATACTCCTCGGGCACCTTATAGAAATTCAGCATATCCTCCGCGTTTCTAAAATAACACCCCCATTCCTCCGTCTTTGTCGGAGGCTCCCCTAAAACCTTAGTCAAAGTGTTTAAGTGTCCATGAAAAGTGTTGTCTCGGTTTGTACTATTGTCCTTCTCCTGAAGATCATTCCCTTTCTTTGCATCCCTCACCTCTAATTCTTTCATTCTTAACTCATGCTCCCGTTTCCGCTCCTCTCGTTCCCGTTCCTGTTCTCTTTCCTCTCGTTCTAACCGTCTCTCTTTAATCCCACTTAAAACATCTTTAGCATTTTGTTCGTCGTACTCTGAATCACCGGTGATCAATGCCTTTAACTCCATAAGCCTGACGTTCTCGGGCACCGTTATCCCAAACTCCTCAGCTAGAATTATCAAATCTTCCTTTTTTGCTTTTAAAAGAAAACCCATACTGACAATATAAATTTAATTTCTTAACCACAAAAAAAAATCCCTAATTAAAAATAAACTAAAAAAAATATATAACTTAGCAACACTTTTCCCTATACTCATACACTGACATTCTATCATGAATCTTCTTTACTCAGCTCGTTATTGACATATAAAAAACTTAATCTTAAAATACTCTTATACCTTTTTTTACAAGCAATCAATACTCTTCTTCTTTCATATATATTTTTACTAAATCAATACCATAAATTATACTTTTAATAAACCAACTGAACTCACTAACTTACTTAAAAAAACATCAAATCTTACATCAGCTTACTATTCTTATCAATAATAATTATACTCATTGATCACACAAACAATAATGGCCAATCCCTTAAGCCCAAATAAAATAACATATCAGGTTCGCTTTAAACCAAAACAAAATTAACTTATAACATAATAAACCTCTTAACCAACTGCCCTTTTTGTTAAACTTCTACCCAGAAATGTGAGCGTGTAATTTTTCCTTTCATGCATAGGATAAAGCTTACCTCCCTTTATCTTTTCAATTGTCCTCCTTGGCAGAGAGTCGATGTTGAAGTCACGCTTTATGGTCACGGGGGGGGGGAACTCTAGCTTTCTATCGCCTCCGGCGATAATAGTCCCTTTTCTCGCAGCGTCTCAACTCCCGTCGATGTTGTCGGTTCGCAGTCACCCTTTCCTTCAGGCAATCTTCTCTAGGAACTTAGCATCCTTCAATCAAGACCACCACATTCTATACTGGGCATTTCTCATAGTGGGCCTCCTCCTGGTTCTAGTTCCCCGGCACTGGTTCTCTCCTCTCCGCGTTATTCCATCCTAGCGCGGCTGCGCCAAATTGTGAGAGATCTTTCTCTCTCTTGGTTCGTTTAATTACTCCTCATAAAGGATGACAAAGGATTTTGCAAGTATAGATATTTATTTCGTCATCTCTGGATTAATTATGTTTAAAAAAAATAAAATGTACAAATATACACAATCTACAGGGCATTTAAAGTCCGGAGCTCTACCGCTCCCTTCTAGTTCATACATGCTCTCTCAAACTCCAGCTAATCATAACTCCAAACTGATACTCTCTTCAAACTCAACTAAAAATCCTCTTTCTCACAAGAAAAAGTCCTTCGCTCCACCCCCAATGTAGGGAAAACGACACTTCCAGTGTCCTTCACCCTCTGACCCTCAGGTCAAAGGGGTCAATCAAATGCGTGGGAGAGGAATCAGGATCCTGACATCAACAAATGAAAAAAATTCCGAGATTTGAATATCTTAAAAATTTAAAAGGTTTCAAGCAATTTTCATAGTAGTTTTCGCGCTTTTTAAAAGAAAACTCGCAATGATAAAGGGTACGTGATCTTTAAACATAATGGGAAATTGGCCCTTTAAATGCATTTTTTAACACTCACACGTACGTTTAGGGAGTCCCTCATGAACGGATCGTAAAGATATGATTCCCAGTAAATATAGTACCTACCTACGACGCTTAGGGCATTCAAAGTTAGTTAGATTTGAAATCTTTAACCTAAAGTGATGTTTCTCTACATTGGGTCTGAACATGCGCGAATCTGAAATACGGTAGCACTATCCCTTGTTACAGGTATAACGTTTTGAAATTTGCACATTTCGACCAAATATAGACTGAAGTTGTCATTTAAAAAATAACTGTAGATTGAAGAGAAAAACCGATTTCAGATTTTATTTCGGGGAGACGAAAGTATCTAAGATTTGTTAGTCCGACATTTGGCGATCGCAACACTCGAATACGCCATCTGGGAAGAGACCGGTTTCATGCATTTAGTCCTTCTCCCTTCCCTCTCCACCTCTTTTCAGTTGTATAGGAATGTACTACGATATTTTCCCTTTTCTTAATATTTTTCGTTTTTATTTAATAAAAATATTTTTTAAAATTTCCGTGATACTTTTCTTTAGAACTATGTTTAATGCATTTTTAATTTCCATATAGTTTTCCAACTTAAAAGATTTTAATCTATATGAAAATCAAGAGAGAAACTAACGTACTCCTTCCTCCATGACTTTCCACACGCTACTGGGGAAAGCATGTGAAGTGTTGCCATAGGTAGAGAGTTCTGCTCTACGCCACCTGCAGCCCATTTCGATCGCCAATGGACAGATCGTAAGGACTGATCGGTTTCCAGTAGAACATCGAAGTCAAGCAGCACTTGCTGTGATCAGTAGGCAGGTGGGTGATCACTTCGATCAGGATGAGTAGGGACAGAGGGTGCCTCATTCAGTACTCGTAAAGTGCTACCGTAAAGTGCTAGACTTCGTGCTCAGGTCGTCGTCCTACCAAAGCAAGGGAGCCATCCCCTCTGCAAAGGATCAAAATTGCGATAGCATGTCTTTGGATCAGGGATGTTTCCCAGACCATCGCCAATAGCCCATTCTGCAGCTCTATTCGCGATCGCAACGGTCGATACGCCCTCTAGCGAGAGCCTGTAACCATTAGTTCCCTCATAACCTTCGGCAATGACGGACGCCATTTTCTTAGAAGCAAAATTTCCCTAAGGAAAAGGTAGAAGAACTTGGAAAAAACTAACTAGAACATGCCAAACATTGAAGCAGAACATGCCAAGCATTTGAAGAACAACTTCTCAATATTTTTTACCTTTCTATTACCAACAACATAAAATGATTTCATGATCACTTGCTGTTACAGATGTGTGTATTGCGGTAAAATAATTTTTCTGTCTTCAGTTCATTACAAGTTAAAATGAAGTCAACATTGCTTTCGTCATTCCAATGAATAAATGTGTTCCAATGAATTCCATACAGAACTGTAATAGTTATAGAATATTCTTCTTCTTCATAGATTAGTATATATTTCTGTATCTACATAATTCAGAAAACAACAATAAAGAATAATCCGAATTACTTGAAAAAGTATCTTTTGTGCTGATTATAAATAAATTTTTTATCGTTTTCTTGGTAAGTGTTTTTTAGTTTTGAAAGAATTTCAACTAGAATTCAGCTATTCTGTTTTTAAGCTACATATTAAAATTCATATCGAGATCTTACAATTATAAAATTTTGATGTGTGGTATGTTACCTAAAAGTAATGAAGGGATAAACTATGTGTATATTATTTGAGAATAAAGTTTTCAAACAAAGAACATATCATTTTGGAATTCTCCGGACTTATAAATCAGGTAAGTGTTATGATTTTTATAATAAAAAATTTGCTTGTAAATAATTTTTTTTCTTACTTGAAGATAGTTCTCTACAGAATGGTTTTTTTACGTCTGATTAAATACTATAAGAATTAAAAAAAGTAACAATACGAAAGTTTTTATTGAAAAATGAGGAATTTTTAAAATCGTTTTTATTCTAAGAATTCTTTGTTTTATGTTTTTTTAGTTTATAATTTTTTGATAAAATTGTTGTCAAAATACCTTTTTTGAAAAATTAAATGGTATTAAATTATGTGTTTATGTATACTCCTTGCATATTCTAATATTTGAAGTAATATGATTCAGAAAAGTATGGAAGAAAAATTCGGTACTTAAGTATTAATCACAGCTACAGATTTGGCAGATTTTTAAGTGCCGCCAATCTGCACTTAAACTTTTTGGAAAAAATCTTAAAATGAAACACTTTGTTTAAAATCAAAGTACCCAAGTAGCACAGAAACATCGATCTATACCGTGGCCGTTCCTATCAATATTTTGAAAGCGGAGGAATATAGATACTGTGAACAAGTTATTGAATGAATTCCGTCAATAAAACTTTATAAGTATTTTTCTTAAAACACTCTATATTAAATATATTTTAGTTCCATAGTTCAAAATATTTGCTAGAAAGATAAAAATGAGTAAAATTTCTTTATACTTGCTCATATTAGTGAAAGTAAAAAATAGAATGCCGTGATAACTTTATGGAACTGGATTGGAAGGTGAAGCGATCTCAGTATTGCTATCAACAAAGTTTATCCGCTTGTCACGTGATCTTCAGCTCTGATGTCGCGCTTTACGATCGATGATTTTACCATGATCCATGAAATTTTAGCGTAATATTGTCGTCAAAAGTCACCTTACTGATTTAATTTAGGTAAGCAAAGTTTATTCATCTTCTATTTACTTATATAAACTCTATTAATATCGTGTCAGGTCTTCATTTCTAATTGCAATGTTTCACTTTTATATTTAGGTTAAGCCTACATTACCGAAAGAACATTCCATTATAAAAGATCATATGTAGCTGGTTTTGAATTATAATTAAGTAAGTAGTTTTTAACTTTTCGCTAATTTTAAATATTATTATCGGAATAATTTCTAATTAATGACGTAAATTTATTGTCAAAGTTGTTTGTTCTGAATTGTTTACTTCTTGTTTGCTGGGATGTTAAATGTTATGTTTTACAATCTATCTAATTTTTATTAAATAAATTCACTAGGTTCGTAAATAATTTTATGTAAGATGAAATGTTTCTAATGTCATTTGTTGTGTGAACAAGGTTCATAGCATTGTAGTTATGAGTGTATAAATACTTTTCATAAAAATTAAGTCTGTCAACGTTAATTCTGTAGCTTATTAACAGTTAATTCGTTTTAAAACATTAAAAATTGTGCTCAAAATGATATAAGTATACATAATTTATCAAAATATTAATGTAAGCGAATTGTAAATTACGTCTAAAAGTAAAATAAGCAGTATGAAAATATTAAACAATTTTAAAAAAAGAAATAAGTTTAACTTTTCAATTTCTGAAAACAATGATATTCTATTTACCTAAATTTAATCCAGTCTTGTAATATAATTCTCTATATAAAAGTTATTAATATAAGATTTAGTTTATGGTACAGGAATGATTGTTATTCGTTACTACTAAAAAATTTTTTTAATTGTGTCAGATATCAAGTAAGGTATGTGTTATGTATAAAGTATGATATGTGTTTGTTATGTAACAAGAGTATACTAAAGGAAAATTAAAATAGACACTAAAGGCTCCTATTAGGTATCACCTATTGTAAAGTTTTAACCAGTAAATATTTATAATCAGTAAAAACTAAAATTTCATTTGACTTTAATAAAAAACTGAAATAAATACTCAATGGTCTTCCATGTTTTTATAATAAAATTAATAGAAAGTGAAATTAAAATTACATATAATTGAATAAAATTAGATATAGTTTCAGCAAATACTTTTTCTTAAAATTTTATTTTTGTGTCTCGTAAGAAATGATAAATCCATATTTTTGTGTTGATTTTTTAATTTTTACAAATTATGTCTAAATTTTTCACGAAAGGGGTACCTCTCAGAAAAACCTAGACAGACCAGGTATATATATATATATATAAATAAATATACATGGTATGAGTATATATATAACACAACAGGTCTATATGTGATTCTTATTAAATAAGATTATAACCATCTTATTTGTTCTGTACTTAAGGGTGTATGGAGAGAGTTTAAATGATTATTCTATATAGGACTGGGCAATAAATCTATGTATCTCAAAATATCTACGTAACACATATATCGGCAGGCCAATATGATGACTTTTGATTTAGATGATGCATCAGAAATCTGATTTAAGCAACTGATAGTGACTTTCATTTTAAGCGATGTATCAGCTGCGGAGTTGTTTATAGCATCGATTTTTCTTATTATTAACAAGTGTGCATATAAATAATACTGGAAAGTGGGCTAGCTAATATAAATATTTTAATACTTTTTTAGATTAAATTTTTACATAATTTGTATTGTCTTGTAGCTGTTTGAATAAATTAACAAACTTTTGTTTTCAGATTCGGTATTTTGACAGCATATGCCGGTATTTTGACTGAGGCGAAAAGAAAAAAAAGTCATTTGAAAGAGTGCCTGCCATCACTAATGTCATTTGGGTAAAATTGTTGATTAAAATATTATTTATTTTTATTAATATATATATGTGATATTTTTTTCCTTCCAGTTTTTAAATGCTTTAAGAAAAAAAATTTTAAAATTTTTTAATCTGAATAACAATTCCAATTGCTAATAATAAATCAAAATATTTAGAATTCCTCTCCTTTTTGTATTAAATTTTACAAACATTGATCTGCAGTTAATCCTTAACATTTCTAAGTTTATTCAGGATTTTTCGTGTATACTCACAATTTTTTAATATGTATTAATATATATATCATCAGTCGATTTTTATCTTTACAAGCTTTAGTTAAAGGCAGCATTACAATTAAATTTAATTTAAAAATAATGATAGAAAGAGATTCTCTCTATTTGAAAAATACAAAATAAAAAATTTTTCCCATGTAAAGGAAACCAAATATTGCAAAAAAGTTTCAGAAATCCAAACCAAAAGAGTGAGTGAGAGAGAGAGGCTTGAAAAACTTAATTTTCTAAGTGTAACACAGTTGTAAGTCAATAGTTTTTGGATCTGATCACAAAAAAAAAGTAATTTTGTAGAAGGAAGGGAAAAAAAACGGTTACATTAAGGAATTGAATGCATTTGGAAGTGCAGTGTATTTATAATAAGTTTGAGCTTTTGTTTAATTATACTTCTAAGTATATGCAATCATAAGTAATCAATATCAGATCTAAATTCTAAAAATAAATCTTATTTTCAACTTCAATACTTTTTGTGTATTCACATTAGTTTAAGAGAATTTTCTTTAATACATAGAAGTAAAATTGAATATTAAGAAATACAATTAAAGCTGAACTGACTAGCTTTTTATTATAGTATTTTTTGTTGTTAAAGATTTATTATTTAATCAAAGATACAGCATTGCCGCTTGAATATTCAGTCAGTTTACAAGACAGTGTCTAATGCAGCATGCCTTTATTTGATCCGTGTGTCGATTCTCTAAGCCAGTGATTCTCAACCGCTGTGCCGCGGTACTTTTTTGTGCTGCCAAATTCTTGAAATGTTCATAAAAAGTGTATATATATATACTTTTTATAATTTTTCTAAGCTTTAACCGCGTTAGCATCTTTGTTGGCGATTGCCTTGTCTCTGACAATCTTAAAATAGATGAGAGAATTAAAATTGTCTTTGACACATAGTTTTAAAAATTTTTTGAAGTAAGTAGGAAATTTAATGATTTTAATTTAAAATGATTAATTAACTAAGGAAAGCAAGCTAAATATTAACTTACAGATGGAAATAAAACTTAATCATTAAAGTAAGCTATGCAATTAATAAACAAATTAACAAAGGATAACTAAAAAAACCAAATAGGGGAGAGTCAGGTAGCCCCGCCCACTTAAGGACTATTGCTTATATTTCTGTATAATATGGAGTAATAATCAAGATTTTTGTATGTTTCTATTGTTTTATCATTTAATTAAATAATACAAAAAGAATAAACCAAAAAAAGAATAGTTTAACTTAAAATAGAAATTTTAAAAAACATGTTTTCAGCTCTTTTCAAAATGTGTCGGGTAGCCCCGCCCAGTTGCAAAAATTATGTTTTTTGATTGTTTTTTCAGGTGTAAATGAAAATGACCAATGTATTGACAATAGATAAACCTTATTTATCATTTTTATCACAAAATTATTTTTTTTATTACATATTTATATACTTTTAGTGAATTCTATCATTTATTAACAACAAATGTTATATTTTTTATTATTATTAATGTATATTAATATATTATAATATTAATATATATTTATATTAAATATTTAAAGAAAATAATTTAATTTAAGTAAATCTTTGGAACCGTACATTTATCGACGAAATAAAAGTGGGCTGTGATACCTAACATTCATGTGAGCGGGGCTGCCCAAAATCCAATTTTTTTGTAAATTTGTAATTACTCGAACAATTTTTCACAAATAAACTTCGTTCTTTGTGCAAACTAAGCTTAAGACTACATACTTTAATGCTGTATGTATAGAAAAAATTATTTTTTTAATATTAAAATGAAGTTTAATCGAAACATTCAACCAATTTTTCTTAATATCATGACAACTGTATTCAACATATTTTAAAAACTATTGTTTACCATGTTACCAGCTGCATAAATACTTGAAACTTTGAAAATAATCTTTTTTTAATATAACAATTATTGTCCGATGGCCCATTGACTTGAAAAAAATATTATTCTCTACATATGAAATTGACATTGGTCGGGGGTACCCGACTCTCCCCTATATAAAAAAACAAATTAGTAAAGGATAACTAACAAAAAAAATAAGCTAACAATTAATAATTAGCAAAAAACTAGTAAACAAGAAATCACAAAAAATAACAGTTAATAACTATAGAAAACAAGCTAACAATTAATAACTAGCAAAAAGAAGAAGAAAAAATAACTGTTACTAACTAATAAAAAATCACTCAAAAGAAATAATAATCCCCTAATAAACGTGCTTTTGTAGTACTTATTATTATCACAAACTATTTAACACAGTGTGTTGTAGGTAAGTAAACAACTTTTAATCTAATTTTTTTCATTGTGTGCCGTCAAATTTCGAAATGGTTAAAAGTGTGCCGTAACAACAAAACAAAAAAATGTTGAGAATCATTGCTCAAAGCCCTTATTCAATTTAGTTCTCTAAGTTTCGTTATATACTCATTAATAAATTGTGTTTTGTTAGTCTTTCAGTTTTTATTTTTTAAATGTTATAATATTACTCAATGTTTTGCTTCCAGCTACAGTTCTCGAACGCTTTGAGACCAAGAGCTTGCGGAAAAATTTGGGAAGGTCTGCTTCAGCCACTGATTGGGAAGGACGGAAGATAATAGACATGACCAATTCTTTGGACTTGGAGACCTAAGAATGTGCCAATTTGTTTTAATAAATTTTTAAATGTTTATTCAAATAAAATATTCATAGCTACTTTTTGTTTTATTCCTCTGCATTCACACCTTCTATATTACAAAGCACGTTCATATCAGAAGTGTAAATTTTATTGAACCCATAAAATTATAATATTTTTTGAGTTTTTAGTGCTATTGTGCAATATATTAAATTATTAATTTTCAGTGACTGAATCCTGTCTGAAGATCAAATGTACCTTGCAAATGCTAAAAAATAAGAAAACTAATTTACATACATGTTAAATGTGGTAATTTTTAAACAAGCAAATTGTCTTTGATTTATAAATCATAGTTGAGCTGAAAATAATTATCATGCCTTAAATTAATATTCACTTCTTACATTCCATCTACAGTGCTCACACTTATTCCTTTTCACCTATTTTACACTTAATTAATTTTTAAGCTTATTACTGCTCAAATCCTAATTATATATATATTTTTATTGTTTGGAAACTGATTAAAAATATTTTTGGGTGCTTATTATTTTATTTTTTTGAAAAATCTGGCTACACACCTTGAACTTTAAAAGTATGACTTAAATACTTGCAGATATTTTATTCTAAGGCAATATTAAATCTTTGCTCACTAGTTTGCCGAATGCTTATTGTCTAGCATGCAAGGAAATGATTAATTTTCTGCTAAATAGGCATAGACTGAGCAGAGCATGTAGCTCTTTTCAAGTTATCCTTGACAAAAAATGAAGGATTTTTTTTTACTCATTATAAATCAAATTAATTAAATCTGCAACTGTACAGCCTGGAGTATAATTAGCGAAATGAAATCTGAAGTGCAAAACCATATAAAATAATTAACAGACGTGTACCTATATCCTACAATATCCAGTGAAAAAAATTTCTTGAATAACGTATTAAAATTATCGATCGGCGTTCTGCCGCATCTTTAAATGCTTATTAATATTTGTTTTACGAATAACGTGATAAAAATATTCATCGACATTCTACTGTATCTGTAAACGCCGGGGAATATGGTTTTTTCAAACTCGACATTCTACGGCGTTGTTGAGATATCGATCTATATAAATTTTACAATGCCTTACAATATAAAAAAAATCTGACGTTTTTACATAGATCGATGTTTCGGAAGAACATCGATCGACGTCGTAAGCGAAGTTTTTTCGAGATCAATCGATATTGAGTGCTACTTGGGTAGTCAATCGGATTTCGGTGGAAAATAGGCCGATATAGAGTTTAGCATAGATTTAAAACAAACTTTTCTCTCACCTGATTCTATAGCCATTATGAACTCTAATAAATAAAATTCAAAATAAAATAACATTTCCAAAACGGACGTTTACTAAGATAAAGTTTCATGTTATGGACATTGGTACATTTTCGTTATATTTCACTCCACAAAATATTTCGCTTCTAAAAAAATAAAATTGCATCTTGTTTTGTTTTTGGCAAGTCCCAAAGACGCATTTTCGTAACACTAAAAAATGGCGACAAAAAAAAGAATGGTTCTTTTTTTTTTTTTTTCTTTTGTTTCGTAAGCATTCTTTATTTTACGTTAAAATTTAAATGGGCCTTTCATGTTATACCATTAAATTTAGTAAAACTATTTCTCAGGCATTAGGTTTGAACTCTTATAAGAATATACCTATTTTTTTCTCTTTATTTACAAATATTTTTCCGATGTGTTCTGGATGTTCCTTCTCTAAAAAAAAGAGATACCATTTTGTTTTCGTTTGCACAAGAAAGAAAACAAACATTTTTCTTTTTTAAATTTAATCAGCCACAATAAAGATGGAACGTTACAATGCTACATGCTACATTAAAGACGTCTCCAGTGTATCTGAATGACTGTTCATATGGAAATCGCAGGGATTCGGCACATACAACAGCGCCCCCTATAGTTCGTTGCGATTGCGAATTGTGAATACAGTGTGAAAAATTCTTTGAATAAAGTACTTACCTACCTGAAACACGGATTTTAAGGGAAAAAAATTACTAAAGAACCATTCTCACCGCATGCAATTTCTGACTGTATGCAAAAAAAAATTTCGAGTTCGGAGATGTGATCAAAAACCTGATTTGCGAGAATGTTCTATCGTAATGTGCTCGACTTCGAGTGCAGATCGGTGGATTGCCAAAGCAGGGGAGTCATCCCTCATGCACCCTCATGCAGAGGATCAAAATTGTGATGGCATGTCTTCGGGTCATCCTCAGGAATGTTTCCTAGACCGTCGCCAATAGCCCATTTTGCAGCTCTAGTGCGACGTAAATTAACTACAACAACACGAACAACAGCGAGAATGTTTCGTAGACTGCGAGAACGGTTCTTAAAAGCTATCACTTAAATACTTTTTTCTTTACATAGAATTCTTTTTTATTACAGTGAGAACGGTTTCTGAAATTATAACTATAAAAGCTATAAGCCAAATAAAAGTTTCTTTGAAACAATATTTAAATTGATTACAATGGCCGTCGTATGGCATTTAAAAACAAATTCTTGCATTTGATTGCGCACTAAAGTTTAAATGTCTTCAATCAACTTTTTCCCTTATGGTTTAACTATTAGATTTATAATATCGTGCCACTGCATTTAAAACATGGATATTAATGAAACAGATAAAAAGATTGATCGTCCAAATTCCTCTGCAAGTCAGAAGGAAAATTTGGCTCAAAATGAGCAAAATAAAAACAATGAACATCAACTAAAAGTTGGGGATCATTATTCTGTCCGGCGTTCGGATGATACTTGGCGTAAGTCTTTTCGTTATATACAAAATAAGTTTATAATTTTTTCTCTTTTTTTAGAAATATAATATATAACCTTTTTCCGTGTCTGTTAATGTATTTTAACTGTTTAAATGCCGAATTAAGACAAGATCAAACAAATAACTTAAAATTTTATAAATTTTCTATTAAAGAGGAGTACAAAATACTACAAAATGGAGTAAAAAAATATATTAAGTTTTTAACTGTGTTCCAGTTTTGAAACATTTGCAAAGAACTTTTTTACTGACGATTATCAAGATCGGTGCAGCTGTATTCCCTTACATATCTTCGGTTGGAACCAGATGGTATCCACTTAGGCATGAAAACTTGAAATACCATTTTCGGAATTATATAAATAGTAGAAAAATTTTTTAAAGCCTCAAGTTATGTTGAAGAGATAATAACCAGAAATTATTTTTAAAATAAGTGAAGAGGAGCACTAGAAGAGGTTTCTGAAATGTGATCTGTGGTGAAAGAATCCAGTGGTCTGCCCTGGCCAAATTTACTACCGGTTAGCAGTACCTTCACAAATTCCACTTTAGGAAAAACGGTATTTTCACTAAGTACTTTTTCTTATAATTTTATTTTTGTATCCCAGAGAAAACGATAAATCCATATTTTTGTGTTGATTTTTTAGTATAATTTTTAATTTTCACAAATTATGTCTAAATTTTCACAAAATCGGTACCTCTCAGAAAAACCTAGACAGACCCCTGGAGTCTCCAAGTCTAGGCAACTTCCAGGGTGCAATCTGTGAGAAACTATAAAAAAAACTTCACAGAAAAGGACCAGATTGAAAGGTATAACTCCCAGCCAAACCGGGACAACCATCTACATGTTTTTTTTATTATTAATTAATTAAATTTTCTCATGAAAAATTTGGCACCTTTGCGATTGTTGTTGGCGCAAGTGGTCACAATACGGAAATAACCCCAAGCAATATTCATGCGTTCCTGACATTTTTGCAAAATTTTTCATGTTTCTTGTAATACTTTTGACGCATCAAATTTGGGGATATTTCCGTCTCAAGATCCACCACGCCATTTACTATCGCCAAGGTGCCAAATTGAGTTTAAACAGTAAACATTTTCTAAAAAGACATGTAGAGGTTTGTTAAGAGGTGGCTTCGAGTTGGTCCACTTTGTGTTGATCCCTTTCTGTGATGTTTCTTGTGTTCCTCTGCCTGGAAGTTGCTAAGATTTGGCGATTATTCTGCCACAGATCACAATACGGAAATCTTACCAGAATTAGCAATGAAAAATTATCGCTACGAAGAACCTGTTTAATGCCATTGTTAGAAAAATATTGAAAAACCCATTTGCTATAAAAAATTGGATTTTAAGTAAACTAAATCGCAAGCTGGAGAAAACTTAAGGAAAAAATTTGCTTATTTCACTTTTTTTGCCTTAGCACTAATTAACTTTCTTTTGTGTTAAAAAAACTTTTTTTCTATGAATTTACACATAATATTTGTTATTTAAATACCTTAGTATTAAGTTACATCGTTTATTCTTTTAATTGAAAGAGGATAATGTTTTGTTTTAAATCGTTCAAGTGGTTAATTATCTAAATTCTATAAAATATGTTTTCTTTTACAGATTCGGCAGAGATAATACATGTACGCCACAGTGAACATGACAACACCAAATGTGAATACTATGTCCATTATGATGGTTGTAAGTATTTTGATTTTTTTTTTTCCCCTTCTTATTTGCTTAACACATTATTCTGTAAAAGTTTGCCTCTTTTTTCATTTTCTTTTTTTTTTTTTTTTTTTTTTCCTTGTTGTAAAATACTACCTAAATAATACCTGGCTAAAAGGCCAATCCTTTTATACATTACAGATATAAAAAAAATTCTGAGTTAATAATATCTTCTGTGACAAATTTTGCCTCAAAATCTTGTTTAAAAGCACCCGAAAGTTTCACTACTTATGGCTGGATTGAAACAGTCCCTGTGGCAGAATTTTTTCGAGCTATCTGTGACAAAACTCCCTACCACTAATATCTTTCTGCAAGATAGTTTTAATAATAGCGTATATGTTACTAATTTAAAATAACAAAAGCGCTGTGTTTACCAAAGAAACCTATTTTTATTAATTGAACATGTAATAAATTTTCATTATTATGGGAGATACTCTCGCATTTCGTTGGGGGAGGGGGCACAAGTTATTTCCTTTGTCGCATTTTGTAAATAGTCGTCACAATTTAAAAAAGACTTAAATCATGAAATTCGTAGTAGTAATTGCCGAAAAAAAATTTTGACGGCAAGATCACATCAATCAGGCTCCTTAAATGCGTGTTTTTTTCGAGATTAGATTATTGTAATAAATAATAACGTATAAAAAATATCGGATTTAAAAACTATGGAGAAATCAATAGCAAAGACTGCCAAAAATTCGATAGCATTATGGCCTTAAAAAGTAAATACTCAAATGCACGATTTGAATTTTCTATATTGTTTTAAATGTATCTGGATATTAAAAATCCACTTGAAAATCAATATAAATAACTGCTGAGAATACAATTGAAACATTACATCTATTTGTGTTAGAATCGGCATAAACTGAGCGTGTCAAAAAATGATTATCTAAATGTATGATTCAAATATTAACTATTAGATTCTGTAGAACAAAAAAATATAAATTGAAAAATCTTTCTGCAAGAACTATATACCGTTCTGCAACAATGTTGCTGCGATTCTGCCACTGGCGAAACAGTTATATAACTGGGTTGGTAAACATCTTTAAGGGAATAGAAATGTCTTCTTTAGAAATTGAAGTGCAATTTTAATACTGATTCTGCTCTTTACTCTATTGAATAACGACATGCCAAGTGATAATTTAGAGCCCACCACGTATAGATATATATACTGTTCCAACTGTTAATATATTTGTTCATGTCTTCTGTTTTTTGTTATTATTTTTAATTATGAATACTTTTTTACAGTTAAGAACTTCACAAAAGGTGATCTAATTTTTTTTCCTTACATTTTATTGCATTTCGACTTTGGACAATATAGGTGCTTTGATTAATGCAAAGACTGGAGATGAATGTAAAATCTGTTCTCTCCTGTGCAATAAATAATATTAGGAAAACTATTTGAACCTATTGACTTTTTAAATTTCATTTTTTTCTACTAACAATTTGCAAATTTTAGACTTACCTTGTCATTGCACTGGAGTCCTTCAATTATAAAAGTCAAGATAGCCACCAATTTATTACTAAAATTCAGTCTTAGATAAAACTTTAGTAAAAATCACATAAAGTCATGTAGAAGGAAGTAAACAAATTTTGCAACAAGAAAAAAAAAGAAGAAAATTATGCATTTTATATACATTTGTTCAATATATGGATTAAATAAAAAGCATAACAATTCCATTTTGTTTATTTGTTTTCTTGTTTGTTTATTTGTTTTGTATTCTAAAAAAACATGTTTTGATATCCCCACTTTATGCTATGCTTTGGGTAAAGTGGGGGTAGTTCTAAAATAAGTATATATTTCAATAAAAAAATAATAAATAAATAAGCAAAATTATTGTTTTTGAAATAAGAATGCTTTAAAATAAATGAATTTTCATTACATTTGGAAGTACAAGTTAGAAAAATAAAATAAAAAGTCATATTTAATTTAAGAAATAACGCTTATGGCTATTAAAATTAGGTTGACTTACGATGCTGTATATTTTGTTCTATTCTACTCAATTTCATCAGCAGCAGTAAAAAAAATATATATAATTTTTGGCAAATTTGAAATATAAAAGAGAGCTTAAATATTGATGTTTAAAATTGTAATTTAAAATGTTTTTAATATTAATAACAGATATGTACTTTTATTCAATGTTGTAATTTTAACAAAATTTTTTTGTTTACAGTGAATAAATTTTTTATTTGTAAAGACGAGAAAACTTGCATGAAAGTTTATCTATGCCTTTAAATATGCTGACTAAGTTGTATCATTAAGCTATTTCAGAATTTTTGTTTTAATTGGAACTCATGCCTATAACATGTATATTATTGTAATATTGTATACTGTTATAGTGTTGTTGTTTTTTTCTTATTATTTTCTTTAGAACGATGAAAGAATAAAAATGAAATTTACAAGAATGGTGTTTCAGTATTAGAATTATTGTAAAAGAGTGTAAACAAATAAGAAAATTATATTTTAGCAATTTTGTTATTCTGTTTAGAGCATTTAATGTCTACTAAATTTAACTAAAAAATATCCTCATTCAACACTTACTTAGCTTTACTATGTTTTCATTGAACTCAACTTCAGAAAATAGTTCATAATTAATAAAAATCATCCGATATAGTTATTGTCCATTTGTATGTGTCTATAAAAGAATGAACTAAATATATAAATTTTAAAGGAAAAAATATATGTTTTCTACTTTACTCCAAGGGACCACCTAATTCTTAAATACATTAAAAAATCCATTTAATATTTACTTCATTTGTATAAGTAATCTAATGTGTCTTTTTTCTTTGAATTTTTGCTTTAATTTTTACCATTAATAATTTAAAAGCAAAATATTTTTCTAAATAAAACAATGACTCTTATATTTGAGAAAGAAAATATTTCTTGGTATGTGTTTTTATTCTATTTTTTTTAATGTTATTTTAAATATCAGCACAAAGATAAACCCTACTTTTTGACACATTTTACAACAAAAATTTGTAGTCATTTTTATTTTTCAAAATTTTTTAACTAACCATGGCCTAGTTAATTATGCATAATTGTATTAATTTCTATTAATGTATGCATTATTTTTAGAAAGATAAAAGTATAGCTAACTTGATAAAGTAAAGAAATCAGTTGATTAAATCTAATTAAAAAAATGTTTAGAAAAGCAAATCCTCGTTTTTTCGATGAACTTTACCTTTAAATTTTTCTTATTTAGGTAATCGCAGGTTAGATGAGTGGGTTAGTTCTGATCGATTTGATTTTTCATCTCACAATAAGGAGCATGAAAAGAATAATCTCAGCCTAGCTAATCAAACTGACCAACCAGATAGAAAGATTACTCGAAACCAAAAAAGAAAACATGATGAAATTAATCATGTTCAAAAGGTATAAACTGTCTTATAAGAATTAAATTTGCTCAATTAGTTTTCACTTAGGATATTTGACTTTTTTCTGTTAATTACATGATTCAATGTTTGCATTACAATTGACAAAAAAATTATTTAAATCAACTTAAGAAATACATTGTCTATCTAAATATTCCATCTAAACATGTATTTTAAGTCTATTATTTAAAAAAATTCCTTTAAACGGCACTTTTATGTTGAAGCATAATATAAACTAATTTTTTATGCTGAAAACTGTGCCTGTTGTTTTGTCATAACACTTCATCAGTCCCTTTTTTTACTCATTTTTTAAATACATTCAAAAGTATTTATTTAAAAAACAGGAGTGCATCTAATTTTTTCAATAAGTTGTGTGTGGAAGTTTTAAACTAATTTTTAATAGTGTTATTATTTATTTATTTTTTTGCTTATTTTTTTTTTATTTCCATATGTACACAGCATGAAATTGCTAATTTTCTTCGTGTTAATACAATTTTATTTGGAAATGTGTTCAATTTTACTCCTTTTTAAATTTCTTTTTGAAAAAGACGATTTGTTAAAAGGAGTAATCTTAAGCAACTTATTTTGATCTAAAAAATATTGAATAGTTTCAAGATTCTCTACATATAAATACATTTATTGTGTATTTTTAAATGGTCTAATCTATCTTATTAACGGAGAAAATTCTTAAATTCTATATTAGTCTCATATTAATTAATAACATGTCTGATAGACAACTTGGCTTTTTTAGTAAGAAAAGATTTAGTTTTATATAACTTTATCCTAAAATTAATATTTTTTTTAATTTGAATATGCTTATTTTAACCTTCCAATTCAAAATTAAAATGGCAATCAACTTTTTTTCCTTCTAGACTTATGCTGAAATGGATCCTACAACAGCTGCTTTAGAAAAAGAACATGAAGCAGTAAGTTACAAGTCCCTTGTCATGATTATGTATTTCATATTGTTATTAAAAAAAAAATTCTTTTCTGTTAATGGTATTTTGTGTTTTAATTATTACTGGATTTTGATTTAATTTGCTTGGTAATTGTAAAAAAAAAGTATGTAAATAACATTCTCAATCTTAGAAACCTTAGTAAAAACTCTATGTAGTTTTTTTTTTTTTTTTTTTTTTTTTTTAAGGTTTAGCTTTGTTAAACTAGTTTTGTTTGTTAAAATGTATTACTTGATTGATTATTTGTATTATTCCTTATAAAGTAGTTTTGAAATTAAGCTGTACTACCAATTCAGCTTTATTTTCATTGTTTATCTTCATTCTGTCTCATTCTTTTCACTTTGTTAGGCCATTTGAGATAGCTAAATATTCAAATAAGTTAAATAATCTGTTTGTCATTCTGCAAACCTATTGAGTTAGGATTTTTTTATACATAAAAATGTTTTAGTTCTCTTTCTTTTAAAAAAAATTGAAAGAACAGTTTATGCAAAGTTTGCCTGAGGAGGTCTTTTCAAAATGGTTAATGAAATGCTTGGACCATTTTACAAGTGACTGAAACATTCTAGTAATTACTAAAAGGGTTCAAATTTCTGTTGAAGAAATTAACTATATAGATCATTGTTATGAAAAAATTTTAGCGAAGAAAAAAATTGATATTCAGTAGAAAGAATTTTTTAGTTCTGTGCTCATATTCACTCATCTCTTTTTGAACTGAATATAATGGATCCGTACTTTTGAATAATAAAAAAAGAAAAAGAATAGTTATTTTTCTTATTTTTAATTATGTATTTATTTAATCATCACATTAATTTAGCTAAAACATTTTACACCATTAGCTTTCACAATTAAAATCGCTTCTCTTAAGTGAATATTTATCGTAGTTCTGAGGGTGTCCACTTTACCAAAGTTTAATTGTAATTTTGTCTTTTTACTTATAACTGGTCATTTTTTATTACACTTTGTGTACATTTATGTAAAACTTATGTACGATAAATCAATAAAAACATGACCAAGTATAGAAATAAAATTAATACAACATTAAACATTTGAAAGTGCTATACTTTTTTTCTTAAGCGAGATAGATATTAGCTAATCTTAAAATACTTACAGTAAAAAAAAAATTTTCAAAAGTAAAACACATCAATTGCTCATCTTTTTTAATATAATGATAACTTTTATTCCATAGATAACAAAAGTAAAATATATTGATCGAATTCAATTTGGAAAGTATGAAATTGATACTTGGTATTTTTCACCATATCCTGAAGAATATGGAAAAGTTCCTAAATTATGGATTTGTGAATATTGCTTAAAATATATGAGACTTGAAAAAACTTATAGATATCACCAAGTAAGTAGGGTTTTTTTAAGCTATATATATGTATACAGTAGGATTGTGTTCTTGTTAAGTTTTTAAAAAATATGTGTGCTTTATGGTTAACAACAACAATGTACAACATAAAAACACAAGTTGCTTTCTCTGTAGGCCAACGTTATACACTTAGAATATAGATAACATTTCTTAATATTCTTGTATTATGTCTAGCAAAATTATGTTTTATAAAATTAAAAATAGTTTATTAGAATGAAAGTTGACATTTAAATATGGAATATATGGGAATTTTTTAATTGGAAGTGTAAAATTTAATGCAATTTTGTACCAAGTGTGTGTTAGTCGAAGGATGAGAAAAATTATGATACATCCAGTTTTGAGATATAACAAAAGTCTATGTAAAATAACACAAGTAATGTACAAAGTATATTTGGACAATTTTGTCCAAACATACTATAGTTAAAAGTTTTTGTTATTATTGGTGTGAATACATTCAGAGATAGATCAGTGACTTTCTTTAAAAACATAGTTTATTCAGATACCTTGATTTTAAAGGAAACACCTCTTTTGTTATTTAATAACTGGCCCAGTCTATGCTGATTATTCCTAGAAATATCTAATCAGATTTATCTGACCAATTTTTAATGTAATTTAAGCCTGTAATTATGATGATTATTTAAGTAATTAATTGCTTTCAAAAAATGAATGTGTGAACTTGATATTTAAAAATTTGCTTCTTAAACTATTTTAAATTTAGTATTGTAATTTATTTTATTTTAAAAGGGTGAATGTACTATGAGGCAGCCTCCTGGTAAAGAAATATACCGCAAAGGTATTTTGTCAGTATATGAAGTGGATGGAAAAGATCACAAGGTTTGCTTGTAATTTATTTGTAATACTCTGACTCGTTTCCTTCATTAAATCTTTACAAATTACTAATGAGTACTCAAATTGAGTTTATGTATTATAATAATGTCAAAATAATTCTTTTTCTATCTTTCAATACACATCTACTTTAACTATTTTTTTTTTTTTTTTTAGCTATATTGTCAATGTTTATGCTTAATGGCAAAACTTTTTCTTGATCACAAGACATTATACTTTGATGTGGAGCCTTTTTTATTTTATGTTCTAACAGAGTTAGATAAACATGGAGCTCACATTGTGGGCTATTTTTCTAAAGAAAAAGAATCCCCAGATGGAAATAATGTTGCTTGCATTCTAACTCTTCCTCCCCATCAGAGAAAAGGGTTTGGAAAATTCCTTATTGCTTTCAGTAAGTAATTTGCTATGCTTGTTTTAATATTTCTGCCTTAAAAAATATCATTTAATGTAAGGGCCTTGTTGAGAGCGAACAAATTAAATTTTTGATCTTCACAGGCTTAAATAAGAAGGCTCTCTCAACAATGGAGCAATTCCATGGTGTCAAACATAAAAAATGAACATAAATTTCTTTAAAAAAATGAACATAAAGTATTAGTTAAGTTTAAAATCATCATAGTAACGTTTTCTTTTTCTAAATGTGGAAAGTGAGACACATTATTCTGCAAAAGATGCTGCTTCCACAATTTTAATTTGTGCTCAAAGACCTAAATTTTATCATACAAATTGTGAATAAACTGTCCTTTGCCTTGAAGTTCCACATTAAGATCGTTGAGATGCTGAGTCAGGTCGATAAGAGACCCAAAATCGCACATCCATTCGTTATTACCAAAATGAGGAAAGGCATATCCCTTCATATCCACGAACAATTGTATTTCGCTTTTTAAGTTGTATACTCTTTTTAGCATTGCACCTCTACTAAACCAACGTACTTCGGTTTTAAAAACCACGTCGCCATCTTCAGTTCAGTCGCCGACAAGTGAGTAATTCGTCACAAAAAAATTTTTCGGTTTAGCATGTATTACCATTTTATTATAATTAATTTTGTAACAATACGATGGGAGAAAGTCGATAAAATAAATTCAATTTTAGAAATGCTTGGCGGGCCGCATAAATATGTTCAACGGCCGCAAGCAGCCCGCGGGCCACGTGTTGCTCATCCCTGCTGTAATATAAACAACTTTAAGTACAGCATAGTCAAGCACATTATATTAGATTACTGTGGTGAAATACGTTCTTGGCATACATTAATCTAGAAGAAGATTTTGATGGTTTCTATTCATATTTCACTTTATTATGTTTAAAAAATAAAAAAAAAAAAGACTAAATAAAAGATGGAAATAGATCAAAACAAGTGTAATGAAAAGGGGAGTAATGGTGTTGGATGTAAATAGTGTTGGAGGTTAAAAATAATTAACAATTGATTTACAATAAAAACGTTTATTGTTTTTGAAATCAAAATAAACAATAGAAAAGATACTTAGAATCTTGCTTTAAACAGAAAAAATAATCTTAGTGGTACAGTACAATTAATTATATATTTTGGTGCCGGATTTAAAATGTCATAAGTGCATCTTGAAAATTTTTTTGTCAATCGAAGTGTGAAATGTTTCTACATTTTTGTGTAAGATAACCTGTTTTGATACAGTTTATTTTAATTATCATTTATTCCATTTTCTATTATTTGTGTGAATTTTTCAAAAAAGCTGTACTTGTTAGAGATTTACTTACTGTGATTAAAAGTTTCAAATGATGTAGCCCTTCATTTAGCTTCTTTTAGCTTATTGAAAACTGATATTAATAAGTTAAAGGTTATTATTTTTAAATCTTCAGTTTTTTACCTTAAAAATAATAATTTGTTTGATTAAAAATATTAAGTTTAAAATTTTGGTCATCTTTTTGACCTTGCCGTGGAGTTGCCCAATGGATATTTTTTATGATGTATTGAATTCCATTCAAACAGTTTAGAAAAAACTCATTAAGTTACATATTTTTCCATTTAGTAAGTTATCATAGAGAAAAAAAGATTTCACTATCAACAACAAACAAGAATAAATTTTTCGCTCCAAAAGTGTTTAGATGAAAGAAAAAAATTTTACAATAAAAATTATGGTAATTAAAAAAGGAAATAATAATTGAATCAGTTATATGCAGAGGGAGCTGAAAGATTTAGTTTGTCCAGATTAGTTTTGTAGCGTATCTGATTCCTATTTTATTATTAAATGTTAAAATATTTGTAGTGCTGTGTGTTTTTCTATTGAAATAAGATTTCTAGATACTAAAGAAATGTAATATTTATGTTATTTGCAAGCAGTATATTAATATCAGTTTAGTCATGATGCTAATTTTTATTGAAAGATTGCATACCTCTAGTCTTTTATGTTTAATTCTGAAAGAATTTATTATATAGTTAATAGTAATTTTTGTTTAATTCTGAAATTCTAAATAAAATTATTTATACAATATTTAAGTTTTCGTTACATTATTACAGTTTTATCATAATATCCAGCCAATCGTTTTTGTATTGAAAGTGTCAAATTTATCATTAACTATGCATAAATTCGATAGATTATAAGCTTATTCTTACAAGCATAAGTGAAATTATATGGTACTAAATGCATAATTTTTTGAGTTTTGCTGTTTCTCTTATATACAATCAGTTTTGTTTTAATCCATTGTGAAATTTTTATGCAAGGTAATAATTATATTTATTGATTCTGTATTCAAAAATTTGTTTTATTTTATATAATTTTTTTACATCCTTGAAATCTGATAATTTATATTGTAAAAATTAATAGTTTAATGAATAATAATTTTATTCTTGCATAACAAAACTTATTTCTAAACATTTATCTTCTTTTAATATACAACAGGCTATGAATTGTCAAAGAAGGAACATGCTGTGGGCTCTCCTGAAAAGCCTCTTTCAGATTTAGGAAAACTAAGTTACAGAAGCTATTGGTCATGGGTTATTTTAGAAATATTGAAAAATTATAAAGGGGCCTTATCTGTCAGAGAACTAAGGTAAATAAATTTTTTTTTAAATTTTAGTTGTCTTGAATTTTAGGGAAACTGTTTTTCATATTTTACTTATATATATATATATATATATATATATATATATATATATATATATATATTTGAATGAAACTGATTTACAAATTCAGAAAAAGACAAAATAAGTAAATAACATTTAAAATAACAAATGTTAACACACGTATCTTATAATTTGTTTTGTTTTATGTTAGAATAGTATTTTTGACTTTCTAAATTATATATATATATAAGCAAAATAATACCAAAAAAACTGTAAATGGGAAAAAAACCAACAGTCTTCCTCAAGACATATCTATTGGTATAATTTAATGTGATATTTCTGAATAAAGAATAATTATCCTAAGATAAAAATTATTCTTTATTTGTGTCGATATCGCAAAAAAAAATTTTGTTGAAAAAGAGCATGAAATAAAAGAAAGCAATAACCAAACTTAGGAGCGTGTAGCAAATGCAGTTTAGGTTTAAAAGTAAAATACTAATTAAACAGTTAACAAAATTCGCACAGAGGTAAAATCTTGAAAGTTGTGCTTATAGCTTGAATCGAATAAAGTGAAAAAATATATTCGGTCTAAAAAAATTTCGAGCAAGTAGCATGTTAGTGCTGCCATCTATGAAAAAAACTAGTAATAAAATTTTATTCGGAAAAATAATTTAATAAAACCCAAAATAAGAAAATGTTACTAAATTTATTACAATAAAAAAATGGTAAACGTTGTAATTTAATTAACAGACTAAAATAAGGAATAAATCATTCATTTCCATCCCATCATTCATAGGGTAACTTATTTAAAAGTCACAGCCTGCACATATGGATAGAAAGCCGTTTATAGACTTTATCCTTCATTCATACATCCTTACATAATTTTTAAATCTTCACGAATCACGTGCATTCATCTGGGTTTGTTGTTTAAATAAATAAAATATTAATAATAAACTGTTTATTATACTGGACAATTAAAATAATTAAAGTTAATATATATATAAATATATATATTCTTTTTTCCTTATAACAATTATATCTTACTTTTAAAGTTACGTATTTTCTAAAGTAGCTGTATTAAATTTGGAGTTATTGTTTAATGATTTGGATGATAGGATTAAAATTTTGTTTGATTAAAATCTTGAAATTTGGCGAATAGACAGTGGAAATAATTCAATTTTCGATAGGTTTTTTTTCCTTTATTTCATTCTGGCTAAAAGTTGTTGTACCTAAGCAATGATTAATATGTGCAGCAGCTCAGAAATGTTTTTATATTATTAATTAGTCAAGAACTCTTATATAGGCAGTAAATCAACTTTTATCTTTTCATCATTTTTAGTATAAGGAAGAAAACCTGATTTTACCTTGTCTGTGAAACGTGTAAAAATAGCAGTATAGCAAATAGATATTTGTTCTGGTCAGACATTGAATTTGTTATGATATTTTTATGTTTAAAGATAGTACTAAGTTGTTCACACTAAGTTGTTAAATGTATCAATTGTTTTGCTTTTACTATAGAAAGCTTGTTTCTTTTGTTATAATTTTGTCAGAAACGTCTAATTTTCTACTATTGTTATTTTTCCATACATGAACTAATGAAATTATTTGCTTTAGTTTTTAATAACTTTTTATCAGCTATTTATTTCTGTTTATAGTATTTAAAAGCTGGAAAATGTTTGGAAAAAAATATTGGTTATCATGATTATAAAATCTATAAATTTTACAACTGTAATAATTAATATATTTTTATAGCATTTTTATGATATGCTTTTACAATGGAAAGCTTGTTTCTTTTGTTATAATTGTGTCAGAAACGTCTAATTTTTTACTATTTTTTTTCATGCATTAACTATTGAAATTATATATTTTTTATTTTTTACTAACTTTTTATCAGCTATTACTTCATGTTTGTAGTATTTAACTTTTTAAGTTTGAAAATGTTTGGAAAAAAATATTAGTTATCATAACATTGTAAAATTACAAAATTTTTCAACTGAGATAATTAATATATTTTTATAAAATTTTTATGATACTAGTTGACATTTTCTTACTTTGTAATTAGTTTTATTTCAGGATGAGTTTTGATATTTAATACTTTTAATTTTAGTCTGATGACCAGTATCACTCATTGTGATATAATTAGTACTTTGCAAAGTCTAAATATGGTAAAGTATTGGAGAGGCCAGCATGTTATATGTGTTACTCCTAAATTAGTTGAGGAGCAGTTGCACAAATTATATTGCCGTAGGCCAAAAATAACTGTCGACACTAGTCTTTTAAGATGGGCTCCCCCAAAGAAACAGCTGAAAACACTAAAAAAATAAACTATGCAGTAAGTATATTAAAAATTGTTTTTGAATTATTATATTGTGTAACCAGGGTAATTATTACAAATATGCTTGAAAACATCTATAGTCGAACCTCGATCTGTCAATCCCAAGTATTTTGCTTTCCCTCGTGTATCATCTGGTTTTAACAGTCCAATCACAAATGCTTTTCATCTATATAAGTTAATAATGCCTATTTAAATCAATTTTAAAACTAGAGGGTTCCTTCATCAATCATTCAAAAATTCTGCTGATTCTTATTTAATAAAATTCTTATTTAAAAAATTATTATTTAATAAAAAAAT
The DNA here is from genome assembly GCA_949128135.1 of Parasteatoda lunata. Classification (NCBI taxonomy): domain Eukaryota; kingdom Metazoa; phylum Arthropoda; class Arachnida; order Araneae; family Theridiidae; genus Parasteatoda; species Parasteatoda lunata. Next base: position 90,093,593 of record OX421974.1, on the reverse strand, counting down.
ATTGAAGTTATATCATTTTGGATATAAAAACAGTTATTCCTGTTGCCAATGAGTAAGAAGAAATAAGGATGTATTAAAGTTAAGGGAAAACACCTCAAACAACACATTTTATGTTTAGGAAGTGCTAAATGATGCTTATGAAAACAATGAAACAGTAACAAAATCAGTGCTAACATTTATTAAAAACCTTGAAGACTTTAAAACAATGAGCAACTGTCTATATTCACATGAACTTACTGAAAAAGAACTATAATATGTTACATATGTCAAAAATGTATTATTTGAGCTGGGAAGATAAGAGCTTGTCCAAACTAAATATTTTAAATAAACAGTGTTTATTCTTTTGCTTTGTTATATTTCTTTTGCTTCGTAAATATTTTTGCGCAAAGTAACTAATATTAAATTTAAAAAAATTATTACTTTTTGTAAAATTATAAATTTTTATTGCCCATTCTTCCTTATTTTTCTTCATCATTTTTAAGTCATTATTTGATATTTTATGTCTACCCGCATTGATTTTTTCATGTCTATCGTTCTTTATTAATGTCCCTTGAGAAATGATCAATCAACGCTCTATTGTATTGACAGTTTAATTTGCTAAAACTTAAGGTCTGTTTACACGGTTCAAGTTCTTGAATCCAAGAAATTGGAGGAATTTCTCTTTCTAAGAAATTGGATGATTTGTTGACACTCTCCAAGTTCTTGAATGTCACTCATTGGTCGAAAGAAAAACTTGCGTGTGCACATTGTTTATATTTAACATTATAAAATCATACTTACATAAATTTAAAATTACTGAATAAATTCAAATAAAATCATAACACAAATAGACTATAACAGATTAATTTATTTGGACTAAAAATATATGAAAATAGACAACAAAATTACATAATCTGATGTCTGTTTGTTGACGTCACAAAACTCAAGAAGCTGATTGGTTAAGGGAGGAAAAACTTGGATGGAAAGTAGAACATGATCTACTATTGTCCAAGAACTTGGATGATCGTGTACACGATCCAAGCTCAAAGCAAATCAAGTTTGCATCAATTTCAATCAATCTTCGTCCAAGAACTTGGATTGTATAAACAGACCTTTAATGTTTACATAGTATTTTTACATCTAGTTTTGTAAGAATCATGCTAAATACGTTTTCCAATATAAAGAGTTTTACAAAAATACATTGATGCTTCAAACATTTATTCTTTTTCTACACCCTGTTATGTTAAAATATAGATAAGGCTCAAAAATAATATAGCATTTATTATTTTTTTTATTCCATACAAAGACCCATGCTTGCTTTGATAGCATTCTTTCATGATTGATGGCAGTTTAAAGCTTTGCAAATGTAACATTAATAAAATGTCCTATATCTTCAAAAATTAGAAATTGCTATGTTAAATAAAAATAAATTAGCATTTCAAATGATGCTTCAAAAATTAAAACAAAATGTAGAGAAAAAGGAGGAAAGGAAGTCTCTAAGGTAAAAAAAAACATTATCTGCAATATTAAATAGAAATAAATTCTCTACCTCTTTATCCATCTATTGATATGCACGTTTATAAAGATCATGTTTTGAAAAACAAAACAAAGAATTTCAAAACAAAAAAGTTATATCTAAAATCAAAGTTAGGACTGATTGAACTCTTGTATCAATGTAATATTCAGAATTATCTTCATTCTCTCTTTCCGTAATTAATAAGAAAAAAATATATTTTTTCCCTCTTAGAGTTTGTTGGAGATTTAACGAGTCCTAACATTTTTCTACGTGCAGGTTTCCATCGTCAATTTGTTACCTGGCTGGTTCGAGGTACCCAGCAAAAATTTTATATGTTTACCTCAACTGGTTCGGGGTTACCAGCAAAACTTTTATATGTTTACCTGGCCGGCTCCAGTATCAGTAAAATTTTGATTTATTACACGACTAGGTATTATAATATCTATGCAAAACAATTTAAAAACTATATAATTTTCTATTGTACAGTATTTCCCAAAATGTTATTTTAAGGAAATTTCTTGTATGCCTATGTAGATATAAAAATATGGTTTTTGTTTTAAAAAATTTTTATACTAAATTTTTAAAAAATAGTTTCAAAAAGAAACTTGGATGCAGAATAATTAATGTAACTTTGCTACGAAGTGGATACATCTGCTAATAGTAGGCTTAATAATAAATTAATTCTACATTTGATTCTCTTAAATTTTCAATAGCATTATGTAGCTATTGTAAACGTGATATACATTTTAAAAATATTTTAACAAAATGATGATATATGAAATGAAAAATGTTTTAACTATAAGGGTAAAATTTTTCGTCTAAAACTAAAATTTCATTTACGTAAAATGAGATATACCTTTGTACAATCTCTTAAACTTTTCAATACTTGATGAGAAATTTTGCCTTATAACCAATGTTGAACAAAAGATTCATATAGGGATTTTACTGTTCTTAATGTTACGTTTCTATCTCCATATTAAAGTAATTTTGTGCCCTCAACCTAGCTCCTACATCAAGCAAAGGGCAAATTTGCTTTCATATAAAATTCTTTCTGTGAAACTAGCACATGTTTACATTACGCAGAAAAAACATGAAAACTTCCCATGGATTAGCCCAATGGTAAGAGATCTTGAAACCAAACTGGTTGGAATTGAGCAAAAGAGGGAAAAACACGCTTTTTTGTAAAAATTTAGTTTAAAGTAACCGATGATCAATTTTATTCATTCATGCTTCTTTTCAATCTATATATATTAGCCATCTTAAACTATAATAAAATAAAATGTTTCCTTATGAATCAATAGAAAGGGTTGTTTTTTTTTTTTTTTAAACAATTGGTTTTCTTAATCATTGGTATCATCAATAAAATATACCTTCAAAAAATTTGTCCTTGTAATTTTAATTAAAACAATTGGCTCAATTTTTAACATGTGCTTAAATTTGCTAGGAAATTCAAGTGTGTCTAAATTAGTTAAACATTAGAATAACTAATGTGTCATTTGTAAGAAGATACTTTTGTATTGTTCTAAGCCAAATCACAAAAACTTATTATTGCAGTTACATATTTGAAGGCAAACTTAGTATGGAAGTGATACCCATATATTGTATTTTTGCTAAATTTTTATCTTTGACTTTTATTTATTATGAATTTTTTAACTTGAAATAAATATCAATGTGATTCTTTGTTTCGATTGTATTCTAGTATAATTTAACTATAATGTTAATGTTTCTGTTCTATTCTAGTGTAATTTAACTATGATGTTAATTTAATTAAAATAGTTTTCTGCATTAGATTTCTGAATTTGCATGAAGAAACTTACAGAATACATGGATTTCCAAAACTACAACTATTTTTATGAATAGTTTTAAGGTTGCTGTAAATCCGAATATGATTATGTAGAATATTAATGAGTGTTACCTGGTAAAATTGCCTAGGTTCAAGTACCCAATGCAGAGTTTTAAAACTAAAAACCTGATACCGGAACCTGATACCTGATAAGGAAATTGTTTTGCTGAGTCTGGGTAATAAAAATCTGGCCAGATACTCGGTACATCCCTAAAGTTTGATTTAATTTTGCCAGCATAGTGAGAGGTTTTTTTTTTTTTTTTTTTTTTCACTGTCCTAGAGGATGTGTCATAACTTTTCACCTAGTGAAATTACAGGAGGGGAAAAAATAATACTTTACAGCATCCAGTAGGAATACTTGATGTAAATAACTTGTATTTTTATATTGTGTCAAAAACATTAAAGGCAAAAAGGGAAATGTAATATGAATGTGTTATGATGTAATATTTTTGGTTATTAACCAAATTATAGTTAAATTTTTTATTGTTGACCGAAAATAGGTTATTTTGGCAGCTGATGCTAAGTATTTTACTGTAGTCATTAGTAAAAACTAAATAAACTTTTTATGTAGTATGTTATTACAACTTAATTCTCTACACTTTAAAAATATTCTTATTTTTTATTAACAATCTTATCTGTAGTAAAAATCCTCTTTAAATACTATTTAAGCACTTTAACGTTTTAAAAGTTAAAGAAAAAAAAAGATTTTTTTTAAAAGTTTTTTATATTTAAAAAGCTTTAAGTTTAAAAAACTCTGTTTCAAAATATTAAGAATATTTTGTTTAATTATCTACAAATAAATTACTTAAGTCACATGCCTGATTTTTTAAATATTAATCAAAACTACTATTACACTATAATTGAAACTACATATGAAATAAAATGAAATTACTTAATTTTTTCTCATCATAATTTTAAAAACTACTGCTTCCATACTTTGCACCACATTTCTTTTTCTATAGTAAAAAAATATAAAGCTTTCCCACAACAGCCAATTGTTGACTAAGAGAGTCCCGGAGGTTAATTTCAAGATCACTAGCATGGTGGTGTCAATGTAATTAGTTTTGCACACCGGCTGATTTTACTTAAGCTGTGCCCGTCTATCTGAATATGGGTAGGGTTCTTAACTGCTACCAGGCATACTACATGGGTCTTTTCTCGTAACTATGATTAAATTAATATTTTCTAGGTATCAAATATTGATTTGCGCATCATAATTTCACAAGCAGATAAATTTTTGCTTAATTCACTTCTTGGTTGACCTTATATCCTCAGAAGTATGCAATCACACATATTGTTATTGAAAAATGTTTTCATCACATTAAAAATGAATGAATTTAAAGCACCACCATTTTTAAATCCAGTTTTTCATTTTTACTCCTGTTTTATTTTTACATTACTTTGATTTGATTACCATTATTGATTGACTGTTTCATTTTTACATTGTTGGGTTTCTTTTATGGGGTTGTTCGGAAGGTAATTATTATTGTTATTTTTTTTTTTTTTAAGAAAATAAAAGGCGATTTTCTTAAAGTAAATAAATATTTTACTGAATCATATATTGTCCATTCTGGCTCAATACCTTTTGCCATCTTCCTGCAAGTAGCATAATTTCGTGTGCATAAAATTTCTGTTCTTTGCGGACAAAAAACTGATCCAGGTGATTTTGGACTTCCTTATTTCAAGTAAAGGTTTTACCATCTAAAACATTTTGTAGATACCGTAACATTGTGGTCATCCCCATTGATGATGTGCTCTAAAAATGAATAATTTTTTTGACATTTGAGAAGCAATGAAACAAATTTCTTTCTGTAAGAACATAAGGATTCCATATGTCGAGCTTTAAGATTTAACCTTAGTTTTTTCAAATGATCGTGAACAGTCGAATATAATAAATTTAATGTCCCATTGATCTAACTTGTCCTTATTTGCCAGTTTGAATCAGTTAATGCCTTTGTTGTGTGTGCAATAGTTTAAACTGGCATGGTGCATCATAGTGCATCTTAATCGAAATTTTGCAAACCAGTTTTGACTCTAGCATACTGCCAATATAATACATCTTTTCCATACACATCAAATATTTTTTTCTTGCTTCCACAGCTTTTTTAACAGTGACATATGTCGAACAGTAAAATATACCAAACAGTAAAAAATGCCAAAAATTCCTCTTTTCCCTCTCCATATTTGAAAGGGCACCAACCAAAAACTACTGCATAAAATCTATCAAACTTTTTAACAATCAAACTTTGCTATATCAGCTGTCAAAATGTAATTAAGTTCTCTGTTGGAGAAATGAAACTAAATTACTTTCGGAACAACCCAATATAAAGATATGAAATCCACTAGTAAGAATCACTTTGAATCCCATGCTTTAGTACAATAATTAATAGAATAACCATAGTTAATAGCATACATAAACAATAATTGTTGGTAATTAAAAGAGAACTAGTATTGTGTGGTCCCTTAATTGCCAACAATTCCAGATAAACAGGCATGCTTTACAATGTTAAATATTGTCATAAACGATAATTATTTTTAATTAAAAGGAAAATGATTTTTTATTTGAAATGTCTAATATTGCATGTTATTTTAAATATATAATATAATCAAAATCAATATATAATATAATTATATTCTATTTGTAATAGTTAGATATATTTTTCTTTTTTTTTTGAGCGTGTGTGTGTCTATTTCATAATGAATTCTAATGGTGTTTTCTGGCTAATATTTTGCATTATTGTTGGTGTTTTCAGATTCCCCTTGTACCTTATCATCAGCATCTCATCGCCTGGTATCATCTATATATTAGTTGACTTTCATAGCTATGCATTTATTTTACAGAGTAAAAATGCAAAATATATTGTAAAATTTTCTTTTTTATTAAAAATTATTCATTTTACCTTTGCATTATTGGTTCTTTTAAAACATTTCTGAAAATTTAATTAAAAATCAACCTTAACCGAATAATTGTATTGAGCGCAGTTGAAGTGGGTCTGTTTTCGTTAAATATTGTCATAGCAATTGTGGGGAAATTATTTGATGGTGTTTGAATTTCCATTTGTTGAAGAAGGTTAGATGATTTACTATTAGTTGTAAAAGATTTTGATTGATGTATTTTTTAATTTTCATTACTCCGTTCCTAAGTGATATAGGCAAACAATTATTTATCAAAAATTATAAATTGCTTAATGAGAATTCAAATACAATAAACAATAATAAAAAAAAAATTTTTGAAATATATGGAGCTTCAAAATAAAGATAATTCATCACTTTTATACATATGAATAGCTTTTTTTTATTTCCAATGGCAAGGTAAAAAGTGCAAATATCTAAAAAAGATAAAGATGCAAAAATATAAATATGTACACGAGATGACAAAACAAGAGTCATAGCACTAAAAGTTCTCTTGCTTCTCAATACCTTGAAAACTCTGTGTGTCCACCAAGGGCCTCACATCGGAGCAAGTGATGTGATCCCTGCCTACTTCTTCTGTCGTGGCGGAAAGGACTACACAATGTAAATTTGCAGAAAGACGGAAGGCCGCATGGCCCATAGATAAACTTAATCATGTCTAGGTTTGTTGAGTATTGAAGGAAGGCTTACCCTCCTCCAGCTTTTTAGGGCTGTGTTAGTCCAAAAATGCCGCAATGAATTAGTTTTACATAGATTTTTCACAAACAGTTTGATTTTCAAAAGGAAGTTGCTGTATTTTAATGTAATAAATTCGCACCTTTTTGCAAGCAAATCTGCTTGTTCATTATCCCAAACACCACGATGGGCTAGTACCAATTGGAGAACGATTCGTTTTACCGTCAAGTTCAAAGCTCTCGGGAGTTCTTGACATCTCTGGTGTCAATAGGAGTTCAACCGAGCTAATTGAACAAATAGCTGCTTTTTAGTCCGGAAAAAGGACTGCATTTTCAAATTCGTGTTGGAGAGTCGGTAGCTGCTATAAGGCCACACTCATCACTACCACTTTGCCGTCAAAGGCAGTATCAATGTAGCCTGCTGGGGCATAGGGAGAAAAAAAGTCCGAAACGACACCTGTCCCTACATTAAAATGGTGGTCAAATTGAGATGCATCAGTAAAAGTATGCATCCAATTTTTAACTGTGTTTTTTATAACCGTCGTTGAACAGCCGACCCAACTTAATGGGTTTACGGCTACTAATGTACAACTCCGTAGCCTTGTAATTTTGAACCCAATCCAGAAGACAAGGGAACTCCTGGATCGAGTATTGGGAGAAATTTGCCTTCGTGGAGGACTTTTTGATGGAGCTAACCCGCATTTGCGTTACATGGAGAGGAAGACCACGAGAACCTCCCACGGTTAGCCTGACGGCAAGAGGACTCTAACCCATGATCCGTCTACCACTGAGGATATTTCACGTCAGCACTGTGGTCAGTGCAAGCCGGATGCGGAATTCGTATCGACTGGGATTCGAACCCGGTTCGCCTCATTGGAAGGCGAACGCTCTATCCCCTGAGCCATCGCGGCTCTTTTAACTGTGTTTAACGCCAATGGTCTCCAGATGGGCCGGGATAGCCTGGTCAGTAGGGCTCTGGGCCCATGTCCAAGAAGTCGTGGGTTCGATCCTCGCCGACCGAAGACTCCCCGTGTAGTAAATGGTGACTGATGCACGTTAAATCTGGCGAGTCTCAAAGTCCCTCATATTCCCATAACAGATCAATACATCTGGGGGTACTGATTCAGGAGTTTCCTTGTCTTCTGGATTGGTTCAAAATTACAAGGCTACAGAGTTGAACATTAGTAGTCGTAAACCCATGAAATTGGGTCGGCTGTTCAACGATGGTTAGAAAATAAAATACTTTGTGCAACATCTTTTACTATGGATGGCTTCCACTGGATCCAGTTTTGTTTTAACATTAGTTATTTCCAAGAGGTTTCAAAATTGGTTGCAGGTGACCCGGAATAGCAATATCTTTTATAATTTCCAGAACTTTCTGAATAAATCGATCCTGGGTTTTTAAGTTGTTTGGGCTTGACTACATAGTCACTCCTATAGGAATTATTGATTCTCAGAAGCTTTTCATAGAGGGGCCAAAACCCTCTCCTTCATAATATCTTAGAAAGGTTTATTTCCTGTCAGAATTAGCTTCGGATTGATCGGCGTGGTCTTCATAACGCCTTTAACCTAGAGAAGAACTTTGTTTTGCCGAATTTAGAGTTTATTAAACACAAATTGTGGGGCTGTAATAAAGACCTCACAGCAATGCGTCATTAAAGGAAGGACAAATGTATTATATGTAGTGTTAAGGGTACACCCGGCAGACTCCTATTTATAACTTGTCAAACGTTTGAGCACATTAAATCTATTTTAAACGCTCTCTATGAGCCTCTCCACATGGAGTTTCCAACTTGACTTATTATCAAAAGTCGCTCCCAAGTATGTGAAATTATCTGTATTGACAATCAAACTGTTTTGGTACTGAAGTTCAGGGCGAAAAGCCTCTTAAGTGAAAGAAAAGGACTGGGAGAACTGTCTTATCTAGATTGACAGTCCTATTATTTTCATCACTCATATCTGAGAGGGCAACTAGAGCTTTGTTTAATCGATTTTCAATGAAGTCTTGTTATGTTGCTTGAGTACAAATTACCAGATCATAAGCAAATAATAGACATTTAACACTAGGTATTGATTTAAGAGCTGAGACAAGATCATTAATATAGATATTGAACAGAGTGCAGCTACAAACTTTTCTCTGTGGTAGCCCAGTTTGTAGATTTTAAAAGGAAATCTCCAAATTAAATCCTTCAAATTCTCTGACTCGTAAAAGACCTAATCCAATTAAATATGTCTGAAGTGATGCCGATACTCATCAGGAGCTTCTGGTAGAACTTTTCCCTCCAGACGGAATCATATTCCCCTTTAAAGTTAACATAAGCTATCAAAATGTTTCTCTCGGCTAAAGGCCTGTTTACCCGGTCCAATTTCTTGGACAGAGATTGATTGATATTGATGGAAACTTGTTTTGCTTTGAGCTTGGATCGTGTAAACAAGCATCCAAGAACTTGTCCAACTTCTTGGACGATAGTAGAGCATGTTCTACTTTCCATCCAAGTTTTTTCTCCCTTAACCAATCAGCGTCTTAGGTTTTGTGACGTCAACATGCAGGCAGCAAATTATGTCATTTTGTTGTCTGTTTTCATATATTTTAGTTCAAATAAATTGATCTGTTGCGGTTTATTTGTGTTATTATGATTTTATTTGAATTTATATAGTAATTTTAAACTTATGTAATTATTATTTCATAATGTTGAATATGAACAATGCGCATGCGCAAGTTTTTCTCTCAACGAATCAGTGACATTCAAGAACTTGGATAGTGTCAACGAATCATCCAATTTCTTGGACAGAGAAATCCGTCCAATTTCTTGGATTCGAGAACTTGGACCGTGTAAACAGGCCTTTAATCTTGTGCCACTAAACCCTACATTCAATCAATCAATCAACTCTCGGCTAAATCGTGTCACCTGATCACACGTTGACATGTCGTTACAAAATCCTGTCTGTTTTACTGCTGATACCATCTTCTTAACATATAAATAGTTAAAAATAATAAATTTTGAAAATGTGTTGGAGGGTGTGGCTGCAGGGCTAAGCTCCACAAGACACCTACGTCTACCAAGAATTAAAAGATGCAAGTGTCTTCCAGTAAATCATCTAAAACGGGTAATCCCTTCTAATCATCTAAACGTACCTTTTTAGAAACAGTGCCCGATAAAAAATTAAAATAACCAAGCCATTTTCAGAAGAAAAAATATCGTAAATCACGTTCAGTATGTCGATCAATCGGCTTCTGTTTTTCTGCAGCAGATGGATTTCCACCTAGAAATCTCTTTGCATCCTTTTGACGATGAATGCCTACTTAACTGACTTCAACTCAGCTAGTTACGTTACTATTCAATCATCTTCATCCACTTCATATAGCCCATTGTGCAGCTCTAGTGCGACGTAAATGAACTAAAAATACATCCACTTCATGATGTCCGGTCTCTGATGTTCAAGACATTATGTTAAAATTTCAACCTGCATGCCTTGCATTACTGGAAGCATTTAACATCATCTGATGCTTTTAAATTACATGACATATTCTTGTTCCCGTCATGATTTCGATTATGGAAGTCATGGTTCTTAATCTGGTAATGATTGGTGCCAATCATTACCATCTATTCACCTTCCGTCAACCTCATTACAGGCTTGCGTTGTTCTAATTCATATGAATATTCTCTTCACTGTCTGATCCATTTATTTACCTCCGTTTTGCAAGCAGATTTAAACTCAATTATTGCTCAGTTACCTCACCTTTTATTTTGCTCGGAGATTTTAATGGTCGCAGGGAATTGTGAGGTAGATCCGCTTCCAATGACCGGGGTTGTAAAACTGAACAACTTCTCCTAGACCAGGGATGGGGAAACTACGGCCCGCGGGCCAACAGTGGCCCGCCGGAAGGTTTTATCCGGCCCGCGGATAGAATTTTAACTTGCCGATCCGTCGCAAATATAAACAATATACATATTTGCATACTTTGTATAAAGCTAGTTTTTTTTTTCTTTTTTAATAAAGTACTGGTGACCTTTTTACTTTCTCTATTTTTGTTCTACAAAACATAAATTGATGGCAATAGCTTCAGACAGCTTTTCAATTGGTAAAATTTTGAAAGCAGAAGTTCTTCATAGAATAGCTGTAGAATGGCGCCAACAAGCGTTTGTCTTTCTCGGGGAGCAGACAATACGGAATCTAATGTAGGTGAATTGTGCTTCACATGTTGCAAACTGCGCATTTTAAGCTCCAACGAGCGGCTTTTTCATTTTTTTGGGGGCGTGAATTATTTATTGCGTATGGAAAGATTTCTCACATATAACGTTATTGTAAATGATAGTGAAATTATTATATGTATAAAATAGCTAGTACTTGTTTAGTTATTTGTAAAAATTTTTAACCCATAAATGGCGACTAAAAAACGCAAAGTTGATTCAGAGTGCCGTGCGTTCAATGATGAATGGAATTGGAAATACTTTTTTACAGTTGTTAAAGATAAACCAGTATGTCTTATCTGCAATGACGCAGTTTTTAAAGAATACAACATTAACCGACATTTTACAGCCAAGCACAAGAATGCGAACTACGACGCAATGTCTGAATGTGAAAGAATGCAGAAAGTCTTCTTAAAAAAATTATGTGGCCGTCTTGTTCAAGAATATAAACAGTGTTCAAGAAGCATGCAAGTTACATTGTAGCATTCAATATAGCTAAAAATAATAAATCTCTCGGCGATGGGGAGTTTGTTAAACAATGTATGCTTCAAGTTTGTGATGTTTTATGTCCAAACATGAAAAATAATTTTGAGGCTGTAAGCTTATCGCGAAAAACAGTGACTTCTGGAATCGAAGCAATCGATAAAAATTTGGCAGCACAATTGGAGTCAAAAATTGCACAATTTAAATTTTGCTCAATAGTTATGGATGAAACCACTGATATAAATGATACCGCTCAATTAGTTTTATTTATAAGAGGTGTTAATGAGAACTTTGAAATTACCGAGGAACTGGAATGCATGCGTTATTTAAAGGGAACTACCACGGGATGTGATATTTTTCGTGAGTTTCAGGAAAGGCTTTTTCCTTTGAAAGTGCCCATAACAAAAATATGTAATATTACGACTGATGGTGCACCAAATATGACAGGAAAAAAAAATCTGGATTCCTTGGACTCTTTAATAAGAACTATACCGGGAATAACGTTATTTTTCTACATTGTGTTATACATCAAGATGCTCTGTGTAAATCTGCATTGAATATAAAACCCGTGCTTGATGCAGTAGTAAAGCTTGTTAATACTATTCGATCTCGTGGGCTTACTCACAGGCAATTCCGAGATTTTTTTCAGTCTGTGCAATCTGAATAGTCTGATTACACGAAAGTAAGGTGGCTTAATGCAGGATGTGTATTCGAGCGAGTTTGGCAGCTGAAAGACGACATTGTGTCGTTCTTCCGTGGGAAACAATGTTTAGCAGAGTGCGAAATATTGGAAGATACAGAATGGCTTTCAGACTTAGCGTTTTTCACAGATCTTCTTTGTCATATGAACAACCTGAATGTTAAAATGGAAGGGAAAAATCAATTCATTGATATCTGGACCCATCTAAATGCTTTTAGACTGAAGCTTAATCTGTTTGCCGGGAAGCTAGCCAAGAACGGCTTGTCTCATTTCTCGAGGTTAAATTCATTACCCTCAGTAAATAAGGAAAAGCTTAAGAGTTATGAAGATGGCTTGAAAAAACTCCATTTTGAGTTTGAACGCAGATTTCAAGATTTCAGTGCCATTCAAACAGAATTAGATATTTTTACCATGCCTTTCAACGTGAATTGTGAAACAGTGAAGTTGGATCTGCAGTTTGAATTAATTGAGTTGCAATCTAACAATCATCTGAAGCAGTTGTTTCTAAATATGCCGAAGTGTGAGTTTTACAAATTATTACCAAAAGCTAGTTTCCCAAATTTAATATCTCATGCCCAGAAAATCAGTGCTATGTTTGCTTCATCTTATATATGTGAACAAGTGTTTTCAACTATGAACCTTAGAAAAAATCATTTCAGAAGTAGACTAATTGACAAACATTTATCCTCCTTCCTTAAAATAAGTACATCTCACTTCGAACCTCAATATAAGGAACTTTTAAAAATGAAATCGCAATTTCATTCATCTCATTAAATATTTAAATTAAAACTTGTATATCGTTTTTTTTTTTTATTTGAGAAATTTTTACTTGGCCCACCAAATATTTTTTTTTTCGATTTTTGGCCCACGGCCAAAAAAGTTTTCCCATCCCTGTCCTAGACCCTTATTTCTATTTACTTAACCAAGGTGAAGAAAGTTATTTTCCTCCGACTCGAAAGTACTTCTATTTGGACCTTTCATTCCATTTATTTAGCTTTCGTTTCACCAGTTTTCATGTCGTTCATAAACTTTTCTGCTAGCAATAATCTTCATAACAACGATTACTTCCTACTTATAATTTCGTATTCTATTAATGTTGTTCCCATGAGCCCAAGACCATCAGTATTCATATACCTTCGCGCAAACTGGCCCATATTTACTGAACTTGCTCAGCTGACACGATATAATGTAAATACTTCCGTTACAACTGTGACATTTGTTATTATTCAAACTGCGAAGGATAGCATTCCAAAGACGTCGACATGTCTTCTTCGCCACCGTAAGCCTTGGTGGAATTCAGAGTGGTCCACTACTTACAAAGAGCAGAAACAACTTTGAAACATCTTCTGTCGTTCCCTTTCAATATCAAGTCTTACTTTTAGACATGCCAAAGCGGTTGCTCAAAAGGTCCGACGTAATAGTCAAAAATAGTCTTGGAATGAACTCTATGTCTCATCTATATCATCTAAGACAAAAGAGTAAAGAGAGTTAATAGCATGTACCGTAAAGTCCGTTTTCTTGTATTTGAAAAGATCGTTACTACCTATTCTGCTCTTATTGATGTGAGCAATATACTTGGTGAGACATTTACTTCTATCTCTAGGCCAGATAATTTTTTTAGTTTAGTTTGTTTGCCAAAGTTTAGTTTGCTAAAACCATAAGCGCAACGCCGAATGCCATTCCATAAACGTTGACACTCGCACTTTATCTCGATATAATGATTTTACTTTTCTAAAGTTACAGCGCGTATTATGATCAGCTGCAAACACCTGGTTCCGATGGCATTAGATATTACCTCTATCGCATACCCCGCCATTTAGATACTGCGTCTTTGTCAAATGTCCTTTTCTTTAATAGAATTTCGACGGAGCAATAGTACCCTACTAATTGCCGTGAGGCTATTGTGATCCACATTTTGAAAGCAGGCAAAGATGATAAGGCCCCGGTTAACATTTCATAGCATTAACCAGTTGTTTTAGTAAGGCGTTTGAGATCATGGTTACTTCTCGACTTGTATACTACTTCGAAAAAAAAACATCTCACACCTGACTTACAGAGTGATTTTCATAAAAGAAGATCCACAATTGATTATTGATAACATTGTTGCTCTAAAATCCCGAATTCATAACGCTTTTGTACGACCTAATCATTTTGTCTCTACCTTTTTTGATATTGAGAAGGCTGATAATCTGACATGACGATATGAAATTTTCAAGAGGCTCCACGAAGACTTCGTGATAATCTACCCATCTTCCTAAAGTACTTCTTTCCTAAGCGATATTTTAGAGCAAAACTGGGTAATACATTTCCTGATCCCTTCATTCACAGTCTGCAGGTGTTCGACCAGGCAGTGTTCTAAGCGTCATTCTCTTTCTTCATCGTCCGTGTTTGTCCCATTTTGCACGCATTATCGCTGCACTTGTGGTACTATTTTGAATTTGCGGTATTTGATTCACTTTTATGTTGATGAGATAGACTAAATGTGCTGTGTATATGATTTGACATGCGTTTCATCGAGTGTCAACTACAGTTGGCAGTCAAAAAGATCTTAGATAAGTGTCATCAAAACGGTCAAACCATACCCTTTCACACACTAAAAACTCTTGCGTACACTTTTGCCGGTTGTGCAGTATGCATCTTGTGATCCCATTATCTATTCATTACATTACATTGCTATAACAGTTGTGCGCAATATAGGACACTGCAACAGCATTAAATCTGAAGCAGTTAGATACAGTGCTCCATACTGCTTTCAAGATACGCCGCGGCGCATTTTTAACGTCCACAGTTAATCTATTACGACTGTTATATCTTTAGTTTATATAAGTTTGTATACTATATGCAACCTTTCTCCTCGCGATTTTCAATGCATGCAACTCTATCTGATATTTTACTTTCATGTTATGTCCTTTACCTCGCAACCTCTTTGATGTGAGATTATCTACTAAGTTTACGATGATTATATGATACACGTGACTCATATATACACCACCATTTATTAATTGTATGCACGAGACTCATCCAGAAATCCTATTTTTGTGATTTACCATCGTCATCTTTAAATCACTTTCTCGCCCAATCATGGACTATTTCATCATATCTTTATTTGTGTCATATAGTAAATCTAACTTTTTTTACTACAACTATTCACTTCCCATCATCCTCAGAATACACAATACATAGCAGATTTTACCAATAGATCTAATGACCCTTTGGCATGTGGGATTATCATAGCTGATCTTACTGCTACAACGTTCCTGCAATTTTCTCCGTTTTTACCACGGAAGCAGCTTCCATCATTTTCGCTTTACAACTCATTTCTTCGCATTCATCGCGAAAGTTTTGTATTTATTAGGAAAGTTTGAGAGTTTTGCAACAGCAAGGAATTCGCCAATTTGTTCAATGTTTGTCGCAGCAACACTAGGACATGTAATGCGAAAATGAATTGCATTCTCATTCTGTTAAATCTGTATTGGATACTTGGCCTGTATTTGCTCTTCTTCTTCTCATTGGCACGGCAGCCTAGGATGGGCCTTGGCCTTCTCAACAAGCCTATGCCAAGACATTCTTCCCTTAGCCAAGGTTCTCCAGTTAATTATTTTTAAAACCTGTAGGTCCTTTTCAAGGCAGTCTAAAAATCTTAGGTTTGGCCGTCCTCTTTTTCTTGTACCTGTTGGCCTGGCACTGAAAACTTTTTTAGTTGCCCTGCTGCCCTCCATTCTTATAATGTGGCCTGCCCATTTAATCCTTTGAATTTTGATAAATTTAATGACATCAGGTTCTTTATATGCTTTGTAAAGTTCCGTGTTTGATCTTCTAAACCAGGTACCGTTTTTATTTATTCCACCAAAAATGCTTCGCAATATTTTTCTCTAAAATCTAGCTATCATATTTTCATCTCCACGGATCATTGTCTAGGTCTCACATTCATGTAAGCACTGATCATATAAGACATTTATAGAGTAACACTTTTGTTTTTCTTTTTATTAGGCTTGACTTAAAATATTTTCTTAGATCATAAAAACACTTATTGGCCATCGTGATTCTCGTGTGTATTTCTTGTGTATAGTGTCGTTTCTGTTGTTAATCTTAGACCTCAAATAGGTAAAGCTATCGACGACTTCGAATTTGTATACTCCAATTTCAAACTGTGTTTCTTCATAGTCAGCTTTTGTGCAGGGCATATATTTAGTTTTATTTTCATTGATTCTTAATCCCATCGTAATGGCTTCCTTCTCCAGACATAAAAAGGATTGCGTTGGTGCTGTCTGCGTTCTAGCGATAATATCTAAATCATCAGCAAAAGCCAATATTTGAACTGATTTGTTGAAGATGTTTCCTCGGGTGTTGATGTTTGAGTCCCTTACTATTTTTTCTAATGCAAGATTAAAAAGGAGGACAGGGAGATGCCAAGGCATCTCCCTGTCGTACACCATTTTTAATTTCTATTGGATGGGAAAGACTAATCTGTATCTTCACCGTGATTTTGGTTTCACTTAGTATTAAGCTAATCAGCTTCACTAGTTTCTCCGGTATATTAAATTCTCTTAAGGCTGATATTCGAGTTTTTTGACTAACACTATCGTAGGCTGTTTTAAAATCAATAAACAGATGGTGCGTGTCAATACCAAATTCTATTGTCTTCTCCAAAATTTGCCGGATGTTAAAAATTTGCTCTGAGGTGGATCGCCCCTTCCTGAATCCGGCCTGATAATCTCCAATTATATTCTCGACAAGTGGGGAGAGTCTTTTGAAATTGATGTTAGAAAATACTTTATAACTTGTACAGAGCAAGCTAATTCCTCTGTAGTTTGAGCAATCCAGTGTATCTCCTTTCTTATGTATCACACAAGTCATGCTGGTTTTCCACTCTTCAGGGATTAATTCTTGCTCCCATGTAGCTCGTACCAGATCATACATGTTCTTCGTGACACTAGTTCCCCCATTTTTTAGAAATTCTGATGGGATTTCATCGGGGCCTGGTGCTTTATTGTCCTTTAGCTTTTTTATTCCGTCATCGACTTCTTCTAATGTTGGTGGTTCCACATTATGTTGGTTATAAGTTCCAATGTCTTCTGTTGGTGGTTCATGTTCATCGCTAACTCCATTCAGTAGTTCAAAAAAAAAAAAAAATGCTCATTCCATCTCTCCAATACTTGCAAATTGTTAGTCAAGATTGTTCCATTCTTGTGAAGGCATGAGGTAGTTCTGGGTTTGAATTATTTTCGTCCTAGGTTTATTTCCCGAAAGAAAGCTCTGCTTTCATTAGATCCCCTAAATTTTCAACATTTTTCAAAAGATCCTCGAGAAATGCCTTCTTCTTTGTTTTATGAATTCGCTTCTCCTCCTTTCTTGCCTCTTTGTATTTGATCTCAGCATGTCTAGAATGTCTCTTATTCATCATTTTTTTTATATGCTTCATTCTTTTTTTCTGTTGCCATGAAGCATTCATTATCAAACCAATCTTTCCTTTTAGTTTTCTTAATTTCTCCAATAATTTCGTTACCAGTCTTAACGATTGTTTCCTTCAAAGAGTTCCAATTAGCGTTTATGTTATCTTCCTCCCTATGGTTATCCTCAGATTCTTTAAGGTTACTGTCAATTTGATTCTGGAATTTGAGCTTAATTTCCGCATCTTTTAGTTGTTTACAGTCAAACTTTTTCCTCTAATCTTTCAAATGTTGGAGATTCTAGCTCGTAGTTTTGCTATTATTAAGAAGTGGTCTGAATCTAAGTTGGCACCTCGACCTCGGTAGGTTCTTACGTCCTCAATATCCGATTTATGCCTGGAATCAATCAATAAATGGTCGATTTAATTGAATGTGATCCCATCAGAAGATCGCCAGGTCATTTTATGTATCTTCTTATGCTGAAACATATCGTGCTTGGTATGATCATATTATGATCTGCAGCAAAGTCAATAAGTCGCTTTCCATTGTCGCTTGAAGTGTCATGGAGACTAAATTTGCCAATTATTGATCTAAATTCCTTTTCTTTGCCAATTTTTGCATTTGCATCCCCTAGTAACACTTTGACATCATTTTTTGGGTAGGATGCATATAAAGCATGCAGTTCTTCATAAAAGAGCTCCTTTTCCACACTGTCCTTGTCTTCAGTTGGAGCATGAAAAGTAATGAAACTGTAATTGAAAAAAGCTCCCTTAAACTTAATTTTACATAGTCTGGATCGATGATTTGGTGACATAATCTATTAAGAATTGCCTTATCCTTTTACTCAGGATGAAGCCTGTTCTAAATATATGTTTTTTCTTATCACAATTATATAGATAACTGATTTTTCTTTTCAATTATTCCATCTCCTGTCCATCTGACTTCTTGGATGGCCAGTATATCGATTTGATAGTTTTCAGTTTGATCAATCAGAATTTGTAGTCCTTTATTCCTGTACATAGAGCGAATGTTCCATGATCCTACTCCTCAGTTCCTTAAATCCTTTTCCAGTTCGTCTCCGAGAAGTCTGTCCGGGTATAATAGCTTTTTGAGAACTCGTAACAATTGTTTTTTTACAGGGTGAGGTTGTTAGCCCCACGCCTAATCTCCCTCTTTGTCTGGAGTCTCCCCTCCGACCTGCCCGGCTTGGGTGACCCTGCCAAGAGCCGAATCTCCCGCCGGCATAGCTCTCGGGATCGATAACACACACAAGCAACAACACCACTGTATTAGCTCTTGCTCAGAGCAAATGTCAACTCACGATCCGCGTACGAATAGGACATACTAGATTAACAAATCTTCATTTGTTATTTGACAAACCTCCTCCCAAATGCAGAGCATACAATGTCTTATACGCCATTCATAGTATTTTATTCATTTGCACCTGTTTTTTTAGCCAACATTGTCTTTTATTTATTTTGTAGCTCTATTTTATGTAAGGATTGTATGTAAAGTCTCTTGTTATATTTTATTTTATCAAATTATTTACCCATTATTTTATCAAATTTTATGAACTTTTGAATGCCCTTTATTTTATGGAAAAATTGAGGTATAAATGAGGTGTTTTTCGAAAGTATAAATGAAATTGTTATTTAAATACATACATCGTTAGGTTGAAAAAGGTGCAAGTGAATATTTCAAAAATACCTGCAGCTGTATATATATATATCAACCTCTCATCTTACATCTGTAGAAAGGTAGATATTTACAACTTTAAATTGTTGCCTTTTCATCCTTCAGAGGTTATTACTTATTTACCTGAAGTATATTATTTCACACCTGTGGAAGTATTTATTCAACAACCTAGGGTGTTTCTTTTAACACTTCAGGTTATTCTGGATCTACCTCAAGCGTATTTTTTGACAGTTGTAAAGGTAATTTTTTACTAACGTGAGTTGTTTCATGTTCTACCTCTGGTTATTATATTTCAACCTCAAGTATATATTTTTATGCTTGTAGAGGTATTTTTTTTATCAACTTAAGGTGCGTCATTTTACGCATCAAGTTATTATAGATCAACCTCAAGTGTATTTTTCGACCGTCAGATAGGTTGCTTTTATGAACGTGAGGTGTCCGATGTTTTACTTTAGGTTATTATTTTTCAATCTCAAGTGTAGATTTATATAGTTGTTGAGGTATTTATTTATACCTAAGGTGTGCCATTTTACCATTCTACTTATTATAAATCAACCTCAAATATATTGTTTGGCACTTGGAAAGGTAATGACCTTAGGTTGTCTACCTGATTTCTTAACTTCAAGTATATATTTTTGGAGATATTAATTTATCAACCTAAGATGCGACATTTTACTCTCCAGTTTAATAATTTATTGTATACTGATAATAATGCCATACGCGTCAAAATTTTATTAAGGTCCTAAAATATAAAATTAAGAGAAATCTGTTGATTAGTTTTTGAGAAATAACAATTTTAAAAATTTAACTTGTATGTAAATGATACAAATTGTATGTAAAAATTTGAAATAAAAAGCAATTCATCTTATTTCCTTTGAATAAAGTAGATGAACATGGTTTGAAAATTAATATACCCTGTAATAAAAAAGTGTTTAGATTTGTATTAAATTAAATTCAATAGAAAATTTTATGAATTATAATTCTTGCATGAATGATCATTCTTTCAATTATGCTGCATGAGTTTTTTTTTTTTTTTTTTTAAATAGTTTTTTTTTTACTTTTCTACAAAATCTTTCTGTTTTGATAATTCTTAAAGTCACCCACTGACGTTATTCGGCTACTATTGAAGTGTAAAACAACGATGATTTAATATGAAAAAATTTCCTTTTTCATTTTTTTCCATTGAGCGTCATCTCAAACAAATAAGATATTAATATTGAACTTCTTTTTGCTTTCTCGGTACTTTATCTAACACGATGCCTTTTTTTTTCATTTCCTTTCAGACAGTAACGGCACACCTTTTTCGCTTCGATAAATTGAACCATTTATTCTTTATTTAATTATTTATTTTCATTTCCGTCAAAAATACAGACAAGGCCATAATGGTCCCACGGGACCCAGTGAAAATTCCATACAAAAAATAAAATGTCTTTTAATTAAATTTAAAAGAAAAAAAACCCGATGATTTTTTTCAAATACACCACAATTTTAGTGAATTTTTTTTAAAATATATATATTAGTAGCTTAGTGTAGTCCAAGCCTCCATTTGGCAAGTCCTGTTTTTTGACAAAATCAAATTTTTACATAAAGTAAGGAAAAAGTATCTCTTAATAACACAGGGCGAAGAATTTGTTAAGAACTATTATGTTTAATCAGAAGAAATATTTAAATTTGAGACATATTTGAAAAAAAAAAAATTTGTGATGAAATTGAAATATTTGATATTGATATATAAACATGTTGGAGCTGTCAAAAAAGGGGAAAAAAAGGAATATCATAATAACTTATTTGTAAATAAAAATAACAGTTTAAAAATTGAGAATAAATTTATAAATTAGTAGCCGTATTTTCAGATGTATATTATCTATAACTGAACTGAAAAAATGAATTCACTTTTAATTAAGTAGTACTATATCAAAAATAAATACAGCTACTGCGGTTACACTGATAATTTAGACTCATACTAATAAAGAATTAAATTTTCTAACACAATGGAACCCGGCATGATAATATCAAACCATTCTCAATGAAGTGATTATAATCTAAATCTAATTTGCTTTTATGTCATTAAAAAAATAATTAAATTAAATGAATAATAGAAAAATATTTTTGCAGATTTTTTTTGTTTTATATTATGATTAGCAGCTGTTTGAAATCATTTTTTCTACTTATTGACATTCAGCTAGCTTAAAATAAAATCCTCACAGGCACCACAAAAATACAATTTTTTTGCTGTCTTTTCAAATTGAATTTTTGACATCAAAAACTATGAAAACACATTTGCATCTCTGACAAATGTAAACTGCTGTTTGTAGAAAATGCAACACCATGAAAGAATCATCAGAATCAAATGAAATTTAATGCAGAAACGACTTGTACTGATACAAATAAATGATGAAATTTTCAAAACAAAAGAAACAAATTAAGCGTCCGAAATCAGTATTTGGTGCAGCCACCACGCGCTGCAATAAGTGCTGCTATACGACGTGGCATGGAGTCAAACAGATGTTGAATATCTGCTTGAGGAAGAGAATTCCATATCGCTTGTATGCGCAACCACAGTTCGTCTTTGGAAACTGCAGGACGCGGATCACGAGTGAGACGCCGACCAACCATATCCCACACGTGCTCAATAGGCGACATATCCGGCGAATAAGCAGGCCAAGGAAGAAGTTGCATGCGTTGTGCTGAACAGAAGTCTCTAACAGTCCGCGCAACATGTGGGCGTGCATTATCCTGCTGAAAGATAGCTCCAGGGATGCCTTGAAGGAAAGGAACGACTTCGGGCTGTAGCACTTCACGGACGTATCTGTTGCTATTGAGATTACCCTCAATTCGTATCAAATTGGATCGTCCATGATACGAAATCGCACCCCAGACCATAACTCCGGGTGTTCGACCACTATGTCGTTCAATAATACACTCAGGAAGGCAGCGTTGACCGGCATAACGTCTAACACGAACACGGCCATCATGGGTCCACAAATTGAAGCGTGATTCATCTGAAAAGACAACTTGGTGCCAATCAGCTCGCCAGTCTCTGTGCTCAAGAGCCCACTGCCGACGCAGCCGTCGATGATCCGCCGTGAGGGAATCCTGTATAATGGCACCCTTGCACGCAATCCACGGCGCAGCAGACGACGACGAATTGACGAAGCCGACAATTGTACACCTGTAGCAGTAGACCAATGTGCTGCCAGCTGCCTGGAGGAAGCTGTGCGATCATTCACCGCCATGCGGAGCAGGTGTCGATCATCGCGCTCTGACGTCACCTTCTGTCGTCCAGTGCCTGTTTTTCGAGTTGTTCGGTGCTCGTCGGTCCACTGCTTCCAAACTCGCATCACTGTGGAACTGTTCCGCTGCATACGAGCTGCTATTGCGCGATAGGAAAATCCTCCTTCTCGAAGGCCGATTATCCTCCCTCGTTCAAACTCCGTAAGTTGCTTGAATTTCTTATTCTTCCGTCGTGGAGGCATACTCAGGTCTCACTAAACGTTTGCCACTAACAAATAATCATAGACTATTTTCAACGTCCCGCTACAGCACTTTATTTATACGCTTTCAGCATCAATTCAGAGGGCGCTGCGCGCGCCACGCACGCGCGATGGCTCTGAAACTTTATTAATTTGCATAATATCCTATAATTGACATTTGCTGCGAATTTCATTTGATTCTGATAATTCCTTCATGGTGTTGCATTTTCTACAAACAGCAGTTTATAATATGTAACAAAAGGTAAAGTTAGTGTGTCTCATATATAAGTGCAGGGCTGTTATCGAAAAAAAGCGTCCAGATACTTGGACAGCTGGAGCAAAGGACTATTGTTACCCCCATTCTAAAAATCACCGAAAAATTTTAATTGTTTATTCAAAACGGGGAAAAAAAAAAAAAACGATTTTTTGCAAAGGCATGAGCCAATTGAAATTTTATTTAGGCATTGTTACAATTTAAACTGCAGATATATATATATTTAAATATATTGGAATTGGATAATACTTGGATTTTAACTGCAGTTTGGTTTATTCAAAAAAGAAGTTTATTGCCCGTTTTTAATAATTCATTTTTTAAAAAAATTGTTAGGTCAGGTAAGGTAATGAAGCAACTAGGAAAACATGTGAGGCTAATGTTACAGAATTAATAAACCACATTTTAGTCGTTTATAGTTACGCTTTTTAAATGTGTTTCGATAAAACTAAATAATATAATATCAACGGTAATTAAAGTTAGAAAAATAAAATAATTTTGAAAAATATGAATGTTGAAAATTTCTTAATGGTAGGAAATTTTAGCTATCGCCAGAAATAGCATCAAGCTGAATGATATAGCATGATAATCTATATTTTGATTTGTTGAACTTCTAAAATTGCGTTTTGCTTAATAACATCAAGTCATCGGGAAAAGCAACGCTTATTAATAAATAAAAACCTTAACTTATTACGCATAACTTTTAAGCACGATTTCAAAATGTTGATCATTTACCTTTTTCCCCTTTACCAAGAGAAGGTACTACTGTTAAGTATATGTAGAGATTTAGCCCTAGAAATAGTCAGGTTTCATACATTTGACAAAAAATACTTACTTGATGCCGAAAATGTTACTTTTGTATGTTTTTTTTACTATTATTAATGTACTATACTTATTTATGAAGAAAAAAGTAACCTTAAATTTTTTTTTGGATACTTCATATTTAATTTGATATATTTTTTTCATATTTATGCTAAAAACTATTGTCTGTAACCTCATTTTCGATTTTTTATTTCTTTTCGCTTAATTTAGCCAATTTTAATAGAAAATAAAAAAATATATATATTTCAAAATGTCGATATAATAAATATGTTTTTTTTCCTTATTTTTGTGAGATTTATTTTGACATTTTAATGTATAGAATATAAAGTTCTGTTTCTTTTCTCCTAGATAAATGTATATTTCTTATCTCTTAAATTTTTCTTACTTGTGTCATAAGCAATTTTCTCTACCCCGAAGTTTTTCAATAATAAATTGAAAACGGTTTGAATAACTTGTAAATTCAAATTGTCTTTGACAAAGCGATTAATTTTCTTACAAACAAAAAAATTTAATATGGAGTTATTTTGTAACTTTCTCTTAAAAATTTGCACAAAATTTTTCCAAAATAATTACTTTTTTGCTTAGCATATTCATTGCTGCTTATAAGTTTTTTTTTTTTTTTTAATATATATACAATGCGGGAAGGTTGATTTTTTAAGGTTCCATAGCCAAAAAATCAGGAACAGCAGTAGCAAACATAAAATACCATTACTTTATTGTCTAAAAGACGAGATTTTTCTCAGAAGACAAATCTTAAATGTTTTAGACATGAAAAATATAGTTTTATAAATGTTTTGAAGTATTCAGATAGTACTTAAATGTGGAATAAAGTATTGTTTTTGCACGTTAACTACTACACTTTATATATTTTGGGTTTATTTTAAGTCACACTAGAAACATATGAAGAAGCCTCACCATTGTTAAGACTGCAAAAATTTGCAACTCCCCACTTTTCAACTAAATTTTAAATCTCTCATATCTTTGTTGATGAGTTCTAGACTGTGCATTCAACATTTTAATGAGATTCCTTTTACACTTACTGAAAAATCAGATGCAGTCTTATTTTTTTTATGTATTCTTTTAGTTGATACCCAAATACATATACATTACACGTAAAAAAAAAAAAGCATAGTGGGCATGATTCAAATCACTTGATTTGTAAAAAATAATGACATGGGGTAATGTCTGTGAAGTGTTATTTGATGTTGAAATAAGACTAATAAATTTAAAAAAATAAAAGTTACATAAGAACTTTAACAAGGTGCTTAGCCAGAATTTTCAACAAAAAATAAGCACCTTTTAAGCACTCAAAAAATATTTTAAACCACTTATAACAATTATTTTTATCTACTGTTATCTTAATTTATGAACACAGAATTTTCACAAACTTAACATAACCATGATAAAATAAATAGTTTCTGATAAATATTGCAGAGAAAAATGTGAAAACTATTCATTTTTTGTAATTTAGAACGACAATCGACACGGCAAAGAATATCTTTATAAAAAATGAAAATAAAGCACTTTTTACAAACCTCGAATAAAAAACGCACGTTTAAGGGCTTTTAAAAAATTTAAATAAAAAATTAACACCTTTAAGCACTTTTTAAAAATGCTACGCACCCTGTTTAATTATATTGTTTTTAAATATTAAAAATAAATATATTTTATTAAAGATTCAAATGGCAAATGTTAAAAAATCAGATTTTAATTAAAAAAAAGGAAAGTTTTTGATTTTATTAAAAAAATTTTGATTTTGTTAACCATTAGAAAATAAGTAAAACAAAGTCATCAGGGAAAAAATATGAACTTTATTTCAAAAACATTAGTCTGCAAAGAGCATTACAAATTCATAAAAAGTTTATCACTTTAACTTCAGTTTATACATTAAATGCTAATCTAGATTTCCTTACATCTAAGATAAACACTTTCAGTTTGATTGCATATTTCAGTATCAGTTAAATAACAGATTTAATGGATAAACGAATATACTTGACAACACTGTAAGCATATTAAAATTAAAAGAGAAAAACAAATATTTTATGACACATATAATTAAGTACTCAATATATTTAGGAAACAAAAAATATTTAATTACAAATATGATATGAAGCATTTTTAAAAAAAATTTCTTTAAAAATATAAGTAATATTTAACATCATTAATTTCTACTAACAGTATCATTTTATTAGAAAAGATTCAAGCATAAAATGATCACATAAAATAGTTAAATTCAGTCTGTATAAAAGTACCAATATATTTAGCTCATTTCAAAAGCTCCATTAACACTCCCTACCTTTAAAAAAAAAGATAAAACTATACAAATATAAAAAAATATATATATCATTAAATGTTTATTCACTAACAAATTGGAGACATTCATTAAAATTTAATACAAATTCATGATTTCTTATATAGTATAACTGTTTCAATAAACCAATTTACTATGGAAGACCCAACTACAAAAGTTATAAGCATAAATTTTAAAAATAAGCAATTTCATTAAAAAATAGAAATAAAAAATTATAGATGATTAAATATACTTTTATATTATTTATTCGAACATTATTTTCGGCACTTTCTATCGCCCCACCGGAAGTTATATCAGCTATTTTATAGATTGATTTTAAAAAAATAAATAAATTTATAGTTAAATTTACTTCACTTGGTAACTATGCGCTATTACTATCTTTGCTATTAGTATGTTTCGGCGAGATGGAAAAGAATCTTATTTTCTTATATTTAGTACATAATAAAAAAACTGTAAAATTTACTTACATTTGCTATGATTTTTACAAAACATTACATAAAACTTTTACATCCTGTAAAAAATTTTCTTAATTATGTCAATATGTTGGAATATTTTATCAACCTACATTTTCTTGTACTAACTTTTTTCTGAATTTTTACAAAAACAGCATCTTAATAATAGTATTAAATAAAGAAATGATTTATACATATTTCAATTGAGAATAAATTTCAGGATATATAATAAATTTATAAGACTTTGATATCCTCTAGCGAATCCAGCACATTACGCATTTCTAATGTTTGCTATATTTTATAACAATAATAAACCACTAAGGAATTCTTTTTAACAAAAATAAAATACATAATGTTGAGATTTTGATTCAACAATTTTGGACTATCCTTCAGTATCACCATTCAACATATTTTTTAAAGTATAATGCAACATTAATGAGTACTTTCAACAATTTCCGAACTTACAAAAACAGTATATTTTTTAAAGATAAAACTAACTGATGTGTTATAAAATATTAGTATTGTTAAGTAGAAAAAAAGTTATAAAGTCATTTATTTAATGCAAGAATATCATATCCCTATGGAGAAAAATACTTAAATATTAACAAAGTTGACGATATTTGAATGCAGTTGTGCCTAATTTTTGGTTAATACAATCACTTGCATAATTTGAAACAAAAATGTACTGCAATATATTTAATAGGAAAATAAATTATAATATCATAAAATAAAGTAAAATATAATTCTTTACAACCATTAATAAGTAATAAAACTAGCAATCAATTGGGAAAAGTTTTCATATTGTGCAGAAACACAAAAAGACAAGAAAAATAAATCATATTTACAATTTTTAAAACTAATATATTGATGGGGGGAAAAAACAGTTATCTTAATCTCATTTTTTTTAATACTTGATTTAAACAAAGATAAATAAAAAAAGGAGACTAATATAAAACAAGCTAATTTGTTTTTCTTAATGATATAATTATTTATTTTGGGAACAAAATAATCTTTATGTAATTTTATTAATTTTTGAAACAAAGAATCACAGTCAAAATTATTTACAAAATTTTTTATACTTATATTTTGAGAAATTTAAAAAGATGCATCCTTACTGATGATATTAATAAATTTTTTTTTAAATTATTGATTGAAAGCCTTACCTTACTATAAATTAGCATTATATAATTTTAAAAACACATAATTAAACTAGTAAACTGAAAAACATGTTTAAAAAAAAGTTCAGCATTGGTATAGATAAATATAGGAAAATACAAGTGACCTCTTTCCTATACTCTGTGTAAACATATTCAAAAAGTTCTACTCAACTACCTTGTAAATACATCTTTTAAGACTTTAAAATAAAAGAAAATATATATAAACTATAATACATACAAAACAGCTCTAGAGACAGCACAATTTAATAAAAAAAGTTCTTTCCTTGCTTAAGTCCAGACATTATATAGCAATATTTAATAAAGAATAATTTGAACAAATTGTGCAATGATTTTTTTCTTGGATTCTCAAAATAAAGCTATAAGCAAAGTGATGTAGTGCCTTTGATTATTTGTGTCCATATTTAACATCTGGATAAGATTAATAAATTAGAAACAGATTCATTACAAGCTTAATTTTATCAATGTACATTTTGCACATTGTAATATTTTATTATTTTTTTTCTAGTTGTAGATTGAATTGAAACTTAACAAAAATTATCTATATTATATTTCTAATTATTGAAAATTAAGTTTTCATAAGAGAATACATGGGGAAATTTTACTCTGTAGAAATGCTGAAACAGAAAAGCAGCTAGGATACATTGCAACATATTCGTTAATAGAAAGTTATTATGAAAGAAAATACTTTATCATCTTGAACTGGATGACAGATTCTTGAAAAAAATGTCAACTTTTAATCTAGAAGGGAAAAAAGGTACAGAAAGCCTCACATATGCAAAAATCATCTAAAACTTTTACTTAAATAAATAAATTGAACGATCATTATTGTTAATAACTTGGGTTAAATGTTATTACTTCTTATATCTCAGAAATTGCTTTTTTTTTTCTTTCTTTTAAATCCACATAAAAAGATGTTATAAATGTGCACAAATAATTCACAAAATAAACTACAAGTATGTGCAAAATATCTATAATACAAGGCACTCAGACAGGATTACATAGCAAAATTATGCTAAAAATTAAAAACCTGGAATGCAATATGGACACTGTAAATATTACATACATAAATGCAAAAAAAACAACTGTCTAAATTTCTTATAAAATTGTCCTGTACACCAACTACTTTCTTCTTCTCTAAAACAGGATGTAACATAAAATATACAGGATTCTAAGTTTCCTATCCTTCTTGGCTTAAGGTTAGTAAGCCTTCATAAAAAGTACTATTCTATTTTTTTAACACATGATATTTGGTAAGACAAATTTAGAACTTTTTCACTTACAAGTATATTAAGAGGCAATTTGTGAAAAAATAACCAGAGGAATGAACAATACAATATATTAATTAAGCGTGCAGTTTTTTTTTTATAAGCCTATGGATCTATTTATTCCAGAATTCCTTCAGGAATGGATGTAGTGTAAGTTGGCGTCTCCAACTCTTCATGCTTCTTCATTTTTGTACCCTGCTGCAGTTTGTAGTGATTAATAATGTCCTGATCCGCTGGACAGGACTGAGTAAATGCATCCAACTGGTACATGCGTGCCATGTAGTACCAAAGATTACGCAAATCTTCTGGAATCTCAAAATCGGCGAAATATTTGCCAGCAATCCTGATGTGCTGTAAACGAGGCATCAATTCACAATCAAAGCAGCACATTGTGTCACCTGTCAAGAACCGTCCTTCCTTCTTCTCCAGGTGGGCATCAATATTTCGAAGCTGATTGAGCAATGCCCGCTTCGATTGCTCATCTCTCCGCGTCAGCATCAATTTAAATTTGCTATAAAGATTTTCAATAACTGTTGCGGTGTCTTTATCCTGAACGAACAAATTGTGTCCGCCCGGAACATTTTTCATGATGTACCGCTCTATTTTCTCATTTTCTAGGACGTTTTGATCGCGATCAATGAGGATGGGTGGAGGAGTGGAGTCAAAGTTGGAACGAAAATCGGGAGGTGGTTTTAACATATCCACAGTAGTTACTTTTAAGGATATAGTTTTCAGCTCGGCTAAAAGATACAAATCCATGAAGTACTCTTGGCAAAAAAGGCATGCACCTTTTCGACGCCCATCAATGGTGGAAGCCTTGATGATTAATTCTATTTCCGGAACTTCCAAACCATCACTCATATTCTCTTTAATATCTTCAGCCATTTTAAACGTATTCTATAATGTAAAATATATTGTATGTAATCTCTTCCTTAGCAAGACGATAAAAATTATTACGTATTACGTTATCTGTGGGTGTGGAAAAATATTAAAAACTTTGAGAAGACAAAAACAGTGTTGCCAGATGGTTAAAACAAAACTTTTAAGAGATATAGGTCAAGGCTTATTGCACAAAGAAATTACACTTATATGTAATGGTTTACTTCCCGGTAGTATCTTTTTGGTTTAAAAAAATAATACTAGAGAGCGCAGCAGTAAAATGAGTTAATTTCTAACGTTAATAATGCGAATGGCAATACTGTTTTTCTGTAAGAAACAAAAACAGTTTGGCAACATTATATTTGTAAATACAAACAATGTGGAAATTATTGAAATTCGTCGGACACAGGGACTCCATGGTCGGACACTTCTATGATTATTGAAATTATTCACATAAGGTGTGTAAGCAGAGATTTTTCCTAAAAACAAATATATTATGCCTTTTATACAAAATTTAACAGCATACTCCGATAGTGGAGAGTATTTAGCTTATTCTAGTCCTGCTGGATGTCAAAAAATCTGGGAGTACAGGGGTATTAATGCAAAAATATACTACTAGTTCCATTTATCAGCAACTTGTTCTTCTTTATCATGGGGACCTTTTACAAATCTGATAATGAATGCTGTATAACATACAAATAATCTGTTTCAACAAAAAATATCTCTTTTTAATTTATTTCTTATGCTAAAGAGACATGTTTATTGAGCCAGCATTTCAGGATACGTAGTTGTCCTGATTTTCCTGATAAATAATATTTTGTCTTGATTTTGGTGTGGTTGTCCAGAACAACCCAGGTATTACGAATACAAATGCAGATTTTAAAACATTGATGTGAGGAATAGAAATGTTTGAATTTTCGATCCAGTATATGTTTACTTTAATTAATCATGCTAGTAAAAATCACAAAATTAGATAGTTGTAACATCAGGACTGTTCGCTAATTATATGCATATTTCAGGAATATAGCCTTACCTGCTGGATTCAATGTTTTAACGTTTTTTTGAATTCATCAATAAAAATCTCAACAATTATTATCAAATAATTAATATCTCGATTTTAATTTTTCAAACTGTTATACGAAATAATTGATACATATTATATTATTGTATTGTGAAATATTTTTCATAAAACATCTAATAAAATTTTAAGATAACTGACTTATATAGGTACCAAAACTCTTTTTAATGTTGATTTAAATATGTCCCATCAGACCCACAGCATGTCTTAATCAGGGTCGTCATAAATTAATTTATTATTATAATTGCGATTTAAATTGACTTTTTTAAAAAAAATCATTGATTTAAATCAACTTTAAATCATATTTTTTCTAAAATATGTTGGAAATAGTTTTCTCACATAAGTTGGAAATATTTTTATAAATATATTTCTTAGGGTGTAATTTTTTTATAATTATTATGTTTCAAGATAGATTGAGAAATAAATGAAATTCGGGTAAATTTTCGTATCCTGATCTGTTGCGGCAACTACATTCGCCAAGATGCAAATAGATTTGTAAAAACACATGTAGATGTCTGCCCAGGGGTGACTAAGAGTTTACCTTTTGAGTATGTTCCTTTTTGTGATTTTTGTTTTTGTTTTTTAGTTTCTCGCAGGCCACTGCCCAGAAGTTGGCAGGACTTGGTGATTATTCTGCCATAGATCACCACGCTACAGAACTCTCCCCTAAAATTAGACACTAAAAGTGGATAAAAGTAACAAACTTTTAAATTATTATTTTCCATTAGCTGTATGCAAAGTTCTCCCTAGGAATAAAAAAAGACAGGGTGCTTCTTCTCTTTAAAGGGCACTTTGTGTTTTAAATGGGCACACACTTAATGCCGTAAAAATTTATGAAAATGTGTAATAACTTATTTTTATCTGCCAAAATTCTTAAACTACCCTCTTATACTATTTCATGTTAAAAAATTAGGTTTTAATAAAAAAAAGTGTACATTTTTGGATTTTATTTTTAAAAAATCATGATTTTGTTAACCATGAAAACTATGAGGAATTGAGTAATACAAAGTGATCAGCGAAAATATATGAACTTTAACTCAAAAACATCAATAACCTTGGCAAAAAAATGATTAATTAATAAATAACTTGAAAGATTTTTTCTATAATTAAAATTAAAAACATTATGAGAAAATGAATATTTAAGAATACATTTTTGTTTTAAAAAAGTTATATGTTAAAAAAATGTATTAATGTCCCCCCCCCCCCCAAAAAAAAAAAACAATTGGGAATAATCCTAACAAAGTAAATATGTATAATAGCAATCAGAATTAAACCTATAAAGATATACAACCTCCTATACAGATAATTTTACCAGTGTGTAATTATTATTTAAATAGTGAATTGATTTTTTTCATAATGGAATATGAATAAATAGGCAGTTTCTTTAAGGGATAGCCTGCTTTTTTTTTAGAAAAAGGTAGAGAGGGCATATTTATTTGGAATGAAAGCAGGCTGAGTGGATGGCCCTTAAAAAAAGCACCTAGAGAGAACACTGCTGTATGTAAAATAATTTGCTGGTAACTAAACATATTTCAGTTATACCCATTTAGTTTTATGCTCATATAAATACTTCAAGTGCTTTTAAAACATATTAAATAAAACATTGAAGAAAGATTTGCTCTAGAGAAACTTGTTATATAATTTTTTCTTTTTTTCATGTATTCTGATCTAAACTAGTTCACTCTTAATTCGATATCACTACAACATTTTCCACAGAACAAATTTCCAATACAAGAGTTTTATTTTAACTTATTTCGCAGGAAGCTTTATTACACTTAGTCATATCATGCCTAAGGTATTAAGACTTAAAAAACTTCAACTGAAAAGAATTATTGGTCGCTAGAATCCAAGATAAATAGAAGGAAGGAAGGGGAATGGACTTAAAATGGTCTGTTTTTATTTTTGATTAAGAAATTAATCTGATGAATAATATTTTATCTCTTATTAATTAATGTTTTTTATTGTTTATTTGCTTAATATTCTATCATCTAGGCTTGATAAATGAAAGTATTTAAAAATTGCTGTTTCACATAGAAATTATGAAGCATTAACTATGATATTCTAGGGTCCATCCAGGTTTTATTTTAAGGCCTATTTTTGTGAAAAATGGAATTAATTTTCAGAAAATTTCTTATTTAAAGAAAAAGATTCAGTTTAAGAAATCATTACTTTATATTATTTTATTTATTTACTATTTGTAAACTAACTTGTTTTTTGATTGGTTTATCGGCCACTCCATGTTGTTTTTTTAAATTAATTCCTATATATTTAATAGGTTATGATATGAATTTTGAATATGAACCATCACTATTTTTCAAAATGTTTGATTAATGACGATAGTATCATAATTTTACGAGGTTTTTATATACAATTATTATAATTTTTTTTTTGCTCCTTTAACATGGTTCTTATTATTTCGATATTTTTAATACAATGTTATTATGAGTATTGAATTTGTATTTCAAGTTATCTCTTTTTGACGGATTCGATTCCATATTAATTTCGTTTTATTATAGTTTTTTTAACAGTTATTATTTTTTCACCACTTTCAGCAAACTCCGATATTATTAATACGCTAATTGAGTTTAGACACGTTCGATTAGTGACTAGGCTGTTGTAAAATCATGGCGTTTCCAGTAGTTTTTCCGAGAATACGCCATTGAGCAATTTTGTGCGATTTTTTTTTATAATGTGAAGTTTCATGACGAAGCGATTTTTACAAATTTAAATTTTCTGACAGAACCGTTTTTACAAATTTGAATTTTGTGAATGAGAATTTGAGTGTTCTGAAGAGCCAGGGTTGCAAAAAACCCGGGTTTTTCCAAAAAAAATCCGGGTTTTTTTCTTTCTTGTTTTTTTCTTTCAAAAGAGAGGGCAGGGGTAAGTACCTTATTTTAAAAAAGTTTATATTAATAATTAAGTTTATTGATTTAACATAAATTGATTTAACATATAGGCAATTAAAGTGTAATTAATAGAAATAAATTGGTGCAAAAGTCTGAAAAAAGTTCCTTCTGACATCAAGATACAAAATGTTATATTTACTCATTGCTGTTATATTTACTGTTAAATTGCTGTTAAATGTTATATTTACTCATATAGCTGTAATAATATATATGAGTAAATATATAAATATTTACTCCAAGCATATTTAACACTGATGTAATCAAAAAATTCAGAGCATCACAGTGGTGGAAATTGGTTGAAATGCGTACTAATGATAGAGATATGACAGATTTTTGCTACTTTATGGTTGCTCTAAGCAATTGTCCAGCTAGCTCTGCATCATTGGAACGAGTGTTTTCTACTTGTGGACTGGTTTGGTCAAAATTGAGAAATAGACTGGGTGTACAAAAGGCGTCAAAATTAGTTAAAATACATAGACATTTAAGATTGAAGAATTCTAACACTGATAACCTGATTGATTTATAATGTATTTCTTCTGTCTGCGTTTATTTTGAATTAAAAACCTAATGAAATAACTTTTATTATAGTATGATTTATACTCAAATTATTCTGTTTTTTATATGAAACCTATACACTTTTCTTCAATAATTTTTTTTTCTTCCAGATTGTTGTTAGTATTTTCACCATAGATTCAGTTTTTTAGGCTAGACTACATATATATTTCAATAGAATAGCTCTTTAATATAACAGAGGATAAAAAAAAGAAATCAACTTTAGAAAAACCCACTCTAGGGTGGGTTTTGCCCAGTAAAACCCGCCCGGGTTTTTCTGGCTAGGTGGGTTTTTTGCAACCCTGGCAGAGACCCTGATTTCCTCCTGGATTGACTCTCGATATCTATTCCAAATTTTTACTTATTTTTTATAATAAATGGGCAGATTTTATTTCTTGTTATTTTATGTTTTACATTTAAAGATATTAGAAGATAGTTACGTCTGTACCTACCTACCTTTTTTCCTGTATGTTTTTTGCTGCCTTGTTTTCATTCTCATTCATGTTTTTTATCGATCTCAATTATGTTAATATCTCTAATTTATTGTTTATAATAGAGAGTAAAATAAATTTTGCCTTTTTTTTGACATTCTGTTCTAGTTTTCTGTTGTTGTCTAATTTACTCTTTAACATATACCCTGTCTGCAAGATTCTAAAACTAAAAAACTTACTTGTTGGATAGTTTCAT
Organism: Parasteatoda lunata; assembly: GCA_949128135.1. Lineage (NCBI taxonomy): Eukaryota > Metazoa > Arthropoda > Arachnida > Araneae > Theridiidae > Parasteatoda > Parasteatoda lunata. Next base: position 90,058,333 of record OX421974.1, on the reverse strand, counting down.
TTTTGATTGGGTTTAATTCTTATTAATTTTAACATTTATTTTAATATTTAAATTAAAAGTTTTAGAATACTATTACTCTAAGCTTTTATTTTGTAAAGACAAATTTCTGATACATTTTTAATATTTTGCTCTCTGCAATGTTTATGTTTTGATTTTTTTTTTTTTTTCACAATAAAGGGTCAGATCCTTTTTTATTTCCTTTTTTTTTAGTAAATTTGCTTTTAGATTTTAATCAATATACAAATATATATATATATATATATATAGAAATAGAAAAAAATATTATCATTAAAAGAACAATCCTATTCAGTTGTCATATTTTGCATATTTTATTTTTGGAATTTGTTTTATTTAGTTGAGTAAATAAGATTTTAATTATTATTGAATTCATAATGCTTAGATATTTATTAGTGTCTTTTGTGAGATGATTTAGTATTTTTAAAAAGATTTTTTTTTTATGAGCTAGTATGCATTATACAGAATATCTTTGTATTGCAGAGATACTAATAAATTTATTAATAACTAAATTTTACCTTTTTATATATTATTAAATCTAAAATAAGATGAGATAAATTAAGTTTACTTTCTATTTAATTTGCATTACATATTAATATTATTAGCAAAGTGAGATTATTTATTATAATTTCATCTCTTTAGTATTTTTAAATATATGTAGAAAAATATAATTTTATTTTAATTTACCTGACTAACGATACATCCAATTTTTTTTTCCTTTAAAAATTTCATTTTTGTTCATTTTTGAATCATGCAAGTACGGATTATAAAATTAAATTAAACAGGGATATAAAATTAATTGAGGATTTTTCATCAGAAGTGTCTGTTATTAACTTCCAAATTGTGGAATCAAAACAAAAATTATTTTTTGTGTAAACCAAGTAAGACAAATTATTATTTTTTTAAAAAAAATTTATATTATATATTTTTTTTGTCTTTACCACGGTTTTTTGTCTGTATTGTAGTGTTAAATTTTTTAATTGAAATAAAATATACAATATAATGTATAAATTATTAATATTAATTTTTTGTGGTATACTGTATATTTTGACTAAAGCATTGTCAGTGCATACTGTGATATTAAACTGGAATTTTTCAAAAATATGTCTGGAAAAGTCAGGGAATTTTGTTCATCTATTTGAGTAACAACCCTGGGAGGGTTAGAATAAAACTTCACAAAAGGATAGATTTATAAACAGTTATGTTTGTGAACAGTATGTACAGTACGGCTTTCAGGAGAACTCCACCAGACATCTGTCTCGCTTCGCAGCAAGATCTATGCATACAAGGGTAAGTCTCTTTTAATAGAGGTGTGGAATGAAAATGAATAGTTATGTCTTGATCTTAGCTTGGCACAAGTTGGCAAATCATTGTATAAGTGGCAATTTCCCAGTATTAGTGGCACACCTAGTGGCAGTTTTAGGAATTCATCTTTCTTTTATTCTCTCGTTTTCTGACAGAGCAGCTTACAGTTTTTAAAATATTTTTTTTCTTGATTGTTTTAATCGTTAATTATTTAATCGTTGTTAGTTTTACATTTGTTTTTCTTTTAATTGTTGTTAATTTTATCTTATTTGTTTTAATTATTTTTTAAAAATTTTTGTTATTTATAATCGTTAGTTATGCCTTTCATTTTCAAGAAAGACATTAAAGTCTCAGGCAAGGAAAATTGTGCATAATTTTCTGTAGTTTTTTTATGAGGAATCTAAGGAAAAATCCCTCAAATTGCACATGCTACAATCTCTAAGAAGAGCTTCCCTCGTAACTGGTTTGTCGAACTATACCCTGAAAAAGATTAAAAGATAAGTCTCCCGTTTGGGAGAAGGTGACATCCTGAGTACACCAGGAAAAAACAGGAAAAGAGAATCTTCTAAAAATTGTGATATTGATGACTTTGCATAGTGTGTCATAGGACAAACTATTCATGATTTATATCTCAAAGAAAAGAAAGTTCCTTCTATTCCTGATTTGATTCCTGTGCTTCAGGAAAAAATAAATTTTAAGTGGAAAAAAAGAAAGTCTTAGAAATATTTTGCCCTCACTGAATTTTTGGTAGTAAAATGTGTGCGAATAAAAGAAAAATATAAATTGAAAAGCCACACATCGTTTTCTGGCAAAACAAATTTCTCCGGGAGATACAGGAACATCAGATAATGTTACGACAAATTCAGGAAATGAGACGATGAGACGTGGCTAGACAGCAATTTGACTTTTCAAACATGCTGGCACAAAGAAAACAGCAGAATTTGTGTCTTTATGAACTCTAGCTCAAAAAATATAGTGATTTCTGTCCACACTGGAACAGCTGAAAGATTAATTCAAGGTGCAGAGCTAGTATATAAAGCTTCCAGCCAAACCAGAGATTATTATGGTCAAGTGAACATCGATAATTTCAAGAAGTGGGTGTTGGAAAAATTACTCCCAAATTTGCAATCTGAGGGTGTGGATAATGCCCCTTCTCACACTAAGGGTGAAAATCCAACACTCACAAAATATGCAATGAACGCAGCCACGGCTGACACTGAACAGTATTGACTGTGATATGAGTATGAGGAAGGTTGAACTTTTTACCTTGATCAAAAACAGTCACCCAAAAGAAGTAATCTATTCTAAGATCAGGGACATCATTGCGATTTAAATGCAATTGAATATGCTTAGGTCACTGTAAAATCATTCGTGTGAGAGAGAAATACAACAGGAGATTTAAGCCTTGGTAGTTTAAGGGCTCTCTTTATGATGCTGTGAATGGGGTGACAGCTGACAAATGGCGCTCTCATTGTCAGCGTGTTGTAAACCTCGAAACTGGGATAAAGATGGGTTAATAGAAGACCTAGTAGACAACTTAATAATAAGCACTGCAGATGATTCTGATTCTGACAAAACAGAATCTTGTAATGAGGAAACTGATTCTTGTGATGAAGAATAGAAACTATTTAGAAAACGTAAAATGTTCAATTTTTATTTTTTATTAATGTTTTTTTACAGCGTAAATTTTTCAATGAATGAGCTCTGATTTTTAAAACCTTTTCAAATATTTATATTTTCTAATATTTACCAAATTGTAAAGTTTTTCTTTTATTTATTTTTTTTTTAACAAAAAAAGTTTTTAATTCTCTTTTTAAAAAAAAATTGAATTTATTTATTATTAATTTTCTTAAGTGTTTTTGGACAATTTCGTATCTAATAATTTTTATATTTTAAACAGTATCTTTTTTTTTTTCAAAAAAATTTTTAAAAATAAATGTTCTAAGTTAATAGTTATTATCTCTAATAGTTCATAACCAATTTATTAACATCTTTTTTCCAATATATGTGTTTTCAATATACAAGCTCTTAAATCTTCTGCTGAATTTCTCTCTCTGAATATTTGAATAATCGTTTTGTTAGTATCATTATTTTATTTCAACATAGTTTAGCAGTAGGAAACATTTGAGAACATGCTTTCCTCTATTATTTTATATAGGTTTTAATTCTTATGTATAAATGTAAATATATTGTTAGGTAAATATATGTATATAAAATGTAATATTAATGTATAACTTTAAAATCTTATATGTTTTTATTTATTATTAAAATTTAGTTTTTTACTAATAGTACAAAAAATATTATGCATTACGAAATATTAATTGTATTAATCCTCTATTATTACCTATTTTAATTTAATAGGCAGCAATTGTTTTTCTTCGTAGGGGTTTAAAATTCTTAAGTATTCGTTAAGATTTTATGTTTATAATTTGTTATGATAATTTCTTTGCCATATATTCTTCTACTTGAACATTTTTTAGTAATAATATTATTGAATTTCCTGCATAAAAAATAAATTTAAAAGTTTTTTTTTTTTCTTTCTGAAAATGTGATTATTTATTTGTTGAAACTGACATTGTTATTTTTAATTTGGCATTCTTACAATTTATCTCTACATCAACCCATTGTCCTCCCACTGTGTCATTTTTTTTCTTTAAAAACATTTTTTGAAATATATATTTTTAAATACATAAATAAATGTATTTTCGCAAACTTTTTACTTATATATTTTTTTAATGTATTAAATATTTGAAAATATTTTACTTATAAGACACATCAAATACAATTCATATTATCTGGTGGGACAAAGACACGAAAAAAATTAATCACGATAATATTTTAAATTAATGATATTTGCTCTTAGTCTTTTTAGTTTAATGAGTGTAAAGTATTTTAGCAGGTGTGTTTCCTTGAAGCGCAGACATAGAAAAAAAACACTTTTCTGTATACTTTCTATAATGCAGCATTTCTTTTTTAACTTTCTGCGTTGATGTTTAAAGTGTAACAATTTTAACTAACAAACATTGATAGATATTATGGCAACGATTTCTTTTTCCCTGTGACAATTAAATTTATTGAATTGCTAAAACACATAGTTCATGAATGACGAAATGAAGAAATTCAGGTTACGAAACTAGTGCTATAATAAGTTAAAGATAAAGCAATAGTTTACCTTATCATAATTTGATGAATTTCTAAAATCAACTTTCATTACAAGAAATTAAAAAAAATTACTATTACATTAAGAAACTTGGTATAAAAAATGCAAGAGAACTGAGGTAACATAGTAAAATTACCTCGATCAAAAGGAGGATATGTTATATTGTATTAAAAAAAATATTAGAAAGGAAATTCGAAATCTATATTTTAAATATCTATCTATGTAAAGTAAGTATAAATTGTTTTGTGGTAAGATATTTATTATTTACAAAAAATAGTATTCTTTCTCTCGCACATATGACTTCGAGTTAAAATAATTTCAATAAAATATTCTTTTTTTTTCCTTCTCAATTTTGAAATTACTACTCCTAAGAGCTAGAGAGAATCCGGCAAATGGCTGATAAATAAATACAATCAACTAAGGGTTCTGTAGAAATTGTTGGAGAGCTTTTCATAACATTTCTCTTGTGTGTGTGGTAACAAATGTAGCACATGTATGGTAGGCATCTTTAACAGTAAGCATCTTTTTCTAACTTATCTTTCGAATGACAATAGCTTAAAGAAAACTAAGCTTTTAACAAACCTGCTGGAGGCTAATTTATAAACAAATTTCTCTTTTAATCATTGTTAAACCATTAATAAGCATTGGGAGTAACTAAGTGGTTTCTTGTACAAGAAACTAAACAGCCTCTGAAGTAAACTTTGTTCAGGATTGAAAAGCACCCTCTTGAATATTCTTGATTACTTGAGGCTTACTTACTTGAATATTCTTGATTTATTTCTGTTTAACTTAAAGAATGGCACCTCCTTATTTGGAGAGGCTGTCCTGATATTTTTGTATATGTCCCGATTATTCAACCAGTAATAAGGCGACAAGCTGACAAGCAAAGAAATATAAGTGTGCAACTTTATATTTCTTTGGCTCATTACCAATTTTATGAATAATTGAATTTCAATTTTACTAATTCAGACAAAAACTCTTTCCTTCAAAGTCCGTTTTAATTCTCCTTTTAATGTTTTGGTCTTTCAAGTCCTCTTTTGAATAATTTGAAAATCAGTCTATAGAAATATGTTAAAATTTAGATGCATTCTATTTTTGTGTATAAACTATTTATCGTTCACAGTGTTAACGTTAGTACACTTTTTATTGTATTTATAGATCAGTGGCGCAATCCTTGAAATTTGTTGGGATTGTTCACTTTTAGGTTTTTTTATGTGAGTTTTGGCGGCCACCAGTCACAAAGCTTCAAAATTCTCTTGTCCCTTTTATTCATTTGATTTAAGAAAGATAAGATCAGACATGTCACTTTTTTATAGATCTGCAAATTATTATTTTTGTAATTCTGCCTGCCTTTCGTGTTAGATTAAATTAACAAATTAAAACTGCAAATATTTGATAGGTTGAACCAGAGGGTCATCCATAAAGTATAAAAAAAGTTTTTGAGGTATCTTTTTTGTTGTATCTTATTGAAGTAACATATATTTACCAAATTTGTTGTTTTTGAAATTCAAGGACTCTAGTTTAATATGTATAAAAAACTTGATAAATTAAAATTTGCAAACATGAAATTTTATAAGATTGAATTGAGGGTGATACACTCATTTACTATTTTTAGAAGATAAAAAAATATTTTATGATAGATATCAATTATATCAAAAAATATAATTTGATCTCTTTAATTTATTTAAAATTAATTAAGATCAATTAACAATTCAATGATCACAAAAACTGGCAAATTGAAAGGTATTTAACTTTTTTATATAAATATTTACAAAAATGTTTAGCTGCATTTTAAAACTAAAAAAATAACATAACAATTGAAAATGTAAAATGATGAATATAAAATAAATTATAATTTTCAACAGAATATGAAACCTTTAGATCATATCTTAGTAAGAAATGATTCCATTTAAGAGTTCTGAGAGTAAGCAATGATAAGATTACAATTATTCAAGAACTGGTATACGTTAAAAAAAAAAATAGGAATGTTCTGGGAAAAAGTAAAAAATAAGGAATTAATCTTGAGATTTAAATTTGCAAGATTATATATTTTTAAATTATTTTAAGAGAAGATAATGGCAAAATATAATTACTGGACTAGTACCATTTTGGAATGGTCATAATTCTGATAAGGATAAAAAGGTACATATGTATGCACAAACAAAATAAAATTTATTGCATTCTGTGACAGAAATTAATTTTAACAAAAATTCTGTTGGTGCTGTCATTTTTTATGTATTGTTTTCAACATTAAAATGCTTATATCTCTGAGTGTGCAATGTAATTGCGTCAGCTCTGAACTGACAGCAAACGGCTGTTTGTTACTGGGTGACAAACTGCATCATAGTAAGAAAGTGAGGCAATAAATCTTTGTGGTGCAAATTCTCTATCCAAATCAGAGTTGATCTCTGTTATATGTGCTAGGGTCTTATTAACTTCATTGTGTATAACATCCTCTAAGGAATCTAGGTGAGGTTCAGGTGTCAGAGCAAGGAAAGAAAAACATCAAGTGATCTCTTTTACAACTTAGATTGTAATCGTTAGCAGATCTTAATGGTTTTCGAGTGATGCAACAGTGGTAGCGATTGAAATCCTTTCTGCGGGATTCATCGCTGTTGCTATTTATTAACAGATTGGGACTCTGATGTAAGATAAATGCTGCTGAGGTTGTAATGTCCTTAGTAAGTAACACTTTGTAAACAATATCTGAAACACCTTTCATAAGATGAGTCACTTTATCATCCTTTCTCATATTTGGATTTAATCTGCGCCTCAGCAAGAACAGCTTGGATATAAGATAAACTAGTTTCACCAGGAAGCTGAGGTCGAGTTTTCAATTGCTCTTCAGCACGGTGAAAGGGTTGCAGACTATCAGTAAACGTTACTTTGAGATTTTCTTTAAAAACTTCCCAACTTGTAATCAAAGATTCATTATTTTTGAATCACTGATTTGCGGTACCAGGGTGCACAGCCAGATGTTTCAGTAAAAAATAAGCACCTTTTTGGTACTTTTAAAGCACTCAAAAAATAAATCATAATTAGGATCTATACCATACTAATAATAAAAATGTCTATCGTTAAAATTTGAAAACATAAAATCAATAAAATTCAAAAACATTACATAATCATGATAAAATAACTCGTTTCTGATAAATATTACAGAAAAAATTGTGAAAATCATGCACTTTTTGTTATTTAGAACGACAATCGACACGGCCGAGAAAAAAAATCTGTTTTTAAAAGATAGAAAATTAAGCACTTTTTACAAACTTCGAATAAAAAAAGCACCTTAAAGGCCTTTTAAAACACTACGCACCCTGGGTACTATTAAGAAAGAAATAGGCTCTAGTGAAACACATTTCAACATCCCAGCGATTATATTTTGCAACTCTGTCTTATTCGTTTAACCATATCTCTGGTTGTTTAGAAAATGCAGAAGGATAAATAACATGCTGTGGTGTTGAAGATAACACAGCCATAGATAATGGATCACCTTGAGTCTTGATTTCCTCTGGCTTTAATCCTTGCAAATGCTAGCTTCTTCATAGAACAACTTCCAGGATTGCTTATGTACCCGGCACCTCTACCAAATAATAGAAAGAATAGAGTTATTAACAACCATCTAGAATACAAACATGGTAACTGCCTTTTCCATTTGAAATAATTAAACTTATATGCACTGTAATAAGGAAACAGAAATGATATAAGGGAATGTTCTAGAAACGTCATGAACATTCCATAAATAATAACTAAAATCTTAAATTACTTGTGTACATATTTACATGCTTCTGAAGACTTAGTAGGAATTGGGAGAACTTGGAGGATTGAACTCAAGACCTCCAACTTGCCAGAAAAGGACCAGCTTAACTTACTTGGGGCCCCGGGCAAAAACTCCTTTTGGGGCCCCCCTCTGCTCCAGTAATAAAGAACCGAACTTTATGGAGGTATTTAAATTTTTTACCTCGTTACAGATATATAACAAGAAAATTGACTAGAACCTAAAATAGCTATAAAGTCCCCCCTCCCTCCAATCATCAGACGAAATATCATTCTGTCCCTTTTATTGATTTTCTGACAATTCTATATCCATCATGCGAAGGCAGTTTTCTGATTGTTAACTTAGTCATCTAGCTGCAAAAATTTCATAACCTTGCTGACATAAGGGCGGAATTCAGCTATATTTTCGCAATTACGATAGCTTAGTTAAGCAAATCAAAAGCCCACATTTTTTTACACATATCACATTTTGCAATAGTTAAAAATACAGGCCAAAATTGCATTGGCCAAATTTGTCCATCGTAATTGCGAAAAATTAACTTAATTCCACCCTAGAAAACTATGGATTTACGAAATATAGATTTTTTTTGTGTTCATACAATAGATTAATGAAGAAACTAACATAAAAATTACTAATTTTACACCGTAGTGGTATTTTGTTTTAAAGAAGGAAGCGTAAAATAAGCTTTCTATTCGATTTGGGGGCCCAGGGCAATTGCCCCGTTTGCCCCTACCTTAGCCAGGCTCTGTTGCAAGTGAGTGTCTTTAGCTGCTTGGCCTTGCTGATACGTTTCATGTCAATATTTTTCTTCCCTATTTTACTGTAATTATAATAATTATAAACAAAATTGCCATCATGACAAATCATATGTTTTTTTTTTTTTTTTTTTGTCTTTTCTATTTAGATTACTCATAAGAAGTCAACATCAGATTTCATTGAAGGTGAAAACAACGACTCTATAGGTTTATAAATTGTGTACATAAATTAGCAACATGTTTATAAATTAGGTTCTGCAAACTTGTTAGCGAATTTCTTAAAAATACCCAAAAATCTGATCAATAATATCATTTTTGATGAATTAAGTATTCTTAGAACACAGGTTTACAGCTTTATCGATTCTTTTTCTTCTCAATTCAACTTCAGTGAAAGCTGCGACTCTAAAAGTGGTATAGAAGATTACTAAAATTCTTCATATAATGCATTGTAAATGATTTTTTAATATATTATTTTAATATAATGGTTTTTAATAAAATATATTTTTGGACTGTTTATCTACTTTATATTTTATTTTAACTAATGGGAAAGAAGTAATTTTTTTTTACATTTTTCCTAAGCACATAAATGCTTAATTACTAATGTAATTGGCAGAAAAATAACAACTGTCATCAAATAAGTCAGTAAATCAAATAGCAGATATTATGCTCACATTTATTAGTTTATTAAGAAAATTTTTTAAAGCATATTGCTGTAAAAAATTTAATGTTCAAATATTTCATTGAAGCAATAGAATATTGGCTATCAGTATCATCCTAAAAAAATATGATTTATTTTGATGTTGAATTTTGATATTATAAATAAAGTATCTATCACAAGACATTACCAGTAGAAGGTGAAATTTTTCGTTTCTCTTTGAAGAACTGTTTTACTTTCAGTTTTCCAAGCTCCTCTTTTAGTCGACTTATTTCAGCCTGGTAACTTGTCATATAGGTTTCATTCATATTGATTTCAAAAGTTAAAGCCTAGAATTTGGAATTATAAAGACAATAAATAACTTTCATCTAAATTTGTTTGTTGTTTTGTACAAAACAGTGCCATGTGAAATTCAGGAAGATTATTAAGATTAATTTTTGCATTGAATTATCTTTGGATAACCAAATTCTATAATTGTGCGCAAAAATTTTCAATTTGCTTTAGGTGTAGATTTTACACTTTTTAACTCGTACATTTTTAAAAAAAATAAAATTTCGCATTAAATATTTTTCTGTGATGATTCAACTTGGTGAAATTAATCTTAAACAAGAGGATAAAACCTCTTAATAAACAAGAATTTTGATAACATTGTAACTCTCATGGAAATGCTTTATTAAAATTGAGGGATAATTTCACTTGTTAAAAAAAAAAACGTTGTGTTGGCCTCACCTTCATGTTCATATAAATCATTTTTATCTTATTACTTTAAAGAAAGTACAATTCTAGCTTATTTCAGTTGCCTTACAAAGAAAATCATTCAACATGAAATTCTTATCAGGCTCTATAACTCGAAATAAACTTTCATGGAGTTGGACTACTATACATATAGAACCTCAATGTATTATTTATTTTAATAGAAGACAAAATGAAAACACCTGCTAGATTAATATATATCCTAGTAATTTCTTTTTTTAATGAACTAAGTTCTTCTGTTTGATTATGAAACAGAAACATTGGAATAAAAATTATAATGCAATAATTTAATTATCACCAGAGTTGGCAAGCTTTAGGACAGAATGGATTAATCCACGGTTTTAACTAGGGTTTAAACCGTCCTGTCCAAAACTGTCTTAAAGTGTCCAAAACCCTTTTATTCAAATTATGACGCTATTAAAAAAAAATATTGTGAAAAATAAATATTTAATTTTTGAACAAGAAACAAAATGAAGACAAGTTTTTGTTTTATTAAAAAAGTTTATTATTATTTTTAATAGGTATTGCATTGTTTATCCTTATGCGCAAACATAATTTATCAGTATTAAAAGAAAATTCAATCATATTTAAAGGATAAGGTATTCACTTTTGTTGTTTAATGAATTGTGGAGCTTCAAAAGTTATGAATCTTTTCCTATTATATTATTTTCCTTTAATAAATTTAAGCAAATTGTATAAAAAGTATCAAATATTTATTAATATATGTAATTATTATGTGTGCAATGGTTACAGCTGTAGAATTTTTACCTTTTTCCTAAGTTCAACGTTTTGGACACTTTAAGATAATAAAACTCTGTCCAAAAGCCTAACCCTGGTTCTCACACTTTATCAGTAAAGTAAAATTTTACTTTTTTATTATATATCAGTATCTTGAGATGCTTTAAAGTTATAAACTCAGTTTCATTTTATCATTTCTTATGAAGTGAATCAAAATCATACAATATAGATGTTTCCTGTTCACGTCATTCACCATCCCCCATGATTATTTTGCAATCAATCATTTTTGCTTCTTGACCATTAACAGGATATTACACCAAAATTAAGTTTTATTTATCAATTAAGAGAAACTTTTATTGACCCCCTAAGAACTTTTTATATTGTTTTTCACCAGAGAGATTATTTAGCGTTAGTGCAAAAAGCTAGTTCCTAGGTTTCTTTGCAGATTAAATACTTGTTTGTAATAATTATTTTAGTTGTAAAGGTTGACTGTATGCAGATCAATATAAAATAGGTCAATGTAGTTTATTTGCTGTCAAGCTATTGTAAAGCAGTAACTAAATATGTATATCATAAAATGTTGCCTAATAAGGTCATGTCATATGATTACATTACAAAAACATCACTTTTGTCTAAAGCCTTTAAATGTAAATGGTCAAAATTAAAAGCATTATAAAACTCAAAAATAATATTAAAAGAAATGATAAATATTATAGAGAAATATTGTTAAATAAATTATTTACAGGTAAGTACTCTTCTAAATTATGTTGCTGACAACTAACGGTATTAGATATTCTTTATTTATTAATGTTGATCTTGCATGTGATATAGAAATAAATCATAACATTCCATTGATTGTTGCCGCATCAAGATTTTTCATCAAAAGATTTTAGTGTTTAGTTTGAAATCCAAAGTTAAAAAAATCTAATTGAATTGTCCAAAATGTGTAATTTAACAAGAACAAATTCACCCTTTATTAGAAATGCAGATTAAGGTTTTAGTCTTATTAATAATAAATTAATTTCTTTTTATTTCTGTTTTATGTCCATATTATTTCATAATAAATAATATTTCAGACTTGAAATAGGATTCATTTGTAAGTCAAATTAGAATAAATCAGTAATAAAAATATTAAAATTGTTCTCAACTATACCTTTATTTTATCATTTTTTTCTTTAATAACTTGGCTTTGGTTTATCACCTTCACTTGTTCCTCTTCAATATTTTTCTGTTTAGTTGTTATATTTTTCAATTGGTTAACAAGTTTATTCATACTAGATATTTTCTTATCCCTTTTCTCGACCTCAATACACTTTTTTAAAAGTTGCTTCTGGGACACCTGATAATTTTCCAAAAGCTCATATTTTTCTGGGTCAATACCCTAGAAAGTAAAAAGAATAAGAATATTACTTATTTTTACAAGGCTTAAAGCAAACTAATGAGGTATTTTTGCATGAAGAAATGTTTAAAAAAAAATTAATTTTCTTTATCCCTCATATATTGGAGAAAAAAATTCTAAGCCATAAAATTGAATGAGAAATGGACCATGTACATATATTTTCAACATTAAAATAAAAATATATAATAATTTAACAACCTTGTAAAATTATATATATATTTAAGTAAAAATGTTTTTTTAATGGATTATGATTTGTTTCAAATAATCTGTTGTATAAAATAAAAAAATTTTTTTAAAGATTTTGGGATTGATAAAAACTAATACCAAAATACTATACAGACAAATATGATTATACATGCACAGATAATTTTTCATAACTAAGATTTGAACCTTTTGATAGCCTAAGTAAAAAGCTAGTTTATAAATTTCTATTGTAACTAAGACAAAAGGATTTAGTAAAATACAATCAATTGAAATGCAGTGAGGGGGGAGGGGAGAAAGATGAATCCAAAATCCCAGATCAGTTAACATTTGTTAAATATGTATTTTAATTTTTTATGTAACATATTAATAGTAAAAGTTGATAAGTACAAATTTTATAAAAGAATCAGTTACGTTTTAGTTTTACTAAAATAAAATGTTTTGATTGAAATATTTTTTCTGTAAAAATTTATGTGTCAATAAAACATGCTTTCAAGTAGTTTAATTAAAAATATTTATCAGCTAGTTTATTAATATTAACAAAAAAAAATAGTATGTTTTTTCTGAGGGAGAGGCAGAAAAAATCGTCAAATTATTATTGATGTTTATTGGGAAAATGTAGTGCTAATGTTGCGGCAATAGGTACCTAATATAGATACTGTCACTGATAGAATAATCAATTCAGAGATCAAGGCTTAAGTTCATTGGTGGCCAAATAAATGCAGCAAGGGATGCATTAAGTTCGTTGTGGTGTGGAAGTTTTTGTTGGAGAAAAGAGCACCTCATTTGATCAATTTTATTTTAAAGCTTTTCCAAAGATACAAAAAAGCATACATCAACCAAGTGGGATGGTATAAAAGTGTTTTTCATAACACTGGTGTTAAAAATAGGCAAATTATATATGTAAAGAAAGTAAAGTTAATCTTATAAATAGGATATTGAGTTGTTTTAAAAATTAATTGTCCTAAATTTTCGATTAACACGCTTCTATCAATATAAATAAATTTTTGATTGAGAATAAATAATGCTAAAAGTCTAAAATGTTTAAGAATTTTATAAATAAAAATCTTAACTAAATTTAGAGAAATAGTATTTTTAACTGCAATTTTTTACTGAACTTTTCTTACTTTAAGTATCCTCCACCGATGAACATTTAATGGTCGTTGTATTTCCAATTCCAATGCTGAATTCTTATTCCGTTCTTTGAGTAACTCCTCTTTTGCATACATAAAACTGTCTTTTAGCTTTTGTAAATCATTCACTTTTGTCATCAAAGTATTTTTTTCTCCAGTGAGTCTTAGAATTTCTAAATGCAACATCTTTGTTGTATTTTCTAGTGTTGAATAGAGTTCTTGTTCTCTCAATACTGCATTTTCTGATATCTGAAGTTTTGCCTCCAAGGAGGCAACTAGTTTTTTCAGCTGTTGACTTTGAGTACCTAATGCCATGCACTCTTCTGTAGCCTATGAAGTAAAAATATTTAATTTTTAAAAAAGAATTAGTTACATTCTTCTAAAAAAGTTAATAAGAAAGTCAATCAAATAAGATATAACGAACACTTCTTATGTTTTAAATTTTATAATAATATTACTCGTGTTTTACATTTTATCATTTAAGTATTTGTGAACTTCAAATACAACTTTAAAAAAAGGCCTTTCTTTTTTTATTTGAAAAAAAAATCTTAATACATTAATTATTATAAAAATAGTCTAGAAATGATAATAATATTTCTCTTTGTCGAATATTTTTAACCAAATATCGCAACATTTTTCACACATAGCAAAAAAAAAAATAAAAAAATTAATGATGTATAAATTACATTTTAATGAAACTAAATTTTTTACAAATTTGCATTTAATCAATATAAATATTTCTTACAATGAAATTTTTTATGGTTTCGTCTTGTTCCTCAATGTTTGTAGAACAATAAGCAAAATTCTTTTCAGATTTTTTTTTCTTTTTTGTAAAGCATGACTAAAGGCATTGGACATTTATAAATTTGCCGTTATTTCTATAATAAAAAAATAAAATAAAAAACGAATTTGATACAGTAGTCTTTACTTGTGAAATTGGCTTCTACTAAAATTCAGTTAACTTCTATTGATGTTGAATCCTTATATTACTAAATTTCTAATAAAATAAATAGATTATTTACTATTTTACTTGAAATTTAGTAGTATAAGGATTAAAAAAACCTTACAAATAAATTAAGATATTTGTAAAACAATAAGCAAATTTTTCTTTCTTTTTTGTATAGCATAATTATAGGTAAGTAACTTAGACATTTATAAATTTGCATCCATTTCTATCGAGAGAAAAAAAAATTGAAATTGATATAGCAATATTCTTCACTTATGAAAATTGCTTCTGCTAAAATTCAATTGATTTTGAATCCTTACGTTTCTAAAATTCAGGTGAAATAAATAGATTTATTTACATACACCATGTAAATAGCCATATTTTTCACTCTTAATTACCTATTCAGAAAACACTTACATGGAGTAATTTTGCTTGGAGGACGCAGATTTCGTTTTCCTTACTTCCAACAGAATTCAAAAGGGATCGTATCTGCTCCTCTAAATGTTTAATCTCTTTTTTTAGATCAGTATTGATGGACTCTTCTTGTGCTAGTTTTGAAGTTAGGGCTTTGTTCTTTAAATCTATTGAGTTCCATTTCCTTTTCCAGTTCTCTAACTCCACTTCATGTGATTGTTGAGAGGCATTAAGTTCATTTACATAGCTGTCCAAAATATCAACTTTCATTTTCAGTTGATCTCTACTTTCCTGAAAACAAAATAATAATTTGAATAAAAAGATGGCGATTAAAAATTTTCAAACAATTTGTGAAACAGAGTATACTATATTACCAATGTCAATACAAAACAATTCAGTGGTTTTTAAGTTAAATTTAGTATAATGATATATCGTCATAATTCTGATAATTTTTACATCGCTCTTATCCTTAGAAATGTTATTTATTAAAGAAAAATTGTTGCCTTACACACTTATCTGAGTAAATCTTAACCAATTATAAATATTTTTATAATTTCTACCTTGCAGTATAACACATACTTAGTTCTTAAAAAGACAAAAAACTGCTTTCAAAAACTTTTATCAATCAAAGAGCAATGTTTGGGGAAAATAATACTTAACATAATGTGCTACTGTATAATTCTCCCAATAAATCCTATTTTTTCTTTAAAAAAAAAAACTTGAAAATATAATCACAGTAAAAATAATAATTTGTTACTAAAAAAACAAATAAAATAGAGTAAGTAATTAAACAGAATATCAGAAAATGCAAACATTATCAATTTCCAAATAAGTGAAAATGAATAGTAAATATTTTAATGCAACTAAAAAATTATCAAGAATGATTCAATCAAATTTTGAAGTATGTTTGATAAAAATTGCAACAAAAAAAATATCACCTTAATTTCTTTATATTGTTGGCAGAAATGTTTTCGATCTGCAATAGCCCCACTGGATATATCCATCTGCTGAGACAACTTATTTTTAATATCAGTAATTAAATATTGCGATGAGACTTCTTTTTCTTCATGAGAAGATAACTCATTATTCAGGTTCTCAATCTAAAATTTTAATAATTTGTTATTTTATGTTTGTTATTGTAGTCACTAATTTGTTAGTGACTACATTTTTGCAATATAAATAACTTTAAAATTTTAAGTATAAATGTGATACAAAAATTATACGTACAACTCATTCAAGTGTTTCATCAAAAAAGAAACCAATTTGAAAATAAATTTTTTATCAAGTAAAAAGCACTGTGCTTTTTACTTGATAAAACTTTATTTTTGAATGGTTTCTTTTTTTATTCTATCCCATTGGTGCTTCACACTATTGCATTGGTATATTTTGTTTTGACTTTATTAATATAGTATTAAAAACACTCTTTTTGTGGATATAATCGAGTGAGCTAATAACAAGATATGTTTTATTGTTTTTTCTAATTTTTCTTGTGTGTGTGCATGTGTGTATAGATATGATCACTTTATTAAATAAAATGTTTGAACTTTTTAATGTAATTTATGAAATATAAATTCATGTTTAATTCTAAATTATTTTGAAAGTTGTAGCTATATAAAAAAGCATGGATTATAAAATCTAAACCCCAAATGCACTTGGTAATACGTATTATGAGACAATAAAACTAATTGTTCAGAAGTTATAATGGTTTTATGCACAAAAAGTACAATTTTGTACCCGTGCTTATTTACAGATTTCAAAAGACTATCCATACAAGTATTGTTTCTAATGTTGTTTTTCACCCTCAATATCAAATGAGGTTAATTATTATTTTATTTATAAAAAGTACTATTTGTCATTTTCACTTATTTATACTTGAAAAATTGCCCAAATGAAAATCTAGAGAAGTCAGGTATTTCATGAGTATAGAGTTAAATCAAACATGAGTAAATGAAACTTATACTAATAAATCCATGCAACTTCTTTTAGAATAATACTTTTTAACAGTACAACCCTAATAACTTTTTAATTAGTTATCACACCAACTCACATTTGGTCCTGCTTGAATCAGAATAAAAATATTTAGAAAGAAATAAAAGTCGAAAATAATACTTTTTATACACAAAAACATCTAAAATATTAGTTCTATTGACTCCTTGATTCAATGAGTGAAATACATAGGAAACAATATCTTACTTGTCTAGATAACAATGTGAGATGCATCATTAAATATAAAACTCTAATAAATTCTGATCTAATTTCGCGGGATTCTTTTGATTAACTTCATAAAAAAATTACATTCGAAACAAAACCCAATAAATTGTAATATGTAAGTTTTCCCCTTTCCATGGCAACCTCATGTGCAACTTCCTAATACTTAAATATGAAGAGTTCTTAAAAGTCAACCACAAATTAGAAGTTTTTTTATGTCTTCGTTTCATCAATATTTGAGCTATCTTGACTGTAATAAAACTATTCTACATATCTTTGTATGTAGCTTTGATTTTATTTATTAATATTAAAAAAGAGTAAAGATAATTTTAAAGGATAATGAAAGGGGGAAATTATTCTGGTTTAAACATGACAAAAGATTTAAATGAGAAATGAAACGAGCTTAAGTTAATAAAAATTCAATTTCAAATATTTTAATTAATTTTCATTAATTGACTTAACTTTTTGAAAATAAAGAAACTTAAAAAAAAATATTAAAATTTTTACTTTTACTAATTGTGGCTGTGGACCTAATATTTTCCAGATATCAAACTGTACAATAATTTGTAAATTTCAACAAGTAATAGCAGATATAAAGTAAAAGGAATAAAAAACTGACAAATAAAGAGGAAAATATCATGGCATCAGAGATTTGATAAGAATAGCTCTTAGGTATCTAAAGGTAATCCGATCAAATATAGCAGAACTTCTTTTATTTCAAAGACTTATTTCTAAATTGTAATTTATTGGCTATCTTGAAGGACAGAAAATTATTATTAAAAACTTTGGATAGTTTGAAGTTGAACTTTCTTAATTTTTAAGTTATAAAAAAATTTCAGTGAGAAAGTAAATACTTTAAGGGCGATAATTTCCATAGCATTTCTAGACATTTTGATATTATGTGAAAGATTTCTACCAAAATTTATTTTCATTCTATATTAAAACTTTATGGAAAACCTTTAAATCAAGACTCCAGTACTATCAGAATTAATAAGGATTAATACAGAGGAGAATTATATTGAGCATATAAAAAGGAGTAAATGTTTAAAATAGTGGACTTTCTTATGTTATAAATGAATACTACATAGCACATTAAACTAAATTGAATGCTCATATGAAACCATAAAAATTATCACAAAATGATGACGCAATTTGAATTATAAACCTAAAAGTTTTGCAAGTAACAAATGGAGTAATATTTTTAAAAAACTTAATTAATTGAAATAAAATATTTAACAGATATCATAATAAAATTGTTTTATAAAAATAGAAGAAAAAAAATTACCTTCTTTGTTAAATCTTTTATATCACTAAGCAACTGAGATTTTATTCCTTCCAAAGTACTGATAATTTTATTTTGTTTGATAATTTGTTGCTCAGAATTTTTCATATCATGATGCAGCTTAATTCGCTGGTTTTCACTTATTTTACACTGATTAGAATACTTTTCCATCAGACTTTCCATTTTCACAACATTCTAAAACACATAAAAACATGTACTCTACAGAAAAAATTTCTTTAAAAAAAATTTTTTTTTAAATAATTAAAAAAAATTCCATTTATTTACTAACTATGTAGTACTAACCATTTACAGTCAATAAAACAAAATTTATGAGGGGAAAAAAATATTGCTTATGGCCAGGTGTTTCACTTGTGGAGATGCTTTTGAAAAAATGTGAATTTATAAGCATTTGACAGTGATAATCTATCATATCAACTTATTGTTGCCATGCATTTATTTATCATATTTAAATAATATCATAATATTATATTGAGTGCTTTGCTTTTTATGGTAGGGATTATTTAGGGAAGAAATTAAGAGATACCTAATTCTGTCGTAATCATGCTTATAAAAAAGGGGAAATAAGACTTGAATGGTTCTCCTCCTTGAGAGGTGCAACTTGAAGAGCAATTCTTTTCTAATATCTGTTTTCAAGAAATTCTACATACTTTTTTTTATAATAACTTATTTAATAGGAAATAGAATAATAACAAGAATGAAAATTTATTTATGAATTAATAACAGAAAGGGTTTGGGATTAACTTAAAGTGAAAGAAAGAGAATTAACGAACTAAACTATGAATCAATATGAAAAACCTCAGGAGGATTTTTAAAAGATCTTCATGCATAAATAACTATATGCATATATAAAAACATACTAACTTATTAGATAGGTCGGTAGATAAAAAAATGAGATAGGTAAAATAAGACAGACAGAGAAAGATTAAAGACTAATTTTTAAGATCCAGTTGCCCAAAATTATCAAGATTTTTGAATTTTAAAAAATGAAACAAATTAAATTGTAATAAAATATTATGCATCGTGGTAACCAGATACCCAGGATTTGCAGATCCTTGTCTGTATATACTTAAATGCCTGTTGCTCCGTGAATATTAAATGAATATTTAAAAATACAAATTACACAAGAATTAAGAAGTAAGCTTACATTGGCTAATAATTCTTTCTCTCTGATCAAGGAAGACATTTCTGAATCATGCTGAGCTTGTTTTAATTTTAACTTCATTATTTCTATAAAAAAAATGGTTAAAACTAAGTTGAGTAATCAATACATAAAATTTAATTTCATGAACCAAATACAAATTTTTTTATACACACCTAAAATGAAAAGCATGTGAAACAAATATATAGCATCATTGCTGGTGAAGCTAGACTTGTTTTATATATTTTTTTATAATTTTGTTTACTATATGACAAGAAGGTATATTTCATTATCTTTTTCTTAAAGTGACATAAAAAATTTAGCCATCATTTCTTTATTTCCAAACTTAAATAATTTTTAATGATGTGTAATCTTGATGTTTTCAAAATTTTTAAAATAATTTATTGGCATTCAACTTATGAAAATAAGCAATAATGATAATGCAGCATGATTTGTATTTAAAAAATACAGTAATATTTTGAATTTATTTTCAAACCCAAATATTCACTTAGGATTAAATCTTGATTTCAATTTTGCAAGTTTTTATTGACAGTGATTTTTTGTAAAAATTTTATTCCTTTTTAAAAACAAATCAGAATTGTTCTTTTAGATCCCTGTTAATGACTGTATTAGAAGAATATAACAATTTATTTTAAACTAGTTATTCTTATTTATAATCTTATATAAAAAGCAATAGCAGTAAATATTTCAAAGAGTGTTATTATTTAATATAATATAACACTAACTCATTAATGTTTTCTTAATTTTTTTAGCATTAAAGTACTTTATAAGTTCATTCTGACAGAGAATCATAGTATACTTTAATGCAGAAAAATTTATTAATATTTCCTTTTATGTTTTAGTTTATATTAACAACAATCTTACTAAACTCTTCAAGATAAGTTTCTTATTTAATAGTAATTACAATAAAAAAATATCCAATAAAAAGATTTCACTTTATAGTAAATAGTAAACATCCTAAAGAAAAATGTTTCTTAAAATCATAATAATTTACATTACCTATTCTTTTCACATACATTTTTCAAAATAGATCATTTAAAAATTTTAATGCCATAAAGAACAATAGTAATTTAAAAGTATCAATAAATGTGGTTTATATTGTTATTTGAAACTTTAAAATCAAATTTTGAATAATTTTAACAATATTAGTAAAACGACAAAATACACTTGCCTTGTGTATGTCTTCAGAAACTCATGATGAACAGTAAGTGCTTTGAGATGACTAAATGAAAAGACATACAAAGAAGAATTTTAAATTAAAATTCAAGTGCAAAGATAGGATGAGAGGGTATTAAAACGATACAGATGCATGCATCTAAATTAAAATAAAAACGAACATTAGTTAAACTATAAAAATAAAAACAGCTAAAAATAAAATAATACTGAAATCATTGAATCAGAATGAAAGAGAGAGGAAGAAAAGTGCAAGAAAAAAAATTTGACCAAAAATTATTAAAATTACCTTTTTCATTATTTAGCAACTCTTTCTTTAACAGATCATTGCTAATTTCAAGATTTTGTTTTTGAGTCTGAAGACCTAACTGTTTTTGTAGCAACTGCTCTTTTTCATTGATAATGTTAATGAGTTTTCCATTTAAAGTTTTCAAATCCTCTTCTTTTCTCTAAAATAATAAAAACTTGATATAATGGGTAAAGTAATGAAAAATCAAAAATACATATAGATAAGATGTTTTGCATTAGGGTAGAGATGCACAACCTATGGTCCGCAGGCTAGATGTGGCCCACCAACTGTCCGCAGGAACTTCTGAACGCAATAAAAAAATTCTTTTAATTTGGTTTTTGTTTAAGCATTATAAATTTTCTTTTACTAAAATAGCGTTTAGTAAAAAAGCGTTTTTTTTTTTTGCACTTTCATTCTGTAAGCTTCTCTTTGGTTAGAATTTTATATCCCCCATCCCAATATATATATATATATATATATAAATATCTGATAAATTATTTATTGTGAAAAATGGAAAAAGTTTCTTAAAAAAGTGTATCAGTTTTTTTTAGTTTTAAATAAATTCTAATAATTAACAGTATTTCATTTTCTGCAAAGATGTTATTAAGTTTACTGATAAAAATATTTGGTGCTCAGAACACTAATGTTTAGATAGAAATTATAATATTTGCCGCTAACATGACTAAATATGCGTGCGGCCCTTCGTTAATCTAAGTGCTGTGCAAGTGGCTCTTCACTCAAAAAAGTTGTGCACCCCTACATTAGGGACCAGCAAACGATAAGAAAAGTAATAAATTTCTCTCAACAACTTTTTCTCATTCACACAGGAATAGTGTTATGACCAGTTTCCCTCTAGCAGCCCAGTGCAGTCCAGCTCAATTGCAAAAAATGTCCACAGTAAAGTGTTTGTCTCAAAAAGCCAAACATAATTAAATGTAATTGAAGCCCATAAGGTATTTCTTTGAACATAGAGAAAAGGGAAGGCATTGGCAAAATAAAGGTGACCATAATGAAATAAAAAGTCTAAAATTGGCAGGGGCCATTGTAACTAACAGGGACAGAATGAGTCAGAAGTATGTTCACAACTTACCTGTTACCTGAATAACATGAAAGTTCTTAAAAGCACTGATGATATTTCACTTTATTTCTTTGAGGATCTAACTTTTGTTTAAAAGGATTCAAAATGCAATTCAATCATCTTTTTGGAAAAATTTTAGTGAAACATTTTTGGCATAACCCAAAATTTTTTTTTTTTAAACCTGTTTCATTAATATGAATGCCAATTTCCTAGTTAACAACAAGAGTTTCTCACCCCACACCCTATAACACTTGTAAATACATCCTGCCTTGTCTTGCCTCTCTCTGCTACCATAGTTTTTCTAGTTGTTTTGCACCTTTTTTTTATTTTCCCTGTTCTTAAGTTTTCAACTTGATGTTTCTTTTGCTTTCAAATCTCTTTTGTTTTTCTTATTTTAAACTAGTGAGTCTCAACAATAACTTGGAGCACTTGAAAGATGTCAATTTTAAAATTTTCCAAACATTTACTTTACACAATAGGGAGATCTGCAGACATTTTTTTAAAATCAGCCACACACATGTATATTTTAAAAAAAACATTTGAGAAAGCAAAAATAAATGAGAATAGTTTTTTTTTACCCATTTCCAATTAAGGTTATTTTTTATTGTAATTTTTCACTAGTTTTAAAAGAATGAAATATACATTTTCTCTATTTTATAGCCTTTTTTATTACATTTTACTCACAAGTGTACAGTGCACACAAAAAATAAAACACCTTGAATAGCATTTGGTCTAATGATCGGATTTTCACGTTCTAATACTTAATCTTAATGGTTTGAGGGGGTTATCCCAAATATGCCAATTAATCAGTGCAAACGATATTTTGAGTTGGGAAATTCGACACAAAAATATACTTTCTCTAACTAAACATACTCCCCCCCCTTTTTTTTAATACTGTTATAAGCAAAAATTATTCCAAGCAAATAATAATTTTCAATAATTATTTTTTATTATTTTATTAATGGTAAAAAATTTTAAATTGAAAGGTATACAAATTTTTACAACAATTCCAAGGGTAATGTAATTTTATATGACAAAATACAAAATTTGAATGAAATTGGTTGAATAGTTGCTGAGAAATGGAATTTTAAAAAAAGTCAAAGATTTTAATTTTTTTTTTTTTTTTTTTTTTTGAACTATTGGACCAATTTTTCAAGTTTAGCATTTATCTATAAAAAATAACATTTTTTAACATAATGTAAAAAATTTTATACCTTACAATTCAAAATTTTCTTGACCATAAATAAATAAAAACATAAAAAATAAGTATTATAAATTATTTTTCCATAGAATTATCTTTAGATAAGAAAAAGTTTATAATTATGTGCTAAAATTTTTCAATTCACTTAAAAAGTTTTTGAGATACGGCAAATATGTAAAAATTAACATTAATGGGTCCAAACTTTCAACAGCTTTCCTGACTAAACTACTGGGACCATATTTCCAAGATTGTGGCTATCCTTTATATTTTGGGGATAAGAAATAATAATCCATTGAAAAAAAGATGTGTGTATTCAGAGAAAGTATGTCTTTGTACCTGATTTCGTAGTTTAAAATATCTAATCTAAATATAATTAAATAACTAATTCATATATTTGAGGTCAACAACTCAAACCATTAAGATTGAGTCTTAGTAGGTGAAAATCCATTCATTAGATTAAAAGTTATTTAGAGTGCCTCGTTTATTTACTTATTTATTTTTGCGCACTGTGCATCTGTAAAATCTGTATGGAAAAGAAATTAAGTTTTAATTAAAGAACACGTTTCGAAAACCTAGTTTAAAAATTTGCCATTATTGCTGCCAATGGAATAAAATATGCCCCTTTAAAGTTTCAATTTATTTACTTATAGAACAATAAAACTTTTCAACTCAGATGGATTCATAGCTCAATAGTTAAACTATCCGCCTTCTACCTAAGAGATCAGGCGTTTCAATCATGCAAAACAAAAATAAAATCATTTGATTATTTCTAGATTTTTGATCTAAGATTGATAACAATTTAGTATGTTCTAATCAATACATAAATTATTATTTTTTTACAAAATTTAAATTTTTGAAATTAAAAAAATAGACCAATGTTTTATTATTTTTATTTTTTAAATATAAATACGTGAATTATTTTTTAAAAAATTGTAATTTAATTATGAAAATGCAAGCAAAAATACATTATAAGTCTTGTTAAAAAAATAATTAATTAAAATTTTCAATGACATAATCTCTTTTTTCAGTAATAAATAGTTCTTTCCATTAAAATTACTTCTTTCTATCTTTTTTCAACACAAATCCTTATGTAATTTTATTTATATTTTCAAAATTAAATTTAATAAAAACTTAAAATATTTGTTAAAAACGCAAAAGAAATTCTGTTAAACATATTAAAAAAATCGAATTACTAAATTACCAAAAATTTTCCTTTAATAATTAATACATTTTAATTAAATAATTGAAATAATAAAACATCTATAATTTTCTTGTTTTTAAAAGCTTAAATTTTCTAAAAAAAATTTATTTAAATTAAAAGATAATAATTTTTATAATGAATAAACCATGTTAAATTGTTATAAGTCTTGTTATTGGGTTGTTCAAAAAGTAATTTAGTTTTTCACAACACAGAACTTAAACGTATTTTTTCACAACCAACTTCACACTTAAGCTGCATAATCATTATTTATTTTGACAAATGATATAGCATGGCTTACTTGAGAAAAACTTTGATTGATTCTACTCAATAGTTTTAGTTGGTGCCCTTTCAAATATGGAAAGTAAAAAACAGCATTATGGGTTTAGTTTACAATTTCACTATCTAAAAGGTTAAAATGCAGTTCAAGCAACAACAACAAAAATTTCCTGGTGTGTATGGAGAAGATGCTTTTACAGAAATCCAGTGCCAAAACTGGTTTGCAAAATTTTGATCCAACAATTTTGATGTTGAAAATGCCCCATGTTCCGGAAGGCAATTTAAAGCTGATACAGGCACAATAAAGGCATTAATTGATGAAAACCAGCAAATAATAACTTGTGAGATCATTGAGAGATTAAATTTATAAAATTCGACCGTTCATGATCATTTGAAATTCCCAGGTTTAATATCAAAGATCAACATATGTGTTCCTCATTTTACTACAGAAAGAAATTTGTGCTGTGGCATTAATGTCAGTGGTTTATTTCTCAAATATCAAGAAAATAATTCATATTTGAAGTGCATCACTGGGAATGAGAAACGAATTGTCAACAACAATATCCCAGTCTCTACAAAATGTTTTAGACAGTAAAACCTATATTTCAAATGAGTAGGTCAAAAATCACCTGGATTTTGCCAGCAAAGAACAAACATTTTAGGAGCGTGGAATCATGCTACTGCCAGAAAGATGGCAAAAAGTAATAGATTAGAATGAATAGTTCAATAAAATATTTATTCACGATAAAAAATAGTCTTTCATTTTCTTGAGAAAAAAACAACATTACTTTCCAAACAAACCAATAGATCAGAAATAAAAATCAAATATATCAGCTAGGATCTGAAACCCCAATTAATCATGGAAGATGAATAGCTTAACCATTGTGCTACGAATCTACAGTAGTTAAAAATAAATTAAATAAAAATTTTAAAGGGGAATATTTTCCCCAGGAGCTCAGTGGCAAATTTTTACCATACCCATGGTTTTCAACCAAGCTCTTAAATTTACTCTTAATTTCATTTTAATGAAGATTTTACAGGTGTACAATTTCATTTTAGAATAGATTTATAAAAAACTAAATACTATTTTAATTTTTTTTTATCTAACTGTTTTAATACAATTTAAAAAACTAATCAGTAATTCATTCAAAATATAATTTACAAGTTATAAAAACATACTTAAAATGTTTGAGCAATATTTTATCGACATTCATTTTGAAGAATAATAGAAAAGGCAAGTAATTTACATACAAAACAAAATATTTGAATATAAAATAAGTAAAGGAGTAGACTTTATGTTTTTCTAACCTACCAACCAAACCTGAAATTTCTGACAGTAATTGTATGGCTGTTCAGATCCACATTACATTATTATATTATAATTTTACATTAAATTTAATGATAAATTCTGCTAAAACTAATCATTCGGTCTAACTTGATTAATATTACAAACTACACAGTTTTAAGTTTTTAATCATACAACAAATTTCCAAACAGAAAAGGAAATGCAACACAATGAAAAAAAAAGAAACCTTTTTTTAGTATCAATTTAAAATAATTTTTAATGCCATAAAAATAGTTAGCTTTGAACATGCTATAAATTTCTGCTCTATTTAGATTATAAAAATTTAAAAAAAATTTTTTTAATTAAAATCTATAAATAATGGAGACACATTGTTAACAATATATATAAGAAAATAAAAATGATATTTAAAGTAAAGCTACATGAATTCTTAATTTATATATATATATAAACATAAAACTTTTAAATTACCTCAATTAAAATAGACAACTTATCTTTTTCAGCAGATATATCCTTGTAACTATTTATTTGAATCATAGCTTGTGCCTTTGCTTTTTGATAAAATGACCGCAAGCCATTTATTTTCTTCTGATGTGAAACAACTTTGGCCTGTGAAATATAAATAAAGAAATATTAATTTCATTCAAGAATTTTAGTATTAAACATAGCTGAAAAATGATTATGATAAGATTACCGTACACAATATAAATGTTATATTGAACAGAAATCAAAACATACCTATCAAAGTAATTTAAAAATTGCATTTTGTAAAGAAGTTGCAAGTTTTAATTTTTATTTGCTTTTTCACAGGTTGCTTTCTAGGATGGGAAAATTTCTGAGAAACCTATGAATTTCTTTTCATAAAACCTCTCTTATAAATTATGCAATGCGAAATTGAGATCTAATTTAATAAGGGAGTAAAAGAAGCATAATTTTTCAGAAGAATCAACTTTTTATTTGATATTGTTTTTTACTTTTACAACTGTTATTTAACTTTTTATTTTATTTGTATTTTACTAATATTATTTTCTATCTTTGAAAACATTTCCTAAAAACAAAGTAATAGTAATAATTTGAAATAAATAATCAGATTGCTATTTAAATTACAATAAAGCAAGCTTTTCAACTTCTATTCAATACTAATCGCCACTATCAAAAATCTAGACATTTTATACCATTATTCGTGTTATAATCAATGCATGTCATAGAATTAAGAAAAAATAAACAAAAAAAAAGTTTTAAATAATTTTATTGTTATAAAGCCTCATATAGAAACTTAATTGATACTTACAATACAGCTAATAAACTTATAATATAAACTATTTAAAAAATTTTAAGAGAAGACATCCTTGAAGATGCTAGTTTTTTAATTTTTATGTTAATAGTAGCTGTTAATTAAATATTAAATACAATTGGAACAAATTTAATTGTGTAAAACATAAAATCAAAGCAAATGAAATACTTTACTTCATAAGAATTCATTTTTCTACTTGTTTCTTCAAGTTTGTTTTTTAGAGAATGGACCACATCCTCAAGTTCTCGCACTCTATCTTTATTGTCCCGAATATTCTTCTCAGCAAAATGTCTATCTTTTACTACATTTTGATTTCTTTCTAGTTCTTGCTTCAACTTAAGTCTCAAAGATTCTACATTACTTTCTAACTGCAAATGAATAATAAAATATGGAATTCAGTTATTTATATTATTAAATTTAGAGGAATGACAGTGTATGTAATGAAAGAGTCACAATATCAACAGCTTGATGACATTTATAACATATAATAGATTTTAGTAATAATTTCTTTAAAAAAATGTTGCTACTTATTCTGAATTATCCTATAAGTTCCAAATTCAAATAATTTTTTTTTTAATGGCGGGCACTTGAGATGTATTGTTTTATGTTCCATTGGCCAGGAGTGCCAGAACTGCTACTCTCTTCTCATTACCCAGTAGGCACCTGTGGCGAAGCCACGGCGGTGGAGCAGCGCCGCCCACGTCACACAACCACAAACCCGTTTATAGGGTGGGTCACAATCACACAAAGGAGAAAGGACATAGAACACAGAGAGAAAGAAACATCCATGCCCTGAGCGGGATTTAAACCCGCAACCATCGGCTCCCTAGTCAGGCACGCCAACCACTCGGCCACCTGGTCGGCCCAAATTCAATATGAAATCAGGATTTTAAAAATAAACCAGTATTATGAGATAAAGACATGAAACATTTATAGATTAACTGCAATTTTGTGATTTTACATATTTTTCTGATGAGAGCATTAGAATATTATAAAAGAATTGTGAAGTAAACGTTAAACAATAATATTAAAAACATTTTAAAAGTATCTCTAAAGATAAATATGTTATAAGAAAAGTGAGGAACTTGGCATATTTGTGTCGTGGTTTTATGAATACTGACTTTTTATAAATTTTCATTAAATTATACTTTTATTTTACAACTAATAATTCAGCATAAACAAAAACAAAAAAATAAGAGAGAAATAATGCTACATTAAAAATATTTGAAAATAGAAAATACGAATTTCTTAGCATGAATTTTTTGTGAAGAATACAATATAAAGAAAAAATAATAATAAAACAAGTATAGAACTGAGAAACTAAAAACAGAACCTTTTGCATAGCATCCATTGTTTCCATTAATTTATTCCTAATTTCAATTTCAGTATCTTCTTTTACTTTTAAATCGTTTTCCAATTGTAAAATTCTTGAATTGAGTAATTTCCGTTCTCTTTCTGCTTCTAATTCAAATGCCTTTTCTCTAAAAGATATCACAATAAGGGTAAATTTAATAAAAACATGTTTTATGTTTATTGTAATTATATTACTAAACTTTCATAAGTAATTGATAAAAGTTTAGTAATATAATTCCAAAAGAGATTACATTTTCCATAAGACTACAAATATACAGAATTTTAGATATAAAATGTTAAGCTACCAAATATTCTTCATTCCAACTTAAAAATTAAAGGATCATCAAATGGATTAGAAAGTATAAGATACTCATAAATAAAAATTCACATTATTTTCATGTTTTTATTAAACATATTAAAATGGACTGTATATTATTTTCAAGGTTAAAAAAACATTTATAAACTTTGATTATAATTTCTATAAAAAACAGTTACTAATTTAACTTGGTAAAACAAGGCTATAATTTATTTTTTTATTAGAACACATATTAAAAATCATAAACAAATAAACAATCCATAAGAAATTTTTTTTTTAATAATAGTTCACATTTTAAAGGTAAAGACATAGATTCAACCCAAACAAGATATGAATTTATGTAATATATTAACCTAAAAGTATATTATAATATATACTATATATTAACCTGTATTAAGTATATATAGAAAGAGCATGTTACTATTCAAGAATTATATCATGTCTCAAAATACATATGTTTGCAAATCAAAACAGCATATAACTGTACATGATTAATAACTTCATTTGCTTCAAAAATATAAAGGAAATAACAATCAACACGTTTCAAGAGCTTCAAAAATAGGCGCTTATTTATAAGAAGCTCTTTAAACATGGTTACTGTTATTTCCTTTCAAGGTATTTTTGAGAAGAATATAGTTTTTAATCAGGCAATATTACTTCAGTTTCTTGGGATTATTAATTTAACACATAACTTTATTATGTTTCTATAGAAACGTATAGCTAAAGAACAACATATAACTTTGTTATATTTCTATGGCAACATATAGTTAAAACAACATATAATTTTGTTTCACACAACAAATCAACATTTAGCCACATGTAGATATTTGCAGTTTGTTTTAATTTTTTATAAAAGAAAAAAAAATTAAACTATAATTTTTAAAAAAAAATAATTTGTTAAAATTTTAACAGTTGTTGAGATGAAAAACTAATTATATAATAATAATACTTGTAAAACACTATACAAGTATTATTATTAAACACAACTGTTTAAATTTATATGCTTAGTTAGTAACACGTTAATTCAATTTTCTACAATTAGAGCAAAATAAATGTGTAAAGTACAGAAATATAAACTTTCCATTTAAAAAATTTAAGCTATTTAGGAAATTACCATGTTTCATATTGGTTTTACATTAAATACATAATAAGCCATTAATTTTAAATCATCAGAATCGTTACAAATTTCTGTATTTAAAAGAATAGATATTTTTATTGATTAAACAATCAAAAATAGTGAAAAAGAAAAATCAGTTGTACTTACTTTTCAGGAATTGCATTATCTCTTTCAGCAATAAGATTTGAAATTTGCTCATTTAATTTTTTAATATTTTCTTTGTATTTCGTTTCCTTCTCCTTTAAATCTTCAATACATTTGCAAGCTTTAATTAAATCCTTAAATAAATTACAACGAAGATTATTACAGCTGAAATCGATATTAAGTGAATATTTAAAAAATCCCTTAGGTATTTCTTCAAATACATAAAGTTTAAATTTGGTTTTTATATTTATCAATGTTTAAATGAAAAAATGCAGTTTTATGTTCATAGAAACAAAGTATTAAAAAAATTAATAAATTAATAATAAAAAAATTAATAATAATGTTTAAATGTTTTTATAAAAAAATAATAATGGTGAAGAATTGTAAACATCAATTTAATTTTGTTTATAAAATTTGAGTTTTAAATTTGGAAAATATACAAGCAAAAACTATTAAAATGTTTGAGGTATCACAGAGGTTTTATCGTGTTTGAGGTTTATAACAGAATGTTTCTGCAACATTTCTCTAAATATGTAAACAATTTCAGATTGTTTTTTTTTTTTTTTTTTTATCCAATTGCTATGAGAGTAAGAATCTTGCACGGTAAAAAATTTCTGAAGTAGTAGTGACGAGGACAATAGCAGTGACTTTTTTCAATATTGAAAGACTATTTTGAAAATATTCGAGCTTTCACTTGCTAAGTGCAATGAAATTTTCATAATTAGCTTATCTTTTCTGAATATTTATGAAATAATTTTCTAATTTGCTATTTATAAGCAATATTGCTTAAATAATTTGAGTAAATTATTTTTCCTTTGTTATTATGTTACTAAGTACTTACAGTATTTTATTAAGTTTCTTATTGTTATTGATTTTGTTTAATTTAAAATGGTAATATATTTTTTTCAGACACTTGAAAAATTTAGCTTCATGTAGCTATGTAATACACATAGCTTGAAAAATCTGAAAAATATAGTTCAGAAAAGTTTGACTATAAAATCTTGTATAAAAAATGTACAATATGGAGAAAATATTAACTTACAACAATTTTTTATTTAATAATCTAATTGAAAAGTTTTTTCTTGCTTGAAGATAAACAAATTTTTCTCTTATTTTGATAATTAGTGAGACTTACTTCTTGAATTACACACATAAAATAGTAATAAGACAGTTATTTCAAACAATTTAATTAATTTGATTAAATTTAACTTTGAATAAATAAAACCTGTTTTATTGTATCATGAGTCTTTTCTTTTTCACAACATTCGGCATTAGCTTCAAAGAGATTCGCTTCACTAATTGCAAGTTTAGCAGTGAGCTCCTGGATTTGATTTAAAAGCTTCTGATGAGACTCAGAAGCTTTTTCTAAAATGTCAACAACTTCATTGAATTCTTTTTCAATTGTGCTCATAAGCTTATTTTTCTTTATTTCATCAAAAGCCTAAGGAATAAAAAATAGTAAGATTTGAAAAATTTCAAAGAATAAAGCTATTAAAAATAAAAATTGAAGAAATAAAATAAACTGTAAAATATATTTTGCAACAAGTATTTCTTCCTTTGATCAAAAATTCTCACAAACATTAATTAAACGTTACCTTCATAAACTTTATAATAGGGACTGTGGTGTTTTTAACAAATTTGACACTTTTAAAACTTAAAGCTACTTACTACTCACGTGTATGGCAGAATTTAATGAAAAAAGTAATATTTGGAATGTAAACAAAGGAAAAATCATTTTAATATTTGAATAAATTTGTTATTCAGGAGCAAAGCATAAAGCTAATATGTAAAAATAATTATTTAGAGCTGAGAAGCATATAATAAATTTACAACTTAAGTGTCATGCCACTGTAATTGCCAAAGTAAAATATATACATAACAATTCAAATATATATAGAGGGGGCTCAGTACCATACAGGGATGATAAACTTTAAAACCAGCTGCTCTACACAATTGTTGTCTAAGTCCCTGTGTTTAATTGTGTGTACTTTTACCTTTATTTAAAATTCAGAAAAATTAAATTATAGAAATATTTAAAGTTATGCATATACAACATTAAAAAGTAAATACTGCTGAACTAATGTTATGTATAACTGGATTGTGGTTACAGAGGCATAGATGAAAGGCAAAGACTACTAGAGACAGTGGGTTGCTGTAAACAATGTTTTGGTAGTTAGAAAGTCAAATGAAAGATGCTTACATTCAAATAAGAAGCCAAATAGCAGGCCACATTACAAGAACTAAGCAAGAATAAAAATATAATAATTATCTTCCTTAAACACCAAAAGCTGACTTATATAAAAAGAAACTGAAACTTGATTTTAGCTGCAATTGTTTTAGAATTCTCCAGGTAGAATATTCATAAATATTTTTACAGGAAAAATGAGTGAACAATTTTATCTCTCTATTTTGACAGTATCTAATACATACATTTTTATGCAATAAAAAATGGAGATAATTGGAGATTAAACTGAAAATAAGAAGCTAAACATAGTGTATTTTATCAAGATAATATACTAAAGAAAAATTCTTAATCGGATAATTGAATTATAAAACTTTTTTTTCAAACTGTTTAGTTTGAAAACAAAACAAGAAAAAAAAACTCATAATATGTTATGACTTTAAAAAATTGGTCAGAGAATAGTAAAAGTATCAATAAATAGATTCTAAAAATAAATGTAATAAGAAATTCAAGTAGCAAGATTTATAATTATTAAAACAATATGGATTCCTTACCATTTTAAAACTAACAGTAACGGCTGCTAAATTTTTAAGAAGGTTCTTCATTTTGAATTATTATTTTATTCAGTTCACAAGGATAATTACTTAATCTAGAAAGAAAAAAAAAACATTTTAGAGAACTATCAAATTGCATAAATTAGAATATATTTGTTTATTATTTTCTTAATAATATGCAAATTACTAATATTCAGATTCAAAAATTTTCTTGCATGTTATGCGCGAATGAAAAACAATTAGATGATTTCTAAGTCAGTGGGAGAAAACATGGCTAAAAATTTTATAGAAACCAGCAATTTTAAAATACAAAAGTTACGTTAAAGTTAAAAAAGTTCGTAAGTTTAAGTTAAGTACGAAAGTTTAAGTTAAAAAACTTAGAGTAAAATATTTTTTTTATACTACCACTCGTTTAGAAAAAAAAGCAGATTTAGCGCTTAATGTTTCAGCCTGTTGCTATAGCAACTTACTGTATTACGGTTATAAACTGCTGAGATAAACTTTTAAAAAAATTAAATGCAGATATGCGGTTACATGGAAACTTTTTAACTGTCTAGTTTTGAAGAAAATCTAAGCAATACAAAATCAAGCATGTGAAAACGTCTCACTTAAACAATAAATTGTGGCTAAAGATACATTTTCTAAATAAATATTTGCAACTGAAAAATTGTTTAATTGCTTTAATTCTTAGCTTTTATTAAAGTTTGCGCTTTCTTTTAATAATGAGTTGTTTGTAAAAAATCCCTATCGTCCTTCTTATCAAAATGTTTTCTCACAAGGCGTTGAACAAAATATGTCTTGAAAGTGAAGAAGTATTTCTATTGTCTGAATATGAACCTAAAAGAAACTTGGCTTTAAAAATTTTAGATATTCAACATAATAAATCCTACTCTGGTCAAGCTTCCGAATTAGTTTTGAGAACTCAAGCTGCCAGTATTGGTCTAAGTTTTAGTGATTTTATGGAGCAATCAAAACAAGCTCTTTTTCAAGAACCTTCAAATGAATGTACTTTTAATTACTCTTTGCAAAAAGGTAGTGTTAACTATAAATTTAAGTGGGCAAGTGTTGATCAAGAAGAAACTACTATTATTCTTGGCTGTATAGAGATGATTGAACAGGAATATGTATCTGTATTTGACAATGTATTAATTTCTCTTGCTAAAGAAATTCTTGATCTAAATTCGAAAGTTAAATCTCTTACTGCTGAATTGGTTGAATGCAAAAATCAAACTAAAAATGCAATTCATCAGTTGTCTGAAGCTGTTGATATTAAAGAAAACTTAGAGAAAGAATTGTTTTCGAAATTTGTGCTTGTCTTGAATGAAAAAAAGAGGAAAATAAAAGATATAAAAAGTGGTAAATTACCTGGATCTTCAAAAACTTCAACTAACAAAAAGCTAAATTCCAAAAAACCTAGAATAGATTCAGTAAGTGAATCCTCAGAAGAAAATGAAAATGAGATTCTTAATTTAAATGAGCCTGGTCCTTCAACAGCAATGAAGATAAGTTCCCTTCCGTTTCTTGATGATGAAGGAGATTCTGTTGTGCCTGTTAAGCCAAGCAAAATAAGGAATAGGAATACTGTAAATAAAACTAAATCTTTTCCTGACGAAATCATGTCTGCTAACGTTGAATCAACACTTAGTCAAGTTATGGATGATGATAGTGATGATCTTTTAGGAAATTTGTAGTATTTATTTTTATTGTCTATGATGAATATTTATGAAGTATTTCAATAATTTAAGTGACGTAAAGATTTTAAAATGTTACATGAATTTGTATAGAGTTTGATCTTAGAGCTGGTCTCACATACACGTTTTGCATATTTTTTTAAAAATTTATATTCATTATATATTCCATATTTTTAAAGTTTACAAACATTCTAACAGTGTTTTCTCTAAGCCTTTTAAGAAGGGCGGTTTGTCTTGCCTGCCTTTTTTTTTTTTTGTAAAAATAAGCTGCCATCTCTTAAGAACGCTGCCATTTTATTCATATTCCATTTGAAAAATTAATAAACTGTTTCAATAATTATACTCTGGTGAAATTATCTGTGTTCATAGATTTAATTTTGATTACTGTTACGTTAGGATTATTCTCAACTGGTTAAATTTTTATGTCTTTTTTGGGGGTGGAGGAAGGTATATTAATGAATTTAAGTGATTTTAAAATAATTTTTATTTTTTTAAAGCAGCTTTAAATGCTCATTTCCTCATAGTTTTCAGTTTAAATTACAAAAAAAGCTTTCAAATTTATCAATTAATAATTTTTTATTTTTAATTTCTGCATAGTGATTCTCTTTTAGCATGCCTTTAATTATTTTCTTAAACTATAACTTTTTCTCTTATTTTGATAATAAGAATTACTCACATAAAATTTTATAAGAAGATAATTTAAAAATTGTTGAGGATTAAACCAGCTATTACATAATATGACACATTTGATAAATTTTTACGGTGTATGTGATTGCCTGTTATAGCTTACTCAATTTTTAAAGAAATTAGATTTTAAATGCATGTTTTTATGAAACTAATAACACTTTTTACATGGATAATGGTTATTAACTTTGTTTTATTTAAATAATTATATTTTTTATGCATAATAGGTTTATAAATATTGTTCCCTTTGAATTTAATAAAAAATTCTTGCAAGATTTAAGTTCACAACTTCCTTTAAATGTTCTTCAATTTTTCTGTGAATTTTATAAATATCTCTTACACATAAATTTTAAAAATATATTTTTATTTTACTTAGAATTTTAACTCTTAAAGTTTATTTAATAATTTTTTTTTGTATGGATGACTGTTATTATGCTGTTCGAAAAATTATATATTTTAATTTGATTTAAATAATTTTATTTGTTCATACTTTTTAATGTTTTTAAATGTGCATGTATTAAATGTTTTTTTTTTTTTTTTCCTTTCTTTAGACGAATTTAAGCTTTGACCTGTATGATTTAAGAAAATGCATTATACATTTATTTTATTAATTTACAATTCATCCATATAACTTGCCTAGTTATATTTGATTCTATATATTTATAAACTTTTGCCATTTAACAACCACTTATTTATATTTCTCCACATTTTATTGTTAATTCACTTTGAATTTTCTTTGACACCACATTTTTTTTTAACATGATAAAAGTAATTATATAATCATATAGCTGTATTTGTAGACAGAACAAAGAAACTTGCTATTATTATAATAATATGTTTTACTAATATTTACACAAATATTAGAACTTAATGTGTTAAGTCTTTGAAAAATGCTAAAAAATCAATAGAAATTTATATGATTTTATAATAATTGAAAAAATGGAATATATTTTATGTTTATTTTTATCTATGAAATATTTATTGTCTGTTTAATAAAAAAAAAATTAAGCATGCATATGTGTTTTGAATGAGAAATGTAATTAAGTGTTTTTTTATTATGATTTTCTATAACATCAATATAATTGAATATCAAAATTTAAAAGAATAGCATAATAAAAAAATTATAAAAATTTTATGTGATTTAAATTATGACAGTCATTACCTATGCTTTTTTATATTACATGATTTACATTAAATTTTTTGAACTTTTAAGATTTTGATAAAATGAAGTCTTACTTCATTTTTTTCTGCAACTCTATTGTCCTTTTGCTGTTTCTTAATTTTAAATTTTCTTCTCATTATAGCCCGAGCATTTTAAACAGCTGGATTTAGAAATATAAAATAATTAATTTTTTAAATTGTTACTAGACCTTAAGTAAATAAAAATATTTATTAGAATTGTAAATTTTGAGTAAAAATTCTATCTTAGGACTAAATGTCAATTTGGGGTGCAATAGGTTACATTACTGTATCATTTTTTCTAATTAAAATGTTTAAAAGTGAGAATAGGCACTTGTTCTAATGATACATAACACAAGATCCAACTGAATTGCTCCATAGAATGGAGAAGGCTTTGCTAATTCTAAAAATATTACGACTCTTAATGATAAATTTAGTTGATGGACACGATCTTAAAGCTTCAAATTTCATTGGTTTTTGGAATGGACTATTGCACTTTTAAAGCAATAACTTTATACCACTTGGTCTTTTCTTGTGATTACAAATTAATGTCTCTGATTTATTTATTTTAGAAGTGGTAGTAACTTAACTAAAAATTTTCCTATTGCAACCAAATTAATTTTTAGGGATAAGTCTAGAGCAGAGGTTCTCAGCATGGTCACTAAAGACTTCTGGAAGACATTAAAGACTTCTAGTGAAACAAAATACTTAAAGAAATTTTTATAAAATTTTGAGCATATTTTAAAATTGATATGTTTTTTTCCTTTGAAAAATTTAATGGTAATGAAAATTTAGCTTTTTTTTTCTTTGTACAAGACAATGGAAGTCAAAGTAGTCATGGTGATGACAAAAAATCGATGGTGATTTAGAAAGAAAGCATTAAAGATTTCTAGAGAAACAGTAATAACTTACTGAAAACATTTTAAGATCGATTTTTTATTTTGAAAAAGTTAATGAAAATGTAGCTGTCTTTTCTTTGTACAAAACAATGAAAGACAAAGTAGCAGTAGGTGATGAGGATCCAAAAAATGGAAGCATTAAAGATTATGTCTGACTGAAATTCAGAAATGGAAGCATCAAGGATTTCTAGAGAAACAGCAATAACTTACTGAAAAAATTTTGAGTATATTTTAAGGTTTTTTTTTGAAAAAAATAATAATGAAAATTTAGCAGTTTTTTCACGGTACAAAACAATGTAAGGGTTAGGGTAGCAATATACAAAATTCCAATAATACACAGGAATAATTATTTTGTTATTTTCATCATAAAACATTACCTTTATAAATACATTACAGGTACGCATAATTAAATAAAAAAAATTTTTTAAAATAAGTTAGAAATAGACAGATAAGGACAAAGAGAGAAAAATCACTTATATAACTTTTAAAAATTAAAATAATAATTAATAATATTGAGGGGGAGGAACCTTCTCATATTAAGTTGAGAACAACTATAACAACATCAATTAAACATTTATTAACAACTGAAACATAACGAGATAAAAAACAGAAAACTAAAAGTGTGAGAGTGTGCACAAAGCAAAGTTCGAAGCTTCTTATATACTGAAAGGTACAAGATTGCCGATCTTTTTTCCATCATCCTTTGGCGACTACGCGCAATGTCTGGCGCCACATCACTCCCCACCGGAGTTTCATAGTCGTCAGATTCTGAAACGAACTCTTCTTCCATACCGAGTAACGTACTTCCTTGAATCCGGTATCTTTTCTGCCAAAGGAGACTCTGAAGTTGTAGTTGAAGAATGATCAGACTGGCCAGGAGAATCTCCGTGATTTAAAGAATGGGTCTCGTCCACTGGCAAATACGCTGGTTTCAACCTGTCGATGGAAATCCGCTTTTTCTTTGTGGAGATCTGCAAAAGATAAATTTTAACTTTTCTCTTAAGAACTAAATATGGGCCATCATACGGAGGTTGTAATGGTCTCCGTACGGCGTCATGCCGTACGAACACATGCGTACAAGTCTGAAGATCCTTAGGCACATAAACGACTCGTCTGTCATGCCAAACAGAAGCTACAGGCTTGACCTCACTAAATGCTTTACGCGACTGAGAAATCAATTCAGACTGCGAGATGTCATTTCTCGAGTTAGTAAAGAACTCTCCGGGAACTCTCAATGTTTGCCCATAGACTAACTCCGCAGAAGAGAAGTTCCAATCTTTTCGAACAGCAGTCCTCAAACCCAGGAGAACTAATGGTAAATTATCAAGCCAAGAATCTGTAGTATAACACATAAGGGCTGCTTTTAATGTTCTATGAACGCGTTCAGTCATCCCATTGGCCTTAGGATTATATGCAGTTGTACGTATAATTTCAACACCCAGAATTTGTGCTAATTTCTTGAAAGTGAAGGAATCCAGTTGTCTTCCCTGATCATTTGAAATTCTAACAGGAGCACCAAACCGTGAAACCCAATTAAAAATCACTGCTCGTGCCACTGTATTTGCCGTGATGTCTTGCAGATAGGTACCACCTCAACCCATCGTGTAAAACGATCAATTAAAGTTAAACAGTACTTATATCCTCTACACATCGGTAAAGGGCCAATCAGGTCCAAATGCACATGCTGGAACCTAGCATTAGGAACAGGAATTTTTCCCAATAGAGATATAACATGTCTATGTATTTTAGTCTTTTGGCAACTTAAACACGTGCGACACCACTGAACAATGTCTTTTCGAATTGATGGCCAAACATATGTACTACATAACTGTCTTACAGTAGATCGAGCACTGGTGTGTGCAAGATTATGTACAGAATCGAAAATCATTTTTCGAAATTTCATGGGTACATACAAACGAGCACTAGGTTGGGAGACATCAAAATACAAATTTACATCAGAATTAGGCAAAACAATTAATTTAAATTTAAGATTAGTAACATCTGTATTTTTTAAATATACCTGCAATTCCTCATCAACTGCTCAGCTGCAACTTGCACATAATCAATTTTGTCAGGAAAAGCAATTTCTTTTACCCTTGACAAAGCGTCTGCCACTAAGTTTTCTGCCCCTGCTAAATATCGTAAGTCACAAGTAAACTGTGATATAAATTCTAATTGACGTAAACGTCTTGGAGAACATTTTTCAAAACTTTGGGCAAAGGCGTGTGTCAAATGTTTATGATCAGTTATAACATGAAATACCCTTCCTTCCAACATATACCGAAAATGAATTATTGACAAATAAATCGCCAAAAGTTCTTTGTCATACACAGAATATTTAACTTGAGCATTATTTAACTTTTTGGAGAAAAAGGATAAAGGTATATAACCAGACGCAGTTTTTTCATGTAAAGCGCCAGCTACTGCAATGTCACTAGCGTCCGTAAACAGCACTAACTGGCAATCAGGTGCCGGGTGAGATAGCTGAGTAATGTTTACGATACTTTCTTTGCATTTTGCGAAAGAATTTTCTAACTCTGCAGTCCAGTTAACAATTTTACTATCGCTTTTTTTACTACCCCCAAGTAAAGAGTTTAACGGGGCATGCAATTCTGCCGCTTTGGGAATAAATCTCCTATAGAAATTTAAGCACCCAAGAAACCTGCGTAAATCTTTGAGAGTTTTGGGTTTAGAATAATTTACAATTGCATCTACTTTATGTGGTAAGGGTTTAATACCATGCTCATTCACTAAATGTCCAAGGAAGGGTACTTCAAAAGATCCAAAAATACATTTAGAAGCATTAATTGTTAAACCATACTGTTTTAAACGTTCAAATATAAACGTAAGTGATACAAATGTTCAGTCTCGTTTGCACTTGCCACGAGAATGTCATCAATGTAAGCAAATACAAAATCTAAACCATATAAAACTTCATTAATAAAACGTTGGAAGGTTTGAGGTGCATTACACAACCCGTAAGGCAGATACAAAAATTCAAATAACCCAAAAGGGGTTATTACTGCAGTTTTCTCAATATCTTGTTCTGCTACGGGGATTTAATTGTATGCTTTAACAAAATCAATAATACTAAAAACTTTCTTGCCATACAAATTTTGAGAAAAATCCTGCAAATTTGGTAAAGGATATTTATCAGATCGAATACAGGCGTTTAAAGCTCTGTAATCGCCGGTAGGCCGCCAATCAGAGTTACTTTTTTGAACTATGTGTAGGGGGCTGGCCCAAGGACTTTTGGATGGCCTACAAATACCGTGTTGCAGCATGAAATCAAATTCGGATTTGGCAGCTTGAAGTTTAACAAAATTCAATCTGCGAACTTTTGAAGCAACCGGAGGACCAATCGTGTTAATATAATGCACTGTATCGTGCTTAATTTTAATATAATTAGGTCTAATTCGGGTAATTTCCGAAAATTCTTGAATTAAATCGTGATATTTAGTATTGCCAAAAATTGTTTTAAAACTTTGGATTAAGGAAGGAAAGATTTTGCCTTGATGAGTTAAAGAAGTTTTCGTATCAATTAGTTTGCTATTTTTAAGATCTATTAACAACTCAAAATGTCTCAAGAAATCTGCGCCCAAAATTGGTTTTGAAACATTCGCAATTATAAATGTAAAATCAAATTTTCGATGTAAACCAAAATCGAGCGACATAAGTTTAACACCAAATGTTTTAATAGCAGTGCCGTTAGCAGCATGCAACACATAATTTGATGTTGGCCTGCAACCTTTAAATGTTATAGGCCATAAACTTACATCAGATCCGCTATCGACCAAGAACAGTAACCTAGTTTTGCGATCTGTAACAAAAAGTCGGTGGCTAAATTTTAAATTCTCACTACTATTAACCCCCGCACTAATAGCAGAGCTCATCAGTTTAAATTAAAATTGCAAGGCTCAATACATTTGTGTGCTTTTTCTGCATACTTCCTATGATACCAGCAAAGTTTCGTTATGCCAGTTTGGCTCTCTGCTTCACCTTTAGAAGTGCGAGACTTTAAATCCTTCGAAACATTTGAATTGGAACGCAAACGACTACGGGATAGACTTCGATATCTACGCATAGACTTAATTTCGTTCTTCAACTCTGCCAAATCCGTAGACATTTGAGCTATTTTTCCCATAAGTGAATCTCTATTTGCAACTTCATTACAACTTGAAGTTGCAGAAAAACTACTTACTTCAGAAACCTTATCGGCCAAAGTTGATAAAGTGTCTAAACCTTCCGTACTAACACTTAAAATAGACTGAATAGATGAGGGTAAATGAGATAGCCAAATAGATTTAATAACCTCATTTGAAAAATTAGATCCTACCAATTCTCGCATATGTCGCAACAAGGCAGACGGCTTAGAATCCCCCAATGCAAGGTCCTGGAGTAAAGTTTGAATTCTTTTACTCTCGGACAAGGAAAATTCTGAAATAAGTCTATCCTTAACGGCAGTGTAAGGCTTTTCCAAATTTGGGTTTCTAACCAAGTCTGCAATTACTTGCATAATATGCTGATCAAGAACAGAGATTAAACAGCAATATATAGTAGATTCAGAAATAATCCCTGATAATTTAAAATTAGCCTCAATCTGCGTAAAATATAGACTTGGATTATCAATCCAAAATCCAGGTAAGCGAAGGCCAATTTTATGAATTTCAGTTTCAGTACCTGTTTTATCTTTTATCAGTCATTGTAACACAAAACTAAGCAACACGTTAAAGATTCACTTATGAAAATTTTCAAACTAAACTAGTTATATATATACATTAGAGCAATTGAATAACTAGAGGATATCTGGAATATTCACAGTAAAAATTAAGTTTTTACATAACTAAGAACGTATCAGAACTATAAATATTATACTAAGAATTAAATACAACAGCATTTAAAGTTCGTACATTAAAATTCAATAACTACTAATTAAAGTCTCTTACAATAATGTTTAAAAATTTCAGTCTAATTAATATAATACAATACAAAAGATATTACTATGCATTAAGTTTAAATTAGTGCAAACAAAGCAGTTGACTGAATAAGAGAGGAAATTGTACATTACCAAATTCAAGTAGGTATTCCAAAATGAAAAACAACGGATGATAGCGTATTAAAAAAAAAAAAAAACACAAGGGTCACCAAATGACGGGGAGGAACCCTCTCATATTAAGTTGAGAACAACTATAACAACATCAATTAAACATTTATTAACAACTGAAACATAACGAGATAAAAAACAGAAAACTAAAAGTGTGAGAGTGTGCACAGAGCAAAGTTCGAAGCTTCTTATATACTGAAAGGTACAAGGTTGCCGATCTTATTTATTTCCATCATCCTTTGGCGACTACGCGCAATGTCTGGCGCCACAATATATTCTTTAAAAAAAAAAAACATTCTTTTCGTTACAGGTTTAGATCGCATACACAAAAACTTATGAAATTTTTTGTTCTAATTGTGTGATGCTTTGAATTAACTGAGTAATACATGCAATTCTGAGTAATTCAGTAGCATCATAAGAGAAAACTATGTACTACAAATGTGCAGAAAAAATAGTTTATTTTTATGTTTGCTTATTTTTACAATTCCACTTATACACACATTCAAAAAATGACAAGACATAATTACACCATTTATGTGCAATACAACTTGACAATAGCAAACAAATCATTCATCTTTCCATACTAAATTATGGGAATTTAATTTTACAAACTCATTAAAAAAAACATTTATGCCCAATGGATAAGTATTTCAATAACTAACACAGAATCATACTACACATTTGATTTTGATACTATATAAAATTTATTTCC
Source organism: Parasteatoda lunata (assembly GCA_949128135.1). Lineage (NCBI taxonomy): Eukaryota > Metazoa > Arthropoda > Arachnida > Araneae > Theridiidae > Parasteatoda > Parasteatoda lunata. Next base: position 90,014,661 of record OX421974.1, on the reverse strand, counting down.
AGAGCTACTTTTATGGAAACCAGCAAAGCTATTAAATTAGTAAACTATGCTGCATCAAAAATGAAACTATTTTTCTCATATTATTTAATGAAATTAAATTTTCTAATACTGAAATACCCAAAACAAAAATATCATAAGTCATTATTTGAGTTTAAAAAATAAAAAATATGTTTCTGCCAAATTCTTAATTTAGATGTCACAGGGGCACCAAGAATTAATATGTTAGATTATTAACTATAAAAATTATAAATTAATTTTGCTAATAAGAGATATTAAACAAAATATTTTCCACAAGCAATACATTTAAAACATCATAATGAATCATAAAAAGTGAGCACAAGAAAACAAATTAGAACATTAAAGGCCCAATAAAAAAGAGAATAGGAGGGAGAATAGTACGTAATGAAAAAATATAGTATGTAAGGTTGTGTATCACTGTGCATAACCGAATATTTGTTTAAAATCTTACTATTTGTTAAATTTGCGTTTTGAGTAACAGTTTTATAACGTTTTGCCAATTTCCATCCTAATTAAAGTTTTATAAATTTGAAATAATTTTAATGCACAATACATGTTGGCTTACACATACAATGGTTAATGATATTGCAAACAGATCATTTTCAAAAGCTAGTAATATCAAGTCTTGTATTAGACATGTCCATATTAAGAAAGCTAGGACTGTTTTGTATATGTCCCATTTGCAGAATGATTAGCAACTTAGTAGAAATAACGATGACATATACTTTGAATTTTAGAATGTGCTTATATTTATTTGGGTTAAAAAGCTTTACAAATAAAATTACAATTATACTTCAAATATTTGGGCATAAATGGAACAATAAGAAATGACTTTTATATAGGTAGGAACCATAAAGTAATACAATTCAAGGTAACTGTAGTAAAATTCATGAACTATTGTTTATTCTAAAATAGTTTATATATACAGGTGTAATAAATAAAAATTGTTAATTATATTTTAGCCAAAGCTAAAGGTATTTCATTCTGTAACCCATGAATAATTTTTTTTGTTTTAAATTTAATTCAACACTTTAATCTGAATTTGATTTAACAAATTCAGTTAGCTGAGATTTTGAAATAGTTTTTAAATGTAGCAATATATGGGACTGTACAAGATATGTCAAACAAGAGTGGGAAAACAAATATATTTAAGAATAAATTCACTCAAGTTGTGCCATGTATAAAACTACAATCACAAATTTGTACACATAATGGAAACACACAAAATATAACAATATCAATTATATACAATAATAATTCAACAATAACTTGTATGATTAAAAACAATGAAATTATGATCATGAAATTTAAATCTTTCAGCGATCGACAAGCTATAACTGTTTATGTTAAACCAACTTTAAAAACTGTCATAAGATTACGCATGCAATTTTTGGCATCAAACAAAATAATGCTTAAAAGAATTAATTTTGTCTATTATTACTTTCAACTAAAAGCAATAAAGAAAAATTTAGTTAAAAAATATGTTACTATAGATGATTAAAATGTAATTTTTAAAATTCTACAACTATTTAATTTCACAGATAAACTGATTAAAAAAACATCCCTTAAATAAATATCATATTTATTTTCCATTCATTTTAAATGAATTTTCTTCAGGTTCATAATGCAATTTTTATATTGAGATCATCATCTTTGTATAATGAAACTTTCCACTATATTTCTGACAAAGAATACCCTGTCACAAAATGAACTATTTTTAATGATAAAAAATTTGCTCAGTCAATTTCATTTAGGATTTCAAAACAATAATTAAAGAAAAACAGAGTAGACAAAAAAGTTGTTAACAAGGTACAAAAATAAAGTACTAACAAAAAGATCTTTTCTTTTTAAATATTTCTCTTGAAAATTTATAAAATGAGTTTAATTCAAAATTGTGTTTCAGTTTAAAAATAATTATTTGAAGGAATTTGGAAGCTATTTTCTAACCCATGCTAAAATGGTGAATTTAGATGTATCATATCTCAGGGAAAAAAACAATTGAACAAAAATTTTCAACTTTTTTTTCTTGTTGTAATCTGGGTGTGTATTCTAAAAAGGGTTCTTTGAAAAATTTTATTTACTTTTGAAGACACTCTTTACCAAAAAAATATTGATTGTTAATTTCAAAATTTTAAATATATTAATATAAATAAAATGCACATATTTCATTCCTATAACCAAAGAAATAAAAATAAAAGAAATTTTTGAAAATTGATTTAATATTTTCTGAGAATAAGTAAATCAAAGTTAGTTGTTTTATCATTGGCAAAATAAACATTAAAATAGCTTGCTTAAAAAAGGTTTTTCTAAATAATGTAAGTACAGTGACCACCACTACTAAAATCACTGCTATAAAATCAGCCACTTTTCAAAATCAAATCTGTAAAAAGCAAGATATGAGAATCAAGATCAAGATTCGAAATAAATTTGAGTTTACCCTTGACTATAGTGGCAATATCGAAAAGCTTTCAAAAAGTTTTAAACAACGTGACACATTTTATTTCTAACAATAATTCATCAGTATTTTAAAATCTTTCTGTAAATTTAAAATTGCAGCTCATGCTAAATAATAATATTTTTTTAAAAAAAAGTCAAAATTAAATATAGTAATTAATTTTTAATTATAATAAAAAAATGGTTTCAAAATTATCTTTTAATTACCTTTATTACAGTTTATAAAATCAATTGTCTAATGAAATCATATGACCCCTGAACGAATGTGATTGATTTTAATAAGCGGCAAGTACTGTATTTAATTATAGCAGCAAAACTAAAATAACAGTAAAGCTGAGCAGGAATTGAATTGGCAGATAACCATTTCGTAATCACAGATATATACATGAATAGCTACAGTATCCACTCTGACATGACAAATTTTATGATTATAAGCCAAATCTATTTACCACAATCCATTTGCTTATGGCCATAATTTATAGTATATCCTATTATAGCTATAATTCATATATTCTTAGCATTGGAAGGTGGAAGTGCAAAAAGTTTTTTATTTTTATTATTCCCTAAAAACAGAACCATTTACTCACAAGCAAATGATTGCATGAAACATAAAAACCAAACTTGAAAGCTATTAGCAGTATATTTATAATTATATTGAGAAAATAAATGCAGTAACTTGGGCCCTAAAACAATATATTCAGAAGCATCATCAGGAAACTCGAACAAGTCCATATCACCTTTTTTCTTTCACTTAACTGTAATTTATCAGTGTCGATACTGAGACTTGATATAAATACATTTAGGATGGTTTTATACACTAAAAGGTGTCAAATTCACCTCTCTGCGAATGTAGAAAAGAATATAAGCTTTGCAACTAGCAACAGTTTTTTCATCAGTCACTGTGACTGAACTATCATTGAAGTGATGCCAACACCCTGTAAAATATTGTTTCTAATTACCAAAGGAGCAAGCAAGAATTTTGATGAAATTTAAATGAAAAGATTATATATATATACACACACTCATGGACAAAAAAATTAGAGCACCAAGGAGTCATCAAAATGAAGCAAAATTTTACATACGTAATGACTACTTTGATATAAGTAAGTGATTAGAAAATCAAAAAAAAAGGAGAATTCATTTCAGAGAAAAAGACAAAAGAGCGGAGGAGTTAATACCCCATTGAACTCCCTCTAGCGTGAATACACGATGCAATACAATCGGGCATTGAAGCATACAAGTTATGTATGATGTCTTGAGACATTTCATTCCATATTTGCTATAACCTTGCCTCGAGTTCGTTAAAACTCGGGGGATGCCCAACTCGCCGTCCCAAATGATCCCAGATATGCCCGATTGGAGACAAATCTGGGGATCGGGCAGGCCAAGGAAAGGTAGTTAACAGTACGGAGACAGTCTTGTGACACCCTTGCCGTATTAGGCCGAGCATTGTCTTGTTGAAAAATGGCTCCTGGGAGCCGTTGCATGAGTGGCAACACATATGGTTGCAGAATTTCATGGACATACGGCTGGGCTGTCATGATGCCACGGAACAATACTAGCGGTGACCGTGTATTATAGGCAATGGCACCCAATACCATTACACCAGCTGTGGGAGCAGTGAGTCGCTGTACAGCAAAGGCAGCATTGAGGCGTTCACCACAGGGTCTCCACACACCAACAAGATTGTCGTCACTGCTGAGATTGAATCTGGATTCGTTGCTAAAGACGACCTGGTTCCATTCTGCTGCAATCCAGTTTCATAAAACTCCAAACGGAGGCGTTGATGGGTGGGCGTCAGGGGCAGCACACGTAATGGGCGCCGCAATACCAACTGTCCTTCAGCCAGGCGCCTTTGTATGGTTCGAGAAGACACAGGCACCCCTGATGAAGGGGCTACCTGTGCCTGGATGGCGGCCGATGAAGCACTTGGCTGTACGCGTGCATTTCTTACGGTGTGGCGGCTTTCTCACGACTTGTCTGTCAAGGGCGTCCTGAGTCTGGTCTTTGTGTACATGACATCTCTTGGGTCCACTGGTCCCAACACCTCCTCACAACACAATCAGAGCGGCCTATATGATGAGCTACTCGCCTAACTGACCATCCAGCTTCCATCACCTCGACGATTCTCCCCCTCTCAAACTGCGACAACTGCTCATATTGTCTTCGAACACAGCATAATGGCATGTCTACCTCAGCTCATTCTTTGTAAATGATTCAGCAAACTCAAAAAAGCTTTGGTTACCTGTTTTATAAGCCACAGAGTACGACGTTTAACGGCCTCTACTGGCTATACGTATTGCGCAATCACGCTGCTTTTTTAATCATTTGCATATCTCCCCAACATGTACCTTCATTGCAAGTTTCGTTACAATCCCGCAATTATTTCTTGGTGCGCCAATTTTTTTGACCATGAGTGTATATATATATATATATATATATACACCTGCCAACATCGGAGAAATAAAATAATGAAGATTTTACAAGATACATTTTGTGGATACAGTTTTGATACCTAATGAATAATTATGTAGGTCAAAATCGGAAATAATAAAATCATTTACATTTAGTTAAGTAAAAAATGCGTATATAAATCTGAATCAAAATAATTTTTTAAATCATCATTTATAATTACTCAAAGTATTAACATTCAACAGACTGCAGTACTGGCAATAGCACCATCTGTGTTGAGTAATAAGAGAAGTATTTTTGCCATTAGCAGATATTTTATAGCCAAAATATTTTTTTAAGTTTCTTCAACAAATACGGAAAAATTTGAGAATATACGGCTAAAAAGGAGATAGTCGCAAAATACAGGAATTTTTGTTAAAAAACAGGAGACTTGGCAGGTATATATACATATATCAACCTGAATTTTCAATAAAATTCATGTAGGTAATTTTTAGTAACAATTAATATTTAATATAATTTATTTAATATTAGAAACATTTATAAGCAACTTATAAAAACTATCACATCATATTAATCTCAACAGATATTAGCTCAGAATATTAACATATTGACAGATACAGGGGTGATTGTGAGCCCAACTCAAAAATCCTCAAACTTTCCTGAATAAAATCATTAATGACGCATTTCAAAAAAATTTATGTCTTTACAGGGTGGCCACTCGAATCAGATTTCAAATTTCCCTGATATTTCCAGGTTTTCCAGATAAAAATCTTAAAATTTCCAGGTTTTTGTTTCTTTTTTCTTATAAAGTGTAGGATGTGTACAAGAAAAGTGTCTATATTATAAAATATTTTATTCAAAATGTTGTTTTTTTAACATATCATCTTGAAAAAATTTTTTTTTGACAATTAGGCAATTTTATTTATTTTTTAATGTTTCGGTACAAAATTTTGAATCAAACATCATTTATTGACCAACAAAAGAGTAAAATTAAATATTAATATATAGTTAGTTCTTAAAAAAAAAACTTTCTTTTTTTAAGTAAAAATATGTTATAAAAGGTTAAAATTAAATAGAATAAATTAGCATTAATGCAACAATTGTAACAATTTGTCTTCAAACATTGCTGTTAGCAATTGTAAAAAAATGTGTGATTGGTTGGTTTGCTGAGAAAAAATAATTCACTGATTTCTTTGAATGGGAGTAAAAAAGCTTTCAGCAGAAAAAAAGTGCAATATAAAATCTATTATTAAATTATAACCAACTAATTTTTGGAGAATTTTATAAAGTTAAAAATACAAAAACAATTTGTCAAAATAGAAAAAAATTACCACCAAAGCATCAGAACAAACTTGAGCCATAAATGGATTCAGCCCAAGGACAGAATTTTAAAACAGATGCTAATATCCTAATCCCTTCTTTCACCTCCACCAGAATCTTTCCTAAATTAAACAATCCCATAGCGGTCAAAGGTTTCTACATTCGTTTAGCAAATTTTGATGCAAGCAAATTTAGCAATTTTGATGCAAATGGAGCAAATTTTGATGCAAGCAAAGTATCATTAAGTTGATGATATTTCACCTGTTTGGGGATACATTTCCTTCTAAAAAAAGTGGGTATAATGGATGAAATAATTTCAATTAAGAAAATTAATAAATAATTTAAATTAGTGAAATTAAAAAAATTATCAAAGAAAAAATTTCCAGCTTTTCTTTAAAATTCCCTGATTTATCCAGGTTTTTATCCAAATTTCCCTGATTTTTCCAGGTTTTTATCCAAATTTCCCTGATTTTTCCAGGTTTTTTCCAGTACAAAAAATTTCCCTGATAATTCCAGGTTTTCAAGGTTTTCCAGGTGGGTGGCCACCCTGCTTCATAAATTTAAATCATTGATATTTTCAAAACATGAAACTCTAATGTAATTATATGCAGCATAATTAAAATGAATATTTTTTATAAGTTTACTTTTATCTCTAATCACATTTATCACTACCAGAAAAAAATATTTACAAATGAAAGAGATATGAAGTATAAATTGTAATCGTAATATTTTTAAAAAAAATATACAAGAATTTCTTTTCTTGAAACTTCTGAACCATGGATTTCTGGAAACTTCCGGATTGCAGTTAGTGAAAAATCCGGAAATCAGGATTTTTATAGAGCACAATCATCTCTGCCGACATTAGTTTGAAAGAGATTTATAATGAGTTATAAAGTTTTAACATTTTAAATAAAAAAAGTTGCAGTCCAAAAGTTCAGGACAGTAGAGAAAATCTTAAATAAAATCAAATATAAGTTAAAATTGGAAAGTATTTCAATAATGCAAAAAATGAAAACATCATTACCATCATGAGTAGCATATGCAGTATAATGACCAGAACCGGCACTGAAAAAAGAATATTTTATTAATATCGATTAACATTTAGATTACATCACTATACAATATTAAAAATATAGTGTTTGATAATATTTTTATGAAATAGAATAAAAATTAAAAAATAGAATAAAAATTATGCATGTTTCTGAACAGGTTTTAAACCTAACTTCAAGAAACTTAAAGCAGTAAAAAATTTGCAGATTAATATTCCATTATAATTTTTAAGAGAGTTACTAAAAGTGAATTTATTACTGAGAAAAAAATAAATGGCTGCTAAACAAAATACTTGTAATTGAGTAGACAATAAAACCAAAGTCAGGAAACCAGGTTTTTATTAGTAAACAGTGATAAAATGAAATATATATATATATATATTTTATTATTCGAATGGAAATAATTTGAAACTCAACATGGCTTTATAATAACACATTTATTTCCGTGACATAAACTGCATACATCCCAACTATCAGACTTACAAAATGCATGTCATATGTACTAAGTCTTGGGTGTTATGATTAATATAGACACAGGAAGAAAACTTTTATTTAAAAAAAATTAAAATGATGCAAATTGTTTTGATAATATCTTTTATATCTCCATTGTTCACTATTAAGGCACTTTTTTACCAAAATGAACACTTATTTAGTGTAACTAATTTTAGGAAACTTTAAAACTTATAGTTAAGCAACGAGTATGAAATATTAATTTCGAATAATTGATAGTTGATAAAATAATTTGTAATATCATAATTGCCATCATTTAAAAATAAAATTTTGGGAGAATTTTACAATAATGAATAATATCAATCATCAATCATTTGAACAAATGGTTAAAAAATTTATCTAAGTTTTCTTGATTAATATCGTTTTTTTTTTTATTATAAAAGTATCCTTTTATAAAACTTATAACTGTAGCAAATTATCTGTGTTCTACATGTTATCACTTATCCAATTACAGTATGCTTTGGATTATCCATGCTTTTTTAAATTTCTTATTTTTTAAGATTTTTGTTTGCAGTTAACTTGAAAAAAGTTTGCTTTAAATCAAAAACAGATAAAGGTCTAAAATGAACTCTGTTTATTTACTAGGCTTCTGTCAATAAGAACTGAAGAACGAATATGTTCACAAAACAGAACAAATATGTTATAAGAATAACTTAATATGTTCACAAAATTATGTAGTACATATGTTTACACAAAAATGAAATAAATATGTTTGTAGGTCAACACAATTATCCATTTGCATTCAAACTAAACAAAATTATACTAAAGTAATTATTAGTTTAACATACAAGGAATATGATTCATGTGCAACCACCTTATCACACATTTATTGCATTTGAATTTTATGAGTTTTCATAACAGTGGGGATTGAGCCCTAAACTTATTGGTCTGTGATTGCAACATAATTTTTTTTTTTAAAAAAAGCATTAGGAATTTTTTAGAAAGTGTAATGAAAATAAACACTTGAAGTAAAAATAAGAAAAGAAAGGTTTTCACAAAAGTAATTGAAAAATAAATAATTAAAGCAGGAAACTTAGAATAAATTACCCTGTTCCATGATGAACTATCACAGCAGCTAAATCATATAGTGTACTACCACTTGAAGTTCCTCTAGTTTCATGCTAAAATACAGAATAAATTGAACAATTACAATAAATAGAAATCTGTGTTGAACAATCAAACAGTTCACAATAACAGTGTAACTAAGTAATGGACAGTGGTAAGATTGCACGAATGCACACTGGCATGCTTCTACCAATTCTTAAAATTTCCCTAAAACTTACAAATTATTTGAAAAATTAATAGTAGCAAAGTAAAAAAAAAAAAAAAAAAAAAAAAAATTCAATCACTGTTTCACAAATTTATCCTTCATATTTACACTTATTCCAATTTATGCTCCTCAAGATTTTGACTTATTCATCTTTGATTCTACAAATTACAGTGTTAATTGTAGGTAATTGGCCAAAGGGTAAGATTTTTTTATTGTTAAATATCATGAAATAAATTAATAAAACTAACTATTATCACTCAGCAAACAAAAAATAAATATGCTTTTTTTTTTTAGCAATGAGCACTTATGTACATTTTTTATGTGTAAAGGGGTAAGATTACACAAATTAATGATTTTTTTTTTATCCTCTAAAACTTATTACTTTTATAACATTACCACTTTTTTCATTTTAATATTTATCAAACTCTTTCAAAAATTAAGCATTTAACTATGTTAATTATATTTCATTTTAACAAAAATTAAGGTATACGGTTACTTTTTGAAAAAAAAATCTCCCATTTATTTATTACAAGTTTATAGAGGTTAAAAACACTTTTGTCTCGGATATGTAAAATTAAATTTATTACTATTTCAAACTTTACAAACTTATTATCTTTAATTTTACATTATTATAATGTAAGATTAAATAAGTTCATTACTATCTTAAACGTTACTTTCTAACAATCAACTGAAATTTTCATTGTTGCTTTATATATATATATGTATATACATACAGTCGTCCCCATTTAATCGCCCCTCAGATAATCGAATAATACGAATGAAATTTAATGGAACCAAATCATTTTATATTAAACTAATGTTAAACTTCCCCGTTTAATCGGTTATTTGTTATTTTTGACCCCACTTAATTGCATAAAGAAGTGGTACCGAAATGGAAAAAATTTGTTTATTTTTGAGAAATGTTTCACCAGCTAAAATGGAATTTCTCTTTTTCAGTTATGATAAGGATACAGTGTGGTAATTTCAATAGGGACTTTTTATTCATTAGTAGGTGTTTGGGATGCAGTTGAAATATGAATCAAATCTTGCTGCCAGTTATACATTGAAGCAAAAGAAGGGGGTTTTACCCCTCTTTGACTTAATTCACTCACACATCATTTAGTATGTAAAAAAGGGATAAAGTGATTTGTTTTTAGATCAAGACTTGTGGTCCCCTCTGCATAATTTGTTTTGATAAGAAAAAGTTTTAAAAACCTAATACACTAGTGAAAAGAGTGTGTTTCTCTTAAGTAGAATAATTGCTTAATCCGGTGAATAATTTTGAGTTGGTTGCAAGTTGAGCGCGAAAAGGTACGATTTAATAACACATTAATTAGGAATTTCTCAAGTTTCAAAGATTAAAAATAAAAATCTGAATGTGTTTGAAAGGAATACGCACAAGTCATGAAAATTTTAGTAGAAACTAATAGGGAATATCTAATTTTGATAAATTGACGAATTAAATGGGTATAAAAAACACTCTTCAATTATAGAATTTTTCGGATAGTATCAAATAATATTTTAGTTCCTACATGATACTTTTCACTAACATTGATTTATTTTTATGTAACTTTAAATGACATTTTTTTTATGATAACATATGATTATAAGTTTGATATGATTTTTTTATGATTATAAGTTTTAACTATAATTATTTATTGATCATAAAACTGAGTTTATTTAATCAAATTGCTATAAATAGAAAAAAAGAATAAATTGAATAATTGCAATTGCATTAAATACCATTAAAGAGTAAAATTTCAAAAAAATTCAGAATTTTTGATTGAATATTGCTCTCCCCTTTCAATCGAATAACCCGCTTAATAGCATAGATTTGGCTGGAACCGATGGTATTCTTTTAAGCGGGGTTGACTGTATATATATATATATATATATATATATATATATATATATATATATAGGGGAGAGTCAGGTAGCCCCGCCCATTTAAGGAGCATTGCTTATATTTCTGTATAATATTGAGTAATAATCAATATTTTTGTATGTTTCCATTGTTTTATCATCTAATTAAATAATGCAAAAGGAATAAACCAAAAAAAGAATAGTTTAACTTAAAAAAATAGAAATTTAAGAAATTTGACTACAGTATTCAACATATTTTCAAAACTATTGTTTACCATGTTACCAGCTGCATAAATACTTGAAACTTTGAAAATAATCTTTTTTTAATATAACAATTAATGTCCGATGGCCCATTAACTTGAAAAAATATTCTATACATATGAAATTGACAGTGGGCGGGGGTACCAGACACTCCCCTATATATATTTAAATAAATATATATATATATATGTATATATATAAAATAAAAAAAACTTTTAACAATATTATATAATAATATTTTTTTACATACTATTTTCTTTAAATTTGTAAAAATTTTTAATAATTTTTCCTTCCCCTTTAACAAATTAACTTTTTCCATGTCTTTTCTATATTTTCAACTTTTTGATACATATACATATATATTTAAAAGACATATATACGAGGGCTGTTTTTTAAGTAAAGGCCGTTTTGTTGCGTACACCAGTGCCCCCCAACCTTTTTATCACAGCGGACCTGTCAACGTTTGATAATTTTACCGCGGCCCGCTGGGGGGGGGGGGGAGTTGATTACTTATATTTTAGATTATTTTTATTTATTCATTTAAATTTAATTGCATTTAAACATTCCTTCAAAAAGTTACACCAGAAAATAAATATAAAGGGATTTAACATTTTAACTTACTAACTAGAACGTTAAATCAATGAGAATCCTGAGCTTGTTTCTTTGCAATGAGACGGTTCCATCTAAGGGTAATTGGAGACAATGATACATTACAAACCTTAAAAAAATTATGTCACTACCTTCCCGGGGGCCCCTTTTTTTAAGAAGTAAAATTTTAATGGAACACAGATATTTTTAATTTGGGGTATAAACATAGGAATTTAAATTTAGTTTCAATGAAATGGGCGGCCCGGTACCATTTGATCCACAGACCGGTAACAGTCCGTGGACCGGGGGTTGGGGAACACTGGCGTACACTAATATTGATGTAAAAGTGATGTGCGCGTTGCAACATCTGCTTGCGTTTTGTCCTGGCATTCCTTGGGAACAACTGTGTAGGTAACCTGTATGATCAGTTCTGTATCTTTAAAACGTGCAAGTTTAACAAATCGCCCTCCGAGTATGAGGTATGGTTAGTGGTGCATTTTTAGTCAGCAAAAAACCTGTCTGTTGCATACATTCACTGGCAGATTTGTGAAATTTAGGAAGCTTCCTACTGGTATGCTGACAAGAAATTTTGCTACTCAACACATAACAATGACTCTCTCCACAACTCAGTCCCGAGCTTTAAAGGACTCTTTCGGCTGAGAAGTTTTGGACCAACCCTTTACAATACAGATCGTGAACCAAGTGATTTTTATCTTTTCCGATACTTCTAACCATCTTTTTGGCGTCAACCAGTACAACGATGAAGAAGACGGTTCTGACCTCTTGGTTATCGGAGCAGGCAGCAAGTTACTATGAAGAGGGTATTCTAAATCTAGTTATAAGGTATGATAAGTATTTAAGCAAACTTGGTAACTATTTTGAAGGAAAAAAAAAAAAAAAAAGAGAGACATATGTAAAATCAAAAAATAAATTTGGTTTATGAAAATTTTCTCTCGTTTGGTTTTTATTTTCAAACGGCTTTACTTAAATAACAGCCCTTGTAGCTCTCACCTAACATATAATTGAATTCTTTTAGCAAGTCAAAACTAAAACATGAATGTACTGAAAAAAAAATCTTTTTTTTAAACATAAAAATCTTTACTTAAATAATTTGTATTGTAAATTAGTAATACACATACAATTCTTTTGAACTATGACATAAGTATAAATGTATTCAGTGTATCATAACCAAAATCCATACGATTAGTAAAAAAGAAAGGTTTTAATGGGTGGTTTAATAATAAATAATTTGAGTACATTTTTTTTATAAAAATATGTGCATCAACACACAGTCAGTAAAAAGAGACATTTGCAAATAGTCAGATAAATTATGAATTATTTTTACACATTATGTAGTTTCTTTTTCACTATCTTCATAAAATAAAAAGAATTTCAGAAATATGGACCTATTTATTTATCTTTATTTTTTGCAGAACTGAAATCTTTTAATATCAAAAGTATATTATAGTAGAATGAAAAGCATATTACAGTAATATCATTATGAGAAACCAAAAGGAAAAAATCATGCTGAGATATGTCAAATATTACAAAATTATACTTTCAAAGTATGAACTATTACTTCTCATTTAAATATTGTTTGGAACAAAACTGCCAAAAATTGACATTATTCCAAAATTAATATAAAATAGATTTTTAAAAATGACATCAATACATATAAGATGGTTTTTGAAGATAATAAATTATAAAAGTTAGAAAAGAGAGGGAAAATAAAAAATATATTTCTTACCCTATTAACCAGAATGAATTTATTCATATCAAGGCCTTGAATTGGAAAATTAATGTAATTGTCTATTTTTGTTCTAAAGAAATTGTTCCACCTAAAGCGTTTGAGATGTAAACATAATACCTGTAAAGAAATTTGAAATAAAATTTAAAACAAAATAAAAAGAGAAACAATTTTAGTTAAAGAAAGCATTAAAAACATTTTTAAGGAACCACCATGATTTTCAAGAACACAATAAGATGTTTTTGAGTATTGGGCAATCTTGAAAATTCTAGAAATTTGCAAATTATGTATTTGGAAACAACACAAACACACTAAAGAATATTTTTGTGTAAAAATTTCACCATTGCAGCAAATGTTCTTGCCACTATATTGCCAAAATTTTTTATACATACAAATGAATCTCTGAAAAATACTGAAAATCAATGTTAATAGCTGATGTATTAAAATAAAAATAATAAAAGCTGGCATTGTAATACATAATAAAAAAAATAATTAGAAAAATAAGAATACATCAAATTAGGATGTGTATAAAATATTTTAGTGATGATATATGTTATTATTATTAATATACTGTTATTAATATTAATATGATATATACTATTAGCTGTACAAATAAGTTCCTGCAATTCATCAATTGTCATTTCATCAACATAATTGTTCTGTTGCAAAAATGTTAAGTTTTGTGCCAAATAAGCGTCACTTGCAGGAACTTTTAATTTACTTCTTTAATTTGAAGAAATATGCAGCTGAGGCGCATTGATTGCTTTGAGAAGCATATGGTGAGGTTGCTTTAAGTGAGAGAAGTTATTGTGAGTGGTTTCAGAAGTTTAAAAACGGTAAGTTTGACATGGAAGACAAAGAACGCAGTGGAAAGCTGAAATTGTACGAAGACAATGACTTGGAAGAAGATTAATCTCAAACGCAAAAAGAACTTGCTCTGACATTACAAGTGACTCAGCAAGCAATTTTACATCGTTAATATCATTGGAAATGATCCAAAAACAAGGAAGCTGGGTTCAGTATGAATTGAAGCCAAGAGACATTGAACGTCGATTTTGCATGAAAATTGATTTTGCAGTTTGGGAACACTTCAATGGGAAGTCCTACCCCATCTGCCATATTCACGAGACTTCGCCCCTTCAGATTACCACCTATTCCGGTCTATGGCACATGGTCTGTCTGAGCACAAATTTACATCATTTGAAGAAACCAAGAAATGGGTCGATTTGTGGATATCCTCAAAAGATGAAGAGTTCTTCTGACGTGGTATTCGAATGCTCCCAGAAAAATAGGAAAAGGTAGTGTCTAGTAATGGAGAATACTATGAATAAAAGATAATGTACCGTTTGCCAGGATGAACTGCTAAATTTTGATACAAAACGGCAGAAACTTATTTTAACCAATATTATTAGTTTCATCTTATTCAAAAATTATTCTAAATTATTAAGAATTGCAAAAGCTTTAAAGTACTACATACTCAGGGTTGCCAACTATTCCACTTCCTGCAAAAGAAGTAGAGAATAAAGTGGTAGAGACCCTAAAACTACAAATTGCAGAATTTCATTTCTCTAAAACTACAAATTTCAGAACTTCATTTCAAATTTCTTTACATTTTAAGGGCCACACCAGAACATAACTTGCACAAAATGGCATCTGTACATTTGTATTATCTGAAAGTACTACTAAAGCTATTCACATTAAATTAAATTCATAAAATGAATAATCATAAATTAAACAATAATTTTATTAATGCTAGAAAATATTGCCCACAAGGCAGAAGTTGATAATTCTGCATACTAAAAAAACTACTCTATCTTAGTATGCTAACTTAAAATCCAACAGTTATCAAAATTGTCAGCACTTGAGAATAGTGTTTGTGATACTGTATTCATGAAAATAATATAATAAGGAAAAAGTTAATTTTACATTTGGTAGACGGCGGATCCAAAATCTTTTAGTTGATCTTTGTTTAATTTTACAAGAATGGCAAAGGTACAATTCACTATCAGCTAGTTCTTCAAGTTCAGTAAAACTACTCAGACAGTCTGAAAAAAAAAATTTAAGAATTTATTAGAATATATTCTTAAATATGTAACAAGAATTAAAGCAAACCCGGGAGTATTAAAAAATAAGTCTTTTACTGTAAATTTTTTTTAATTAGTTAATAGAAAAATCAACCATTGATTAAATTTTATAATGACTATTTTAAAATTCTGGAATAGACCATTACAATTTTGGTTAGCAGGCAAATTAAATATTTAATCAACTCATTCTTCTCTTAATTAATTAAAAATTTCCTAAATTAAACAAATATTCCGTATGTAAGCCTTGAGCATGACACAGCTTCGAAATGTAACATCAAGATAGATGTTAACATCCAAATTCCAATTTAAAAAATAAACTTCAATTTTCAGTTTCCAAAATTTTTTATAGAAGAATTTGTGAGTGTTTTTTTTTTTATTTATTTATTTATTTTTTATTTGCTCCAAATTTAGATGGAACAATAAGAGCAATGCAAAGCAGCAGAAAAAAGTCACAGCAATTTAAAATTTAAATAATAATATGCAAATAATGGAAAAAATATGTAAAAAAAAATTTAGAAATTAACACTACATTGTAATGAAACCAGGAAATAGAAGATTCTTGTTCCATTAGTGTATTGTTAAAAATGGAAAAAAATAATTTCTACACTTATTATGCACCTACACCCATTTTCAGAGATTTTTTTTCCTCAGCAACATCAGTGATAATAACTGTCCATGTGTAGTTTGGGTTGTACTTGTGAGTATAGATAAGTGTGATGTAATGTCTATTTTAAATTTGACTATATGGTATAAATTTGACCAGAAACCTACTACACTGATGACTTTTTAAGGCTAAATGTTTTTTTCAAGCTATCAACACCACATAGATAAATTAAGAATGTTCAAATTAATTTTCAGGTGATGTAAAGAATCGACTTGAATTGAAGTGCAGTACATATAGGCAAAATGCGAGAATGCCATTTTTAGTTAGAAGTGTTTTGATTTGAATAGAGTTCAGGAATGCTCACTTTGCTGTGTAATAAGAAGTAAAATAATAAATAAGAAGTAAATAATGTAATAAGAAGTAAAATAAAAAGTAAATTTGCTATATGTGAAAAGATTTAATATAACTGTGGAGTCAATTTTACATTGCTGTGAATCTGCTAAAATGATGATTAAGAATTTGTATAATTTTAAGATATTATTTGTATAATTTGAAAACAAGATTTCAGATTAAAGTTTTATAGGTGAGTAACTTTAATGTGTTTATTATTGCACCTTTCTTAAATGCCTATTTAACGTCGTTAAATAATATTTTCGTGTTTATATATTTTATTACTATAGGTCTGCTTTTTTTTAATTTTTGGTTGTTAAAAATTATTATAATACAAGTGAACTTTAAATATAAAAGGGTTGCAATATTTGTTTTTGTTTTTGGCATGTGACAAAAGCAGACCCAATAAAAATGTGCAAAAATCGTTGATGAAATACAAATTCGCCAAACATCTAATGCAGACGTATAAAAAATTAGTTTCAAAACAAGTGAAAGACGTTCTAATCAATAGAAAAGAATAATGATTTTTATTTCAAGGTTATGAGGAACAACAAAACTGCAAAACAATATCTGTAATTCAAGCAAAATTAAACTAACCCAGTCCAGTAGTTAGCTATAAGGTAAGATCCATTTTTTATATTTAGTTGATACTATACATATATAAAGAAAAAAAGAGAGAGAATATATACATGGCTTGAATTTTTCAGTTCTATAGCCATTCTATGCGCTCTCTGCCATTTTCCACAAAAAATAAGAACAGATATAGTATAAAGATCATTTTAGTGACAAAAATTATAAAAGAATGTAGAAACTGTAAAATTGAAAATATTTATAACAAAAATTAATACTAACTTAGAATAAGGTAGTCATAATGTTTCAATGAAATTAAAAAAGAAAACCACCTGATAGTTTTAAATAAATCAAAAGCTTAATTTCTTCCCTTCACATAACTTTTAAAAAAAATTTGAAAACAGAAAATATGTTTGTCCAAAATACAAAGGCGCCAACTTCTAAACTAACTATCAGTAATCAAAAGTATAACACAGGAATATATACAGTATGACCTTGAAAATAGACTTCTAAAATCCGGTAAACTCTAAAAACTGGACTTGTGAGAAGAGAAATTTTACTAAATTGATTCAAAAAGTCAAAATTTTAAAATAAGAATAATAAAAGTAAACAAAACTCAAATTCTCATCTTAAATAACAAAGCAGGGAATGAAGGGATAGGGAGGAGTGAATGAGACTGCTTAGCAAGTAAGAAAATTTCAGTTATTCTCATCGATAAGGTTATTCTGGGGAAGAAAAGTTACTTTATTTACGCCCCTTTTTCTCCTGCGAGAGGAAACTGGTTCTTTCTTAACCATGAAGTTTAGAGGAGAGGGCAGGGACGAATTATTCCATTTCCTCTATGCATGTTACCCTCTACAACAAGAACAGAATTATCAGATTTGTGTTCATGTTTTTTTCTTTAGTTAGGAAAGATAAAGTTTCAATTCTTAGGGTTGGGTGAAAATCAGTTTGAGTTTTCCTCACCAAGTTGAAAATTATTTTAGATACATCTTTGCTATTTGAATTAGAGCCAATATTAATTTTGGTACTGCTGCATCCTTTTTTTTTCTCCTTGTTCTTTTGTAATATGTATCACCTTCAGACAGTGAGAAAAAAAAATAAAAACACCACATTAAACAACATCACATCTGCACTATCATTTTTCAAACTAAAATTAACTAAGTGTTTAGATTGAAACATGATGAATTCTACCTTTATTGCAGCTTTCACAGTATCGGACAACACATTTTAAAAAAAATTTCTCTTATAAATAATAATGTATGTAAGATAAAAAATATTCCTTAAAAAAATATTAAAAAAAGCAATTGTAATGATAGAGACTAACCAATCAACTGAAGACTAGGTAGTTCTTCTTCTTTTGGCTTATTGGATAATGGTTTGCCTAGTGCAGTAGGTGGAATGTCTAGTGAGAGATCTAAAAAAAAAGTATATATTAAACATATAGGAACATAATATAAAAATCTCTAGCAAGCAAAGTTTTTTATGCAATTTCATAAATTTAAAATCCCTATGTCCTATTAATTATGTTCTATAACTCTTTAATCAAAACCAAACTTTCATTATATTTACAAACAATTTTTTTTAAAATTTCAATGATTTCAATGCAAAAAATTCTTTTTAACACAGCTTCTATTTTACCATTTTGCAAACTTCTAAGCACTCTGGAACCACGGACATACCTGCCAACCCTAATTTTTAACATTGCAGAAGATTAACTACAAAATTGTAGAAGAAATTACTAAAAATGCAGAATATTTAATGAGGTAAAAAGTTCTAATGTTAATTTATATTGATTATATAATCAGGGTTCTTACACTATTTTGAGAAAATAATATATTCTGACTTTTGCAGGTTTTTCCTGACCTTTTACAATAAAATTCCTGACCTGCTGTTTCCCACTCCAACAAAACTTTTAACATTGCAGTTTCAATTAGCAATAATATGCTACTTAGTCATAAGTATCATATATTGAATAGGATAAACACTTATATATTAAAGTGGAATTGCGTAATAGCACTTTATATCCCAAATTATATTTTCAGAAAACTTGTGAAACATATTTTTAATTATCATGATTAGATGTGTTTTTGTAGTTAGATACGAAAACTATTCAAATAAAAAGATCAAGAAAATCTGTTGGATTATGGAAACATTATTTTATTTAATGTAAGTGGAACCAAATGCATGAGTGTCGTCAGGATATAAAGGGTTAATCAAATCTGCAAGATATGTATCAGTATCCTCAAATAATATTTACTCTTAAAACATACTAGAACATTTGTTACATTAAGTTATTAATTTTTAACAATCACCAATTCACTTCAAACTGACTTTTCTTTTAAAGGGGAAAAAAGTCAAGAAAAGTTAATTATATACAAAGAAAAATTCAGATAGAAAAATTATGCAACTTGTAAGAAAAATAAAATCAAAAATATATTTTTTTTTTCAGTATTTTTAAATTTATTTCTGTAACACTGTAAACTTCCGGAGAAACTCAGGGGCTCCTATGTTATATAATAATTCTCAACATATTTTGTTGTTTGACAATTTCTGAATCAAAAACATCCAGTTCTGTTGCAGCAGTTTTCATCAATTTAGATTTTCTTTTATTCGTTTTCTAGAAATTTTAGCCTTTTTATTCTCTTCGTTTTTTTTTCTTCTAATGCATGTTTCCATCTTGTTCTAGATCCTTTTACAGCATCTAGCATTTTTTTAATAATATCTATGTTTTTTATTCCATTTATAAATGAAACATAATCATACACACGCCTTTGTGAAATAATAGAGTCTTCATTGAGGTTTACAACCAATTTTTAAATCCCCCTTCAAATGTTGCATTACCATGAGAGAGGATAAGAACAATTTTTATAACCTCCCACAAATTTTCAAATTTTTTTTTCTTCGTGCAAATATTTCGAAAAAAAATTATCTAATCTCTGTTGCTGTGGATTTAACTCTAAGAAACTCTTTTGCTCTTCTTTTTTTTTTGGCAGCATCACAAAACAGTCAAACAGTTTTTCTGCTGTTGTTTCAGCTACTCATTAACATGGAGAATATCCAGACAAGTATCCATCTTTAGTTGAGCAATGGATGGATGTTGAATGATCAATTCTGGAACTAAACTTGAAAAGCCACGTGTCATACTATACAACAATGGACTTTTTTCAAGTATTTTTTCGACCGTCGTCAAAAGGAATTTTCGACTTTCTAACTTGAAACATCCCTTTTCTTTATCACTAATTTTTATCATGTTCAGATATTTACTTGCTGCAAAATCTATATTCACATTATTAACACTTAATAGATTGTCATTGCTTGTTAAGTCAATACTTGCTATTTTTTTGCAGTTATAGCACTGTCTATAACTGACTTTTTTACACAACTCCGCAAAAGATTTTGTGTTAGTTCCAATAAGTATGGACTGAGAAGTTTGGAGGTCTGAAAATTTAAAAGAAAAGGTTGAAATTCTTTAGAAATTAGCTTAAAGAATGCTAATTTTGGTAGCATTATCGGATCCTTAACACAGTCTTCGACATTTTTTATAGAGATTCCGGCTGGCTGAGAATTTTTTTTCTCTTCTATGTACCTTTTAATGTTGTCAAAAATTAATATGGCCCGCTCCACACAAAGAAGATTTTCCAGCCACCTGATTTGGCAGAAAATTTTTTGAAAAATGTTGCTACCAGATATGTTAGTATACTCTGCTTGTCTAACAGGACTATCTTTGAAAATATAGTATATTCCTCTCAGAAACTGGGACACCTTCCATCCTATTTTATTGTGACTCATTTGAAATGCACCATGGATAACGTGAAGGCCACATGATCCAATATTCACCATCTTAGGAGCCTCTTCATTTAATTCAATACATGATTTTAAAAGTATCAAAAACTTCCAATTCACAGCAGGACCATCCATGCTTACTTGCAATATTTTCTGAAGTGGAAGTGGATTAATACAGGCTTTAAAAACTTCCAGCATATTCTCTGCAGTAGACTTTTAAAGAAATGCAGAATTCATATATCGGGTGCAAACTTGTTATTTCGAATCACACCAAAAACGAATGTGCAGATCCATTTGTCCCTTTTGTGCAATTTTGTTCAGTGCTTCGTCAAAACAAATACCTTACATATTGAAAGCTCTGCTGTTAATTAAGTTTCAAAATATGGGACGACACCAAACTTTATCAGATAGCTTGCTTTATCTGGACCCATTGCAAAGCTGCTAGCAATTGTGCTATCAGGAAACATCATCCTAAACATATTGCCATCAGATTCACAAGAATTGTACTCACCTTATTTTGCAGATTAAAAATTCAATGAATCATTTCATTTCAGAAGAAAATTCAATTTAAATTAAACCTATCTTGAAAAATACTGAAAAAAGTCAATATTGGTTAAGACAAATGTTCCATGTGCAAGAAAGAGGAAATTTTCTCAACTGTTGTCTGTAAACCAGTTATTCACACAAAGAACAATAAAACTAGCAACCCTATCAAAAATTCCTTATCATTGGATAAACAGGAGGAAAATTGCTAACAGGACAGGTTCTACCAGGGGAAGAGGAATGTTATTATGAGGAAATTACATATTTTGAATTACAGAATTTTTCCTTGAAACTTTATTTTTGCCTGTCAGTCTTTGAATGAACTATAGTTTTTTTTATTTTCCTAACTTTATGAATATGTAAGAAAAATCCGGACTTTTTAGCTTAATTTTAGAATATCCTGACTTTTGTAGGTTTTGCAGGCTTTCCTGATCGTGTAGGAGCCCTGATAATTAGAAAATGAAAAATTTACTGCAAATTTTATTTTAATCTGATTACATAATGAATTTAACTTTTATCTTATTTAACTTATAAAAGAAAGAAAAAACCTGACCTTATTTCAGACAAGCAGCTGAGTCATCAATTATAAAAAGAAAAAAAAAAAAAAAAAAAAAAGAACTTTTTAAAAAATATTTTACTCTAAAAACAATGATCTTTCACATTTTCACCTATAGTTTATTTTTTTATAAAATATGACTTGAAGGTGGTAATTTTTTGATTGGCATATGACGTCATCAACAAGTGGGTAAAATATAGCAAAATTGAATCAAGCGTGCATTATTTCCATGCATGAATTTCTAACATCATTAATTCTGTCATAAATACATGTTTTTAAAATCCCAATTTTTTAAAACTACATTATTACACACGAATTTTGAATTATTACACAAGAATTCATAGCTAACAGCTATTGTACAGCTTTAACCTAAGTCAAAGCTTTTTGAAGAAGTAAATTCTCACAAATTATGATTTAATTAATATTTTGCAATGGAAATTATTAAAATTTTACTGAAAATTGAAATTTTCAAAAATTGAAATTAACAATCCATAACTTTGAATTATAAAAGCTTGCATTCCTAACCTTAAAAAATACATTTATGCCATATG
This sequence comes from Parasteatoda lunata, assembly GCA_949128135.1. NCBI lineage: Eukaryota > Metazoa > Arthropoda > Arachnida > Araneae > Theridiidae > Parasteatoda > Parasteatoda lunata. The sequence goes on along the minus strand of OX421974.1, from coordinate 89,992,085 downwards.
GTTAACTACCAACAACATAAATCAGAAGATTTTTTATTTTTTATTTTTAAATATTGTCTATAACTTTTCAATGAATGCTGATAATTGTTTTTCTGAATAAAAATAACCAATAAGTTCCTAACAAAATATTTTTAAATCAAATAAAAGTTAACAAAAAACATGTCAACTTTCAACAATAAAACATTTCTACTGAACTAAATATAAAATGTTTTCCAATAAATCAAATTATAACTGTTAGAATTTTTTAAAATAAGGCTTAGAAAAAATGCAATTAAACAAAAAAGCAAGAATAGCTTCAATTTAAAAAAGTTTCCTTATAGATTTTTTGACTTAGTTAAAAGTCACCAAAATATGGTTACAAATGTTGTATTTGACATCATTACCCAAAAAATCAAATTAAGCTAAATTCTAAATTCAAATTTCAATCATAATTCAAAATTATTCATCAAATTAAGTAATTATTATTAAATACCTAAAAAAGGATCATGCTTTTTGGATTCTGTACCACAAGCAAGACAAGTCACTTCATTTTGCAAAATGCCACCAAATATTGTAGTAACAATTGTTGCTTTTCCTTTAGCTCCAATGAAGAAGGTACTCTGATCTTTAGGATAAGGTAGTATGTTCAGCAATTCCATGTGGAGTCGATCCAACATGTATCTTAAAAATTCATGAGCATCTTGTTGTTGATAACCACTAAAAAATTTCTTTTAGATTAGAACAATAACCACAATTATAAATATCTATGAGGTTTAAAACAAGATTCAATAAAAAATATGATATATAAATAAAAAGTTTGGCTCAAAAAAAAATTTAAGAATGAAATATTAACATTTCAGTCATACAGATAATCAATAGAGTTCAGACTTTTTAAAACAAAATGTTCAAAGAATTTAAAGCAAACTTATTCAATTTAAATTACCTATATCAAATGTAAAATAAACTTAATAAAAATCCAAATTTATTTCTTCATCCAATTTCAAAATAGGAAAAAATAACTACAACTAAAATAAGAAAATGGAAAATCAGCAAAAATAAAATATGTAGTACTACTCAAGGTAATTTTAAAACCTTAAAAAAATAATTTTTGTCTAGAAAGGAAAATAAATAAATTAATAAATAAAACAAAATACATGGAAGCATTTAAAAATGAAAGTTTTTATAATAGAATGTTTTAATTGCTAATACAACATTAGTTGAAGACAAATGCATGGTTTATAAAAAAGTGCAAACTTATTTTGTTATCTTTCAAAAATCTAATTATGCAAATTACTATTTTTTTAAAAGCTAAAATATTTAATATTGAGTAATAAAATCCTTAAAACAATTCTTTACAATCATCACTTGTGTCAAATCTACTTAAATGCTCAATGATTTGCAAGAATTGAAAGTGCCAACATACAAAAGCGAATTGAAAATCTTTCTCACTAGTGGAATGTGAGCTGTTTATGAATTAGCTCATTTTTTTGCTGAATGATTTTAACCTTCCAGTTAACTAGAAATTTTACACATTTAAAAAGGCAGACCAGTTGGATGCTAAAGGTGGATGGTAACTAATATTTATAATCTAAATTATGGATTTGATTTTAGAAGCGGAAAATATTAACACTTATGTAACAGACTTTAATATTTCAATGTCCTAAAAGTTATTATTCAAAGAAAAAAAAGAGTTACTAGCAATAAAAACACAGCATGGTCAGAATACTGAACTTAATTTAAATTAAATAAATAATTAATGCTTTATTTTACTTCCAAGACTAATTAAATTTTTTTAAAGAAAGTAAATCTAATTTCCAAAAGAAAAAAAATTCGAAAGGAAATACTTACCGGAATCGTGGAACTACTTTCCAAATTACAGCAAACAAGGATTCAGGAGATATAGCACTTTTGCTACCCTGTCGTAGTGAAATAAGAGTTTTTCGTAATTCTTCTGCCAATAATCTATGAGAGAGATAATTAAATGATCAAATTAAAAATAAGATCAATAAATAAAAATAAACTGGTGAAACATGAATAAAAAAATGTTTTCTCTCAAAATAAATATTATAAAAGAATCAATCAGATCTCTTGAAATGTACCACAGATTTATCAACTCATTATTATAGAATTAATTTTGCTTAGAGCATTATAACAGCACTAAGCAATTCAAAGATTATTTTTTGTTAAATAAACAAGAAACAACTTTTCCACATACAATAATTCCTATGATCATCACTAATACTGAGAACAATAATAAGACTGATTAAATTAATAAAGTTCCGGAAATTTATTCTTGATAGCTAACAGATAATAAAATAAAATATTCGCTCACTTCTCATTTGAAGATTTTTAAAGAATTTTTATGGAATAAATAAAAAAAACATTTCTAAAACTTCAATACATATATTGAATGCATATATGCATTTTGTGAATTTTAAATGGGTATGCATATTGCATAGAAAACATTTTTGTGAGTAGTATTCACGAATAAACAAACTGTTTCAAATTATCAAGTATTTACAGAAATCTAACTCTCATCTCTACCGTAAAAGATATGGTGAAACAAAAGTTAAAAAGTATTTACATTAAAATAACTTACACATCATTTCCATTGCTATTACTTTTGATATGATTATTTTTCTTTCCGTTTTTGTGATTTTTGTGTTCTAATGACGGTAGTTCTTTGAAGTAACAAGAAAACTGCTTGATATTGCTGAGGAAAAAAATTTATTTCATTCACATAAAATGAATATATTTACAATATTAACCTACATAATATTTAAAATAATATTAAATAAAAAAAAGTAATAAAGTACCTCAAAGACTGTAAAACTGCATTCATAAAGCAAGTATTTCCTAAATTTCTAAGTCCAGATACTCTAGCTTTACAATAACCTTTCTTTTTTATTCCCTTTAAAATACAAAAAAAGAAATATGGTTAACAATCATAACAGAAATAAATTTCAGCAGTTCACATAAACTTTAATATACTCATTAAGGATTTCAAATAAATACTACATTTATTTCAATCTATAATAACCTTTTTATTTTCTGTATAAATTCCCATTAAATTCCAGTTTATTTTTAGTATATGAAAACCATGTGAAAAATGTTTTCTTTGGTTGGCAAACCTTTATTTTTTATTTTGAACCTTACTGCAAGTAATTTAAAATTAGCTCAAATATAGTTCTGTAGTGTGCTCTGAATTGACAAAATTTAAAATAATTACTTATATAACTTTTAACTTAAATCAGCTTAATTAAAGAGTCGAAATCGAAGGCCAGAGAGTGGCGACATTTCCTTTTTGTTTGTAATATAAATCAATGATTTGAAGTTAAGAAAATGTTTTAATATCTAAATTTTATTTAAAATGAAAATTATACGACACTTTATTAACTGTAATTTCTAGTGTGATTTTTACATTGAAATTAAAATTCATAAGAAATGTGAATTTGAAAATTGAGAATTTTTATTGGAGCAATAGATACACCAATTTGATAGATACAGTAAAAAAGGATTTCTTTCTGAAAATTATGTACTAAATAATACTATTTATTTATTATTTTTTTTAAATGTAATAGCTTGTTTTTCCCTACAGAATTTTAAAATGAAATTTATTTTATTAGAAAGGGAAAAAAAATAATGTCACATGAAAACTATGAACTATATTTTAAAAAAAGTGCAGTAGAGTAAATATTTACAACTTGAAAAGATTCTGAGTGTGCTCTACTAACTCTAGGTTGCAGAATTCACCAATAAAATTGAGTGTTTTTACCAAGAATGTGCACAAATAAATATGTGTATTATTATATATAGAATAAAGCAAGGAAACAGCTTTGTTTACACTCTGCTGCTTCATTTTGGCAAATTTTTTTTTCATCACCAAACTTATTTGATACATTTTTATTACCTCTATGATCACAAGCCGAAAATAGAAACAAACATTACAACCACATTTAATTCAAAGCCATTTATTGAGATTGTTAAATATGCATTTCCTAAATAATAACTAAAGCAGATAACAGTTTTTTTCTCAGGCAACAGTTTTGTTAACACTCTGCAATTTCATAAAAAAAAAAATATATCAATATACATCTAAAACTATTTAACAGTGATAAAATGCTGCAGATATACACCAAATGTTAGCTCAAGGGCAACAGCCATTAATGCTTCCATCAAACTTGATAAAAATTACACAATTACACATACCTAAATATACATTTTATAACAAAAAAAAAAATACAATCAAAAAATACAAAATATAAATACATAGAAGTTAGTCACGCATAAAAAGTGCATCCTATTTCTTTTCCACAAAATAGCTTCGATTATTAAATTTTTATACATTTTAGCAAACACATAGCAATAAAAAATATGTTTAATTATAGTAAGACCCAATTTTGGTCCCAATTTTTCAACTGTTGAAAAGTTTAGCTCCCACTCTCCGCTTATCTTGTTTCAATCAACAGAAAAACGATTTGTGCAAAATTTTAAGTCATTCAGGCAACCACAAGGAGAACCCACATCGACGATGAAATATTGTAATCTTTCAAAATATGATTTCCTTCAAAAAAGATTTCTTTCCAGACTTATAGCATATGGATATGAGTTGAAAAGTTAGTCCCTTATCTTTCAGTAAAAAAATAATAAATGTTTCCTGTACTTCCCATTTCCTAGAAAATTTTGATTTATACAAAATCACTCATCAAAATGGAGTTTATGTTCTGATTACTATGCAGAAATTTTAAGGCATGATACTAAAAACACAGTTTTATAACGAATAATCTTTGACTAAAATTTAGAAAAGCAAGACTCTTAGAAATTCATTAGATTTAACCTAAATAATGAAAAACGTCTCCATGTATTTAAAAATATTGGAGATACCGACTGGAAACTATTGTAATATTACAATACAAAGAGCAATCGTTGAGAGTACTTAAAATCTCAACAACTTCAAAGAAAGAACAAGCCATTGTTATTGGCTAAACATGGAAAAGTGCCGGGCATAACAAATAAAATTCAGGCACTTTCTTATAATACAAAAGCGTGCAACGCTGTTCAAATAGATAGCACTTAAATAGTTTAAAGACACAAGTGAAGATATTACGTCAATACCTTTAACCCCACTCTCCCGATTATTACACATTTATTATCTGCGCAAACACAAGTCCAACCCAAACACCACAATGATGGCTACTATCCCCGATGTTGGCTAGAAAAAAATTCATCAAAAGTGGCATCAAATATTTCTAAAATTCAGCCAGTTTTTTTTTTTTTTTTTTTCCCCTTTACAACATTATTTTGTTAAAATATACCAAGTAAGGAGTACATGCTTGCATTATTTTTGCACACTTAGGTTATGGAGATCTCATGTTATATCTACTTTTGATTAGACAGCACGAATTGTTTATACTTAGCATTAACTGTAAATGTAGTTGCCAAAGTAGCAGCATTAACTTCAACAGTTATCATTTCCTTGTTTTCTTTTAGAAATTTATCAAAGAATAATAAAAAATAATAATTTTTTTAACATAGAACACACTATTATTATGTTGTGTTAAGGCAATTAAGAAGAAATTGGAGAAATAACAAATTTACCAAAATGCAAGGGTGATGGTTTCAAAATGAATATAAGTTAAAAATGATGTCAATGACAATAATCATTTAAATCTTCTGTTTAAAATAGTGTATATAAATCACATATTTCATCTAACAATTCAAATAAATTCAAGTTGTAATAGGAAAAAAATAGTGTAAAAATCAAAATAACTTAAAAGCTTCTATATTACGATTTTATGGAATTAACATTACAGTTTTAACAAACATGCTATGTAGCCTAATAAATTTTCATGAAACAAAGTTTTAGAATACTTTTATCAAACAATACTAACTTTTTTATATCTTTTACATCTTTTATTTTCTTCTTCTTCAACAATCAAAACTTGTCGTTTGACTGATTTATTGCTTTCTCCCCTGCAAAGAATATTAGTATATGGATATTACTAAAAGCTGTTTCCATTGAAAATGGATTATTCCCACATAACTATAAGCTTAATTAATAGCTTAAAAAGTTTCTATATAATAAACAAAAACTATGTAAATAGAATAAAATTATAGTCAATTTAAAAAAAAAATTTAGTGGAATTCTGAAAAGAAATTTTATGCATTACATAAAACCCAGAAGCAGAATTTTAAAAATTAATTTATTTAACTATCATAACATTGTTTAGAACCTCATTGATGTAAAACAGAGAAAACTATTTACAGAAAGAAAGTGAAATAGTCTTAGTTGTATATCATTGACATTAAACTAAACTCAGTGGCACGACAGCCCATAGAGGGCCAAGGCCTACTGTGACCATCTTAGTATTCTGGACCTTGGGCTCGTGGGTGCAGGAGCAGATGTTCCAGTTACAGCCAAACGTAGAACCCCCAGCGTTTAGCTCCCAAGCAGGCTTGGTACTCATTTATCGACCCGCTGAACGGATGAAAGGCTGAGACAACTTGTGGCACCCTGTGAGCGAAGCGCTACCTCTATCATTGACATTATGTACAAATAAAATTTGCATTTATTAATATTTAGTTGGTGAATATAGGCAATACATATAGAAAAAAACTCTTGCAATACTATTTTGGAAATTTTTAGAAATCACATGATAAAAATAATCCTGAAAGTTAGGCTTAATAATTTTAAGGAGACCCCAAAGAAATTTATCATTTTGTTTAAAAAAAATAGGATTTGAAAAAGTTTGACAGGACTCATTGCTATGGCACATGATTTTTAAAACTAGGCAAAAATGTATTATAATATAACACTATTAAAGTGACATTAAAATAAATGAAAGTAACCTGCATTTTTGCATAATAAAACAAATTGTTGAAAAAACTCTTAAAGTTTTTTTTGGATAGTTTTATTTTGAGTTTATTTTTTATTGCCTTAAAAAAAGGATGATTGTATCAAAAACGATATAAATGTATGATTTAAATGTATTCATTTTTTTTAATAAAATAGTATGATATATTTTTAAAAAATGTTTCATATTTCCTATCCATGAAATCTTCTAAAAAACATACTTACTCATTAGTTGATTGCAATAACTCTCGAAGAAAATTAAGTTCCTTGCAGTCATTGACTAAGAAATCATCACATATATAGCTAAAATTAAAAAAAATATGCGAATAAAAATTCTATAAATACTCTTTCAGCTTAACTGTAGCAAATGTACTTGCAATAGCTAGTAACTAACACACAAAAAAGAAATTGACCTAGAAAGATAAGTTTAACCATATGCATTTTTAATACTTCCAATACTACTCGAACATTCAAAACTTAAATATATAGAGAACAAAAACCTTTCAAGAGAAACATAAATTATTTTCAAACAATCAGCAAACCTTAATTGAACAAATACTTTAACAGTCTTGAATTTCATAATACAGTCAATAAGCAAATACCAAAAACAATTACCAATAAGCAGAATAATTTTCACAGTCCATGCAAATCATGTGATTATTGTCTTCTTCAAAATGGGCTTTGGCATGTCCATTAACGTACCTAAGTATTCAAAAATAATTTTTTACCATAAAAATAGTTTTAAAATTTGTATTATAAAATACACACATAATCAAGAAAAAATAATAACAATTATTTCTTATAATTACCACAAACAGTGTTATCATATACCAGACAATAACATTAACTGCAAAAATGTTTTTTTTTCTTTTGCTACTTAGTGTTTTTCCTGCCTAAAAATTCTGTATTAAAAAGTGGCATGTAAAGAAAGGATTGAATAACAAATCAAAAAAAATATTTTGGTGCCCTTTTTAGACAATTTTTGATAATAAAATGAAGAGTAAGTTTGTGCTTATCTCTCTAATAACTCCAGAACCATTTGGGCTAACACCTAGAAATTAGGATAGTGGGTGAAAGAGATAATCAATCTCTGATCCTAATAAATAGTTCAAAAGGTAACATGATTGATGTCTGCTAGCTTATAGCTGACATTAATCAAAAAAGGAATTTATTGTAATGTTTAATTAATATTTAAATATTTAATAGGTTTGATAAGTTATTCTAGTAAAATCTAAGTGGAGTTATAGGTGGACTAAGTCACTATATTAGTATTTCTAAAGTTATTTAAAATCATCTGCTTCTTTTGTTTATAGTAATGTGTTCTAAATGTGCTTCTTTAAAACTAAAGCATTTAAAATCAATAGTAAATAAAATAATAGAAAATAAGGTATAAGCTGAAAATGCTGATGAATTTTTTAATGTTGATTATTTTCAATAAATTAAAAATAATTGCTCATATTAAAAAATATGATGAAATTCATTTTCTTCCAAAATTTGAGCAAGTGTCGACAGATAAATAATTCAAATACCACGCAATATCAAAAATTGATAATAGAATTGTAAATGAGGCAGGAAACTGTTTACCCTATTTCAAATGGCATGTAAGTGAGACATTCATTTTCTTTTGAAGTACTTTCTTTAAAAAAGGCAGTTTTTTTAATTATAGATTACTATATTAGGCATTCTGACATCATTAAATAAAAATAATAAAACTAACATCATTAAATAAAAATTTAAAAACTAAGAAAGTGCAACATTTGGCTGCAAATAAATTTTAGAATTTTTTCCATGGTACTGCAGATCAATACAGAGTTTTCTGCCATTAAGAAAACTTGCTAAAATAAATGTTACATGCTTAGTAGGTTAACCCTGTAACTTTTTTTAAATAAAGCTCACTTAATTTCTTTAAACTTTCTTGTTCTTACTTGGCATGCTTATGCCACAAAATATAAATATGTAATAGAATATTGAAAGAAATATCTTCTGTGGTAAATTTCAATAATCTAACATTTACAACACATTACTACATGATAGATATTAATAGATATTTTCCCAATTCAAATTAAGAAACAAATTGAACTTTTCAAACTGCAGAGAAAAATTAACATTTTTCTAGTTAGAATAATGTTTAAGTACAGATTTTAAGAGGAAAACAAAATACATTTTTTGTGTCAGAAAGAATTCAACATTTTAGAAGCTTTTATATACATTCAAGATTTAAAACATAACTGGAAAGAATACAAATTCACTTAAAAAAGAACACGGATAATAAATAAATCTAATATTATTTTCCTGATTGGAGAATTTGTGCATTTCAATAGTTATTGGATCATGTAGAAAACAATATAAAATTAATAAACACTCATTAAAAATATTCTATGACGATATATGATACAATAAAATTCCAAGGTCTTTAAATACTAAAAGCATGTTCCACAATTGGATGAAGAAAACATAATTCTAGTACTAATTGAAAATTTTTACCAGTATAACCAAACTTCTTGCTATGTTACGTGACTTTTGATGGCTATGTGTGGCTTTCAATAAAAAGTCTTTAAAAAAAAGACAGATCTGATGAGAGAAAAATATTTTTAGTTCAAATAAGATTTTTATAAAATTTTAAAACTACTTCATTTTATCATCCCAATTATGGATTTTTTAGCTACATTATATCTCATCAAAAATCACTTGTATAAACTATTATAACTAAAGTGGTTCTCTGTGCTCTAAATACATTCACAAATAGAATAAATTAAAATTGGAGCAGAAATCCATTCCATCATTTTTAAATGGCAAACAATAATAAATGTGTTTAACCTACTTCTTAAGATCATTATATTTAATTACCCAAAATATTTAAGTTTTTCTGATAATTTAAGTGATTTTTAAAATAAATTTGTCAAGACTAGAGAAGGGAGAGAACCAAGCAAATTTTTTCAGGTGTATTTTAGACTTCTAGATTTTTTCAAAGTTGTTTTTATTTGTTTTTTGGTATATCGATTTTCTATTAGTTTTTCAAGCTTTTTCTGAGTTTTAAAAACTATTCAGGCTTTTTTTAGGTAACAAGATTATTAAGTTAACTCGTTAATAAATGCACAATTTTGAATAAAACGGTCATAAAATTGCAAGTTTTTTTTTCAAAAATAACATAAATAGTATATGTACAATATATACAAAGTATATGTACAATATATGTTTTACAATATATTTTTAGCTTTTGGATTAATCGCAAATATACATGCTTGATAAGTATTAACATCTAGCATAAAATAAACTATCTCTAAACACACTACAATAGTCTGGTACTGCCATTTAGTGTCTAGAATGAGAAATAAACATGATTTCAGATTGAACACTGCAACCCGGAAATGTTACGGTAATAAGAAATAGAGGGCAATATATCTCGTCATTTTAACGAAAGTGAGAAGAAAGATGTCAAAGTAAGATTAAATAAAATCACAATCATTAACACTAATATTTAAATGTTAATCGATTACTAAATTTGAAAAAGACACTTTTTACTGAGTTTAGAGAAATTTTAAAACATTAAAGTAAATTTTTCTTTAAATTTTCTAAACCTGAAAAGTAATAAGATAAGAGAGGTTTATAAAATAACTAAAGTATAGTTAAACATTTTGTAATTTAATCAAGAAGTCAATTTACCATGCCTTGTCTCATTACATTAGACACATTGTACTACAAGCATTCATATTCACCTTAAGCCTTAAAAGCAGATCAAGAACTTTATAGAATTTAGAATTCATTGTAAATCTAAGCCTATAATGACCCATGACCTGTTTTACTTTTATTATTAGTTGGCTTGAAATTCACAATTTTCTCCATAATGGTAAAATATTCATTTATCTGGGTTTTTTATTGATTATATGTGTTCTTTTTTACCTATTCTACTTTTATTATTGGTTGGCTTGAAACTTACAATTCTCTCCATGTTGGTAAAATATTCATTTATCTGTTTATTTATTGATTATGCAAGTTCTTTTTTTTTTTTTTTTTTTTTAACTTTACTGGCATAATTTTATAATACATGTTTCTTGGTGAGTTTCTTCAAGATTTTGTTAGTTGAGCAATTATGCAATAAAGAAATCAATAATTTTCATTGCCATATTTATACTATCACTTAAATTTATAAAACTTTTTAAAAAGGATTTTGAAACAAAATTTACTTTAGTTTTTTGAAATTTCTTTGGCAATTTTAAAAAAAAATACTTTTTTATTTTATTTGTGTTTTGATTTAACAAAAATCAGCCCAACCCTGCAATTTATTTTTTTAAATATGTATTTAAAAATGGAATTTAAATAAAAATGGTAGTTTTCAACAATGTAAATTTGGCAATCTTTTAACAAGAAAAAAACTTAACAATAATACAAATGAAAAATATGGAGCTTGATTACTTGCAAAAACATTTAAATTAAAAAAGAAAAATATTACACAAGAAACTATTATGCATTTCCAGTAGAAGAATATGAAATAAAAATAATGCATTACATCAATATACTTCCATAACTTGTTATTTTTGACAATTTTAGACAGTTAAACATATCTATTATGTTCAAAGACAATTTTGGATGCCAAAAATTCTACTAAAATCCTACACAAATTTAAAAATCATTTTGGTAAATATTTTAAGTTTAATAACATGAAATTTAACGTTTTAAAAAGATAGAGATTAAAAGAAACTTTAATTACCTTCCACAATTTATAACACCACAATGAATGCAAATCCATGGACTTTTATTTGTGTTACAAGCTGAAATTAATAATTTTGATATTACTGAAACATAAACATTAAAAGAGAGTAGAATAAATGAAAAAATAATGCAATCAGAGTCTTAAAAATTTAAGGAAATTATTGATCAAGAATTTAAATCAATGTAGCTTTATCAATAAAATAAAACAATAAATACTCTTTTCAAAAAAAGGTTTTCCTAAATATTTAAAAATATATGCATACTTTCAAAAATATTTATTTATACGTACTTAAAAAAAAAAAAAAAAAATTATTTTAAAAATCCGAAAGTATTAAAAAAATATTCCAACTTATTAGAGGTATTTGTCATCTAACTGTTAAATTTTAAAATAGTATAAAAAACTAACCAGATTACTCCATTTTAAGATTAATTTAAATCTCATTGACTAATAAGACAACATAAAAAAATAAGAAAATTAAAATTTAATAAAAAAGGGGAAGATTTCAATCATTTAAATCATCAGAAAGATATATGTTTATAAAATTCTAAATCCATAATTTAAATTCCTATTTACACTGGTCTACACAGAAATTAGACAAAAAACTAATTATTTTCAAAAAAGATAATTCTTTATTTTTTCCTTTAAGTGTAAAGAACATTTAAATTGTTTAAGTGATTTTTATTTAAACCCTTAAACTTCAGAACTACATAATGAAACTCGTATTATATAATGATTTCCTAATAAAGAAAATGTTGATAAAGAAAATGTTTAAAAATGTGAGTTTATTAAAAAAAAAAAAACATTAGTTTTCAGTGTAGTTAATAGTCTTTTATTGCACATCCCCTTAGTACTAAATCTATCTAGTACTAAACTCTTTTACAGTAAGGTTAAATATTTACTTATTTTAGGCATTCATTATAATGCATAATTTTTTTCTTAAGATAGTTATTCTCTATTTGGAAATGCCTGTGTTACATCCAGAAGAGCATCTGTATGTTTATTACTTTTTATTATGTTTATTCCTCTTTATTATATTTCTGTTCTTCTATTATGTCACTATAACTTTATGTTCACATTTATTATACATATGAATATTGACAAAAATTAAAAACACTATTGACAATACTAATACAATACTAAAATACTAAATACTATTGACAACTTAAAAGAATTTAAAAACTTGATAAATTTTAAAATATCCTATACATTTTTTATAGAGATGATCATTATTTTCTTAAATTAATGTAATCTAAGCAATTAAAAAGATTTTGTGATTATGGTAATGATTTGGAAGGTAATTACCAAGTTAAATTGAATATTTTAAATATAAAAAATAATAATAATATTTCAAATATAAAAAATAAGTAAAATATCAATTAAAGCAAACTATTAGTACCAGCAATTTCTTTTTTTAATTTTTGTAAAGATTCCCCTTATTATGTTGATATTGATTATATTGATATTAAAAATAGGAAATTAAAAAACTAATACATTTTATTTAAAAAATAATTCAAAATCCACCATTATAAAAGAATGGCCTCTTAAACTTAATTACATAATAACATGCTCAGAAAATAAAAATCATAATTATTCATACAGGACTCTTAAATAATGATACAAATTAAAATAAATAAAATTATAATATGTCTGAGGTTTCTTAAAAACAATTACTCTGGGATTTGCATAAAATTTCAGTAATAACTGTGAATTATATTTATAACTTCTAAGAGACAAGTTTAAAGAGAACTACGAAATATAAATTGATAAAATATATATAAAAAAGAATTAATATGAATAAAATCAATCAAAAAGTTTAACAATGGAAGTTACTGTATAATATACATATAGCAAAAGAAAAAAATTACAGGCTAACTACACGTAAAATTTGAGCAATTTTCATAAGAAATTTTAATCTGAAATTATTTATTTCGTCTAGAAATAAATGTTAAGATAAACATGTGAAATGTTTTCATAATAAACCAAACTATAACATAAACATTAGTATTATTTTGCTGTATATTAGCGGTGAAAAAAGAAACAATAAAATTGTCTACTCACTAAAACAATTCCATTCTAGGGATTTATCTCTACTGACGGATTTCACAATTTTAATAGAATTGTTTAGATGGGGGCATTCCATTTCAATAAGAATGTTAACATCAAGTCAGTTAAGTTATGTTTCTAAATCTCCTTTCTTTCGGATTCAACGACGACCACCACAAATAATTATGCTAACATATTATCTATAATTATAGTGGTTTTATTTGTATAGATTCATAAATGCTATTGATAGTTCGTAAAATTGCCACATGTAGCGCTTTTCATGCAAAAGTAAATTTACAAACTATTTCATGGAAAGAGAACTATTCTAAAAAAAAAATATGCGTGAATTAAAAGAAAAAACCAAATCTACATTAAGTAAACAATTTGAACAATTATTTAGTTAAAATTTGAGTAAACTAAACTCAAATTTTACACAGGTTGCGTTACACACTTTAACTTTTACTTAGTTTTGATTGAATTTGCTCCTACAGGTGATATTTATAGAGATACGCCTATGGTCTATCCAATTTAATTATGAGAAAGATATTTCATTAAATGCTTATACAATGAATAAATTGTTTTCTACTCAAAACTATGGCCACACTCTTTATGCTTCCTTTATTTATTTGTGACCTATTAAGCTTTAGTTGATTTTTCAAACAATGACAACTAATTGGTTAAAAGATTTAAATCGGAAACCTAGATCGAATTCTGTAAAAACTTTCAAATCGTACGTTGATTTAGATTCAAGCAATTTAGATGATATTGATTCTCCTATTTCATCAATACAGAGGGAAGTCAAGGAGGAGGTAAATAAAGTCAATAGGTTTGCAAGATATTTTTAAGCACTTGTAAACATTTAGTTTTACGATATAAATCTTGTTAGAAATAGTTTTAACAGGGAAAAAGTGTTATATTTTATTAAATCTCTATAGTTTTTAAACAAGAAATAAATTCACTCATCTTTCTCAAATAATCCTAATTATATTAGTAATTATATTATTACTAATTGTATTAGTTGTAATTGAAATTGTCTTATTTTTCAAAAGTTTTTACTTGAAGTAACTTTAAAAAGTCATCTGGAAATTACACATAGTAAAAAGCAAGAATATTTGACACTGTTAAAAAAAACATTGATAAAGTGAGAAAAAGTAGTTATAAACATTGTTTCCAATACAATGCTCGTTTTTATCATTAGTTTTGTCATAGACAGTCCTCTCACATATTATCAGAGGTATATTTTTGTAATGTGATCTGTTGCAAGAACTACAATCACCTAGGTGTCAAATAGATTTTAAACTTTCAAGGATGGTTGCAAGTTATACCCTTCAAGCTGGTCTCCTTCTTTCATTTTTATTATAATCATTAGTTTCACGCAGGTAACTGCTCAGAAGTCACCAAAACTTTGCCATTATTTTGCTCTAGATTTTCAGTGAAAAGGCTCAGACCCTTCAAAGATTACAATTTTTCAATAAATATTTTTTGTGCAATGAAATTTACAATACAAGTAGATTAGACGGATAATTTTTTGTCTGAATTCTAAAAATAAAAAATTTTCTCTAATTTCAAAGCAGCTTTAACATTTCCTTGATCTAAATTTCTACCTAATCATCCTCCTCAGAGGTGATATATCTCTATCCTGACCAATGGAAAATTCTTAGTTTCTAATGTAACTCAATGTTATCTTTAATGCTTCAGGAAAACTAGATTGTTGTATTCCTTACTGAGCTTCTAGTCTATAATTTAAGTCTATATTATCATTTATAATTAAGATAATTTATAACTCAATATTATACTTTCATTATGAGAAATGGATTTGATAAATATTTTCAACTTTTAATAGGAAAAATTTTCATATAAAGCTTATTTTAAGTCATACCAATTATGGTATCTGTCTGGTTCTGTGTTTCTGATTCACTACTGCAAATAATTTTAATTTCCACAAACAAGCCAACATTATTCAGTTGCCCATACTTATAAGAAAAATCAACTAATTTACACTTACAAATATGTTGATGCAGAGGGTATAAGCAGTCCACATAAAGTAATGAATTTAATATCATATTTAACCATATATTTTAATATCCAGTAGAATCTTGGGTATCTGAAAATTGGCTTAGAATTTAAGAACTTTTTATTGTTTAAACATTAAAAATAGTTTTAGAAATATTAATGAAAATTTTATGTATGATATATGAATGCATTTCTATCGGGCAAACTGAAATATGTTTTTATATATACAGTGAAACCTCCTGTTGTGGACCCTCCTGCAAAATGGACGCCTCTCAAAACGGACAAATTTTTTATACCCCGTGAATCTTCCATGAATAAACCATTATGTACATTTCCCGCAAAGCAGACACTCCCGTAACCAGATGCGGGCAGTTATTTTTGCCCTGAAGCGTTATGTGCTATCTCTTTAAACCAAACACTATATTTTCTAAAAAATAAAATAATAATTTCTGTTTTAAAAAAATAAAAAACACGCAACTTTTCACCATTTTTAAAGCATGTAAATTTTTCCCTTATCCAAAACTAAAAATATTAAGCTATTTCACTACTGAATCCATCTTTCTCCTGTCACCTTGCCTTATCTTTCCAAAGAAAGGAGAGAAAATGATATTGCTCATTTAGGCAGCAGCGTTTTTTGATCTGTTCATCTGAACAACACAGGTTATGAGACTCCAAGAGGTGAAATGACCTCTTAAATGCTCTCAATGCTTCTTCCCTACTGAAAATATCTTTCACTTTCTTGTCAATTTGAAGACTGTATTTAATACAGCTAGGATAAAAAAAGAGCAGCAATATAATTTTTGAGGCATTCATATAAATAAAACATTTATTCTGATACTTGATAGATGATTAATTGTGAATCTATCAACTCCATAGATCCTCTGGCCATACAAGCAAGCATTGCTTTCTTTTTTTCTTTTTGGTGAATCGCGGGAGGTTTACTTTCAAGGAGGTAGTAACCACGTTTCTTATCAAAATAATAGGTTGGTGTTAGGGGGTGTAAACCTTATGATTGAATCCAACTGAGGACTAAAAGCTCCTATTCAGTATCGTATGACTAACTTGAATACCTGTACCATATTGAATACCTGTGTTAATAGGAAAGTCATATTCATTTATCTGTAGCTACAACTAGAATTATGTATTTATATCAAATTTTTTAATATATTCTTTTTGTATAGAATTTTTTTTTTAAAGTTTAAATAAATATCCTTGTAGAGAGTTATTGTAGATTATTTAATTATTTCTATATCATTCAAAATATTCTAAAAACAATTTACGGTGTTGAACTTCGTTATTAGGGTACCCTTCCCGTTAACGGACAACTCTCTTAAACGGACAATTTTTCAATCCAAAGTGTTCTTTTAGCCAAGGTTTCACTGTATTCAATTATTAATTAGGCAATTGGTTTAATCTTCTTCATCAGCAATCTTTTTCTGCAAGATTTGTTGAATTTTAATAGAATCAAACTTCTATCGTACAGTAAAATTAAACATTTCACAAGAACAAAAAAAAAAAAAAAGCATTCATGCCTTTTAACACTCTAAAAGTTGTAACACCTATTTTTATTAGCTGTTTAAAGACCATAGTTGAAAGAGAAAAGAGAAGAAATTTGAGAGACTATACATAAATAAAGCTAACACCCAAGCTGAGAAACATTATATAGGAATCATGAAAAAGAGTCAACAGTTGTGAATAATTTTTAAATGGGGATAATTTTCTTTTGATTTTTATTACTTTCCTAATTATAATAAGATTTATTGCTGTGGTCTAAAAACATTATTTTTTGCATTAGACTTTTTGTCACCTATGCTTATTATGGTATAAAATTAAATTATACAGTATTTAGAATCTAGCAAGTTTTACTGAAAACTCTATTTTTTTTCCTTTTTAAGTGAAAATAGCTCAACTGCATTTATCCTTTTCAAGAATTTTTTATTATGAGACATATTAATAACATGTTAGATATTTATGTCATTAATTATTATTTATATAAGTTTTTGAAAATTCATAATATATGTATATATGAACTATAATGATATGATTTTAGGAAAGTCAACTGGCATGCAATGAAGACCCTTATCCAACTCCTGTGCTCTTGAATGGAGAAATCGTTATTGCTCAAGCAGAAAATGTATTGAAATTTAATACTCTCAGTGAATTGAATAAAGGACTTTCAGGTCTTCTTCTATGCACAAATTTCAAAGTGAGCTTTCTAACTGCTGAGAACTATCCTTCTAATTTGGTTTGTATGATATATATTTTTTATTATTTATATATTATTAATTATATGGTTACTAAAATTAAAATAATATACTTTCTACATTTTAGCATCAAAAAAATGCTTTGTTGGGAGAATTTGACTTGTGCCTTATCAACATTGATGCAGTATATCATGGTAAATTATGTCATTTTTAGTCGGAGCATGTTATGCTCTCCATTTATGTTGTTAACCAATCCTCAGGATTTACGATTTGCTATTTTTCTTTTTTAGTCAATAATGGAAAACGAAAAAAGCTTTCTATATCCAATGCAATTTCAAACATTGAAATTTTGGAAATCCATTGCAAAGTAAGTTCCTTTTTAGCTTATTATTAAAATATATGCTTTTTGGTATGGGGATTTTAATTTTTAATCACCAACTTGAATCTCATGCTACAGTTGATATATCATTTGGAAAGTATAAAATTCATTTTTATTGACCTATTAGTTAGTGGAATCTATTACTTAAACTATTTAGTTTAATCTTTTTATTAATTTATTTATATCTTATAATTGAATGCATTGACCCTTTTGTCATATGATATTTGTTTCTGTTTTTTTCATTCTACATTTATTGATTTTATAATTACAGAATATTGTATAGCTGTCCAATATATTGATTTTAGGATAATTTTGTTTCATTGAAAGTCAGGAAAACTTTTATAATTTTCAAATGCAGCATTATGCATTTTTAAAAGTACATAGTCACAGCTCATCAACTTGAAGATGCTTTATGTGAATTTCTTTAAACATGAATAAGTTTTTGATTTCTTCTCATATTTTATACAGATATATTCATGTCATTTAAGTAATTATATCATAAAAATGCTTTTTATAAAATATATCTTCTTAAAGTGAAGTTAAATTCTATTTACCTTGAAAAAAATTTCCCTTTTAAGGTGAACTCAAATTTTATTAGTCTTCAAAAAATTTCACTTTTAAGGTTAAGTAAAATTTAATTTGCCCTAAAAAAATTTCACTTTCAGTGTAAACAGAAAATTTATTTTTACTCTTATAAATAAGGAAACAAGCTTCACACTTGTATGAATAGGTGTTTCTACCTAAAGTTTCTTATCTTTTGTTATTTAGCACTTGCCACTCATTAAAATCCAATTAATATTAAATATGGTCAGAACAGAATATTTGATATGATTTTATAAACCAGCATATCTACACTTAAAAAGAAATTTGAAAACATTGCACCTGCACATCACTTCAAGGTTAATATGAAAATCCATTAAAAATCAAAACAACCAAGTATTTTGTTGACTTTAAAAAAAAAAATAGTGTTGTGAAATCCAGGAAAAATATATGCCTGGTAATCGTAAACATCGAAGGTATTTGTAAGCTAAAACCTTTGCTCCTCTCACTCTCCCAATCATAATATCACACTTATCTGCAAGCACAAGTCTAATTATTTTCTCTGATGTTGTTGAGAAAAAAATGTTAAAAAATGGGTGCATGTGCATAACAAATCAATACGTTTTATTCTTTCTTAATTGGAGGATCAACGAGCAACTAATTATCACTGAATGGTGATGGCCATTCAATACCTTTCCTTAATTCATAGCTAGTTTTAATTTGAATTATTATTATTATTTTTTTTTTTACTCAACTATCACCCTTCAATTTCACCAAAAAGTGCAATCCAAACCTGGAAGAAAAAAAAAAAATTTTTTTAATTTTTTTTTTTTGTTATAAACTATATACTGCGTGTCTTTCAAAACTTGGAAAGAAAGAAATTTCTAAATAAACTGACAAAAAATAAACATAAAGATTTGCATTTTTAAAATATGTACTTGCCAAAAGCTTGATTGTATTAAAAAAAGTGTTAATTATTTTATTGAAGGATGGTTTTAACATGTTTTTATTTTGTAATGATTCTGTTCTTGTAGATTTGATTTTAAAAAGTGGCTGATTTTAGAAACCAGTGATTTTTATTATTTTATTAAAAAAAAATAATTCTGAACTGATAACATCAGCTACTTTTAATGTGAACAAATTTTCTAGACCTCTTTGAATTCTTATTAACTAAGTTCAACTATAGTAAAACTACATTTTTTTTTCTTTTTTTTTTCTTTTAAATATTATTTTGCATGGTGTATATTTGCATTTTTTTTTTTTTTTTTTTTTTTTGAGTACTTAAAATTAAACTAACAGATATTTCTTAATGTTTGTCAAAAGCATCAAATAAGCTTGTATTTATTTAATATTTATCTTTAGTTATTAAGTTATTGTCAGCTACATTAACTTAACCTTTTTGTAATGCATATTCATGCTAAAATAATTTTTTCGCTAGGATCTTCGAATCTACACATTTAGCTTTAAGTTTTCTCCTCTAAGCCAAAGATCAGTAAGTTCTATTTCTTTAATTGTTGATTAAATTTGTTTTTGATTTGTTTCTATTGATGGTGTTTTAAATTAATATCTTGATTTATGTAGAGTTTGCTTAAAATGTTTTATTTCAATAATGTATACCCTAGTATAATCATGTTTATTTTAATGATAAGTTCTGAAATTTCATTTAGGGACTTGTTTTTAATGTTTCAATTATTTATTTGATTACCAATATAAAACTGTAGTTATTTATTTATGTTATATTTTTTTAAAAAAAGGAAGAATTGCTACTATTATTCTATAATTTCTGTTAGTGATATGCTCCTCTTCTTTAAGGTAGTGTCAAAAATATAAGCCGAATTCCCTTAGTCCCCACATATTTGTTGCAAATTCAAGTGTATGATAAAATTATGAGCAGTTCATATTAGTTGATTAAAATCTCTTCAAATTCTAATTATTTAGAGAGAAAAAAAATATTTGTATTTGTGTATAAATGACATAAAAGCGTTATTTTCATAATTACTTAGCCAATTATGTTATGAATTTTACATAAAACTGCTGTTAGATATATTTAAAATTTGCAGAATTAATTTATGCTGGTCTCTAAACATTACTTTTGCAATTTAGGTTTCCCTTGCAAAATTTTGGAAAATATTAAGTATTTTTTACATTGTGTGTAAACTCTTACACTGTACACAGAAAATGTCTGAAACAATTTTACTTGAGGGAATTCTTATAGTATTTCTACAAAAATATTTGTCTATTGCGCATAATTTGTAGAATTTCCAAATTGATTCCATGTTCTCCATTCTTCTTCTTTTTTTTTTTTTTTTTTTTTTCTCTCTTTCTGTTGCTTTTCCTGGATGTTCTTCTGAATGATTATCTGAAAAAAAGCTTGAATTGGTACATATTCTTTACATTCTGTCCATGCATTATTAACAACATTCTATATTATTGTACAATAAATTTGAAACTTATTTCATTTTTATTTTTTGCACTTTACAGTAAGATTTAATCGGCACAGAATTTTTATTTATTTATTCTTATGATTTATTATTACCTCTAGGTAATAAGTACAATTCTACACAATAATACAATTACAACATAATACAATAAGTACAATTTTTTTTTTTTCTCTCTTTGTGTTGCTTTTCCTGGATGTTCTTCTGAATGATTATCTGAAAAAAAGCTTGAATTGGTACATATTCTTTACATTCTGTCCATGCATTATTAACAACATTCTATATTATTGTACAATAAATTTGAAACTTATTTCATTTTTATTTTTTGCACTTTACAGTAAGATTTAATCGGCACAGAAGTTTTATTTATTTATTTATTCTTATGATTTATTATTACCTCTAGGTAATAAGTACAATTCTACACCATGCATTTCCACCCAGAATAAATCTGCTCTTCGCATTTGATTACAAAGATAGTTCTAAAGGTAAGAATGAAAAGAAAAAAATATTTTATCAAAAATTCTGAATATTTATATCAAGAAATCAACTGGGGATTTTATGTATATATATAAAGTTAAAAATATAGAGAAAACATGGAAAATAATAATTATTAATAAAAAGAGAAGAAATGTATTATTTTTTTAAAATATTGTTTAATAATATTTTATTTTAATACTTTTTCTTCTCTTTTCATTTATCTTCGTTATTTTACATGTTTTACTTGCAGCTTATGCGCAGTAATTACAGTAAATAAAACTTATTGATTCTCATAATTTTCTTTGTTTTCTTTCTTTTTATCTTTATTTTGCTATTAAATTGTCATTATTATGCTATTTATTGTGTAATTAAAAATCTAATGGTGAAAATATGAATTATCAAATTTCACTTTTGAGTTTTTTTTAATAGGTACGAACAAAAGGTCTTGCCTATAAGTAGATTTTAAATGCATATAATTTTATTTATTTTTTGCTATTTCTTTTTAAAAATATCCGTTTTAATGAAGTATTTTTTCGTTTTTAATAAAACTTTATTTAATCATTTATTTATTTTAGTATCTGATGAAATAGATAGCCATTCATTACTTTTTACACGTGTGTGTGATTGGGAATCAGAACTTGAAAGATGTAATTGTCCTGGTTGGAGAGTCACCTTAGCCAATGAAAAATTCTTGTTATGTGAAAGGTAAAATATTTCCCATCTTACTTCAGTTTTCATCAAGTTTGTCAATTTACATAAATTAATTAAAAAAATTTAATTGAAAATTAATTTAGATTTTTGAAATAGTTTAGCCTTGTTTCAGTGTGTAATAGCATTTTAGAGCTATAGAAATTTTTTGAAATTGTGTTCAGTGTTTTTTCTAAAAGTCGTTGAACTTGCAAAGACTGAAAACTGAAGATGTAATATGAGTTATAAAGTGTTAAAAACAGAATAAAAGTTTAATCGAACTTGACTGGATAGAAATGCTTTTAATTTTCTTGTTTACCACCAGGAAGGGGAATGTAAAATCCGGAACAATTTAACATTATTGGTGAATTTGTTAACACAAATTTTTATGACTCAATAGAAAATGATGTAGGAAGTTACCTACAAAAGAGACGGCATAAAACCGGGGTTCTACTGTATATGTGTGTGTGCGTGCGCAAAGGAGTGAATGAAGTGATTTGTGGGGCAGTGGAGGAGCATAGACAATAATTAATTTAACAAATTTAATAAAGAATGACAAAAAGTATAACAGCAACATCAATAGCACAAACTTCTACATGCAGCGTTGCAGAACAAAGACTGACTAAAAATATATAGTTCTAACGAAATAATAAACAGTTAATTAAGAATTCAGGGTCTTTTCCGAAGACACTCTGGTGCCGTCCAACAAGGAAGTTGATGGATCTTCAAGGATAAAGTTCAATAACAAATCCTACAGCTGTTCGGTCGTCCTGCACTGGAAATGTCTGCATTTTGATTCCATTTCCTCATCGAAGAATAAGCTTGAGAGACAGTTACCTGAAGAAGAAGGAAAAAAAAAGAAAAACGAGACAGCAAAGTATAAATAATAAAGATAAAACATTTTAATTTACTGGCCTTTGCTGATTTGTAGAAAGTAATCCAATGTTTTTAGAAGAACTCGTCCTGGTCTCAATCCAGATGATTACGACCAATGCTGCCCTTCTCAGAAAAATTTACTGCCATTCTCAGCAAACCCACAGTAATTTAATACAATTTTCTTCAAAACAACATTCCCTTGAATGTTAAAAGTTATTTTTATCTACTGCTCCTACATGAGAGTAGAATGAAAATTAATTGTTGGTGCAAAAATGCTTATCTATATCCCCTTCGTGCTATTTCAAAAGGAAGAAAACTTTTCAGTTCTAATTTTCCAAACTCGCAGACGCAAGCCCCATAATTTGTAGTGATTTGTAGGATAATGGGAAGAAAAAAGACAATTAACTTAACAATTAAACTTAGGTAAATATAATAAAGAAAGAAAAAAATTATAACAGTGACATCAATAGCATAGGACTGCCTTCATGCTGCGTTGCAGAATAAAGACTGGCTAAAAGTATATAGTTCTAATGGAATAATAAACAGTTAGTTAAGAATTCCGGAAGTTTTCTCTTCAAGACACTCTGGCACCGTCAAATACAAAAATAGATGGTTGTTCAAGGATAATGTTCGATAACAAATCCTGCATATATAACACGATAAAGCAACAAAAAAAAATTATTTGTTTTCTGGCCTTTAAATTTCTTTTAAATATTTTTTAAAAATCATTTTATTTATTAATAATTTTTCATCTTCTCTTTAAATATATTTTTTCCATGTTTTCTTTGTATTATATATGCTACCGGCAAAGTATGAAATCTGGCGTTGTATAGAATGCCTAAAATTAGCCGGCAAAGTATGAAATGATTTATATTTCACACATTTCCTAGGCATTCTATAGATTGCCAAATGAGAAACCGGCAAAGTATAAAGTACATCTCCGATTCGTTTCAAATATCACTTGGCAAGGCTCATGACTTTTAACGCGTGATTTTTGACTAATAACAAAAATTATTTTATTACTGTGCTACATGGAAATGGAGGAATTTAATAAAATGTCATTCAAGCCTGCCATGTTGCAACAAGTAGGTTAATTTTATATTTTTTATATGAAAATTTTGTTTCCCTTAATAATTTTGTTTTGCATAACTTTTTAATTTTCTTTCCACATTTTGAATAATTGTTCTTCAATGGCACACTCAGTATTTTTTCAGAATAACATTTTTATTTTTGAGAAATGCATGTTACTGTGAATGACCGAAATCGGTAGTTTTACATTTTTTCGATATTTTAATACTTACTGACGATAGATTAGAAGAAAAATCAGTGTAGGGTATACCGGGCAGTGGCACTTGACCTTTAAAAAAAAACATCAGTGTAGGTTATGCCGGGCAGTGGCACTTGACCTTACAAAAAACATCAGTGTAAGGTATACCGGGCAATGGCACTTAACTAGAACTAGTACGACTAGACCTTTGGTAAATGTCCGAAAGTTAAGCGCCATTGCCCGGTATACCTTACACTGATGTTTTTTTTTTTTTAAGGTCAAGTGCCAGTGCCCGGTATACATTTGCCCGCAGTACCGTCTTTACGCATGGGCACACCTAGGCAGTGCCCTGGGGCCCCAGGCACTCAAGGGGCCCTTGAGAATCTTACTTTTTATAAATTGTGTTTAAAGAATAAAACATTGCCTTATATATTTTTTAATAGAAATATATTCTATTATACAAAGTGGGTATTTTTTCCCTTCATATAGTGATTGATTATCATGCAATCACTAATAATTTGAATAGTTTATCAACAAGAAAACTTTAAAAAGGCAACCGAAATCTATTTTTCTACGTTCAAATGAAAATTTTAGGTACTTGGGCATTGAAAGATGTTTTAATAACTGTTTCGTTTGGCAAAATAATTCATACCTTTTGAATTTGATTTGTTATACCTTTATGTTTATTTAATTTAATTAATTATACCTTTATGTTTATTTAATTTAATTAATTTCCATGATTTTTAAAATTATTTTATTATTTGAGGATTACAGCTGGTTAGCATATAAATTTTTTTTCTTCAAATTATACATAGTTTAAAAATGCTTTTTTTGAGTTTTTGGAGTAATCAAAATTTTTTAAAATTATTGCATCATATCTTAAAAATGATTTATTTTATAAATGTGAAGTTTTTTAGTTCGTTTTTAAACGTCATTATATGTTATAGGGGTCTAAAATATTTTTTTGCCCGGGGGCCCTGCATTCTATTAAGGCGGCGTTGTTTTCCCAATACTCCAAACACTGATATTTTTATTAATCTATCGTCAGTAAGTATTAAAATATCGTATAAATGTAATTATATCCACGAATAAATTAATGTCAAATCGGATGTAATAAATTTCATACTTTGCCGGTAACATATATATATATATATACACACAGTAAGTATTTAAAGCAGATTCAAAAACTTAAGTACCTAAAGAATATGTGATTTATCCTGACGAATATTTCTTGAGGAAAGTGTATATTTTGTTTATTCATAGTTTAAATATAAAACCTTTGCAGCTATTTAAAAAACCCAAAAAGCCTCCTCCAAAGTAGCAATGAAAACATCTGTATAAACTAAAATCTGAATAAACATGAAGAAAACATTTCCTCTTAAGTTTACATCTTACAAGATCCTAACTAATTAATGACTTGTTTTTTAAGGGAAGTGTTGTAGAAAGTGTGTGCTAAGCATTAGTCTCTAAAATTACTTTCCTTTCTTGTTTTTTTATTTAAATTCTTAAAATTATGGTGATTAGAACAAATCCTTCTCCTAAAACATAATTTTTTCTTCCCAGGTCCAGTAATTTTTTTTAACAGATACAGCAGTTTTTGGTATTATTTTATTAATATAATTAGAATAGCATTTGTGCCAGGACTGTTGAATTAAGAGGATAGCTGTGAGGAAACTAAAGATACGATTATAATTGATTGAAATTCTTCTTTATTAGAGTAATTGATTATTAAATATCTATTTTTTTTAATTTTAGTCTTCCAGAATCATTTGTGGTTCCTTCAATCTTACTAGACATGAATCTTAACAAAACTGCTCCTCATTTTAATGGTCACAGAGTTCCTGTAAGTATGTCAGTTTTTAACTTCGTCATTTTGTAATATGATTTTTGACATTTTGTACATAGTATACAGTGTGGATACTCATGCTTGAAAGAAGAAAATTTATCCTGAACCCTAACAATTTTCGGAATCTCAACAGTTGGCAGTTTCATAAGTCATCACTATGACTACACATAATTTCATTGTAAATGCTTCATTGTAGTATTAGACATTTTTATGTTACCTATCATATCTTTTACAACTTATTCTGTGGCACTTTAAATTATTTTCATGTCATCAATGAATTTTTTTTTAATGGCTTAAAACATTAAGATGATAGTTTTTTTTTGAAAACCAAATCCTATCTATCTAAAGTGTGTAATAAAACTAAGAAGGGAAATTTTTAATAGAATTAATAAAAAATATTCTTGTTCAGAGCTCTAAATATTTTTTGCATTAAATAATGAACAATTTTAGTTTTAAAAATATCAGTTATAATGTAATTTTTTTCTGCATTTAGCTATAAATATATAAATATTAAAATTATGTTAATTCAAATCAATAAAATTTAAAAGACAACTTTGAGAGAAAATAACAAAAAAATAAAAAATCATTCAAACCAAACGTCTTCAACAAATTATGTCAATAATCATGTGGGTCATATTATTCCAAGAGTTCTTAATTCTCTTTTAATTACATTTTTGTATCATATCTAATTATTTTTCTAAGATAATACCAATTGAACATGTTTAAATATTTTTCTTTAAGTATAATGTAATTACAAACAAAATTATCCACAAAAGTCTTGTATTTTCAAGTTTCTACTTTATCTACCTTTTCATTAAAGCTGTTATTCAATTACATAAACTTGAAGAAAATATGCTCGTAATCGAAGTTAATCTTTTAGTTTTAGTGTCAGAATTTTCTCCGTAATTTTTTAACAATACCTTGAAAATAAATCTTGTTTCCAATATCTATCTCACTTAAAATTAAAGATGAAATTAACATATAGTTTACAATATTAACAATATCTTTACAAGTTGCATACTTTTATATATTTTGCAATGTATCACATGTGACATATTTTAATGTATTTTGCAATATTTTACTGACGTTACTTTGAAGTTTTTTGCTTGAGCTTTGGAGTTAAATAGATAATAATTGTAT
Organism: Parasteatoda lunata; assembly: GCA_949128135.1. Lineage (NCBI taxonomy): Eukaryota > Metazoa > Arthropoda > Arachnida > Araneae > Theridiidae > Parasteatoda > Parasteatoda lunata. The sequence continues at coordinate 89,964,632 of OX421974.1, read as the reverse complement.
TTTTTTTTTAATTTGGGAATATCATGCTCAACTCTAGAAATATCTAAATTGAGTTATCAATGTGTTAAATATGTTTCAAATGTATGATTTAGTTGTTTTTTTTTTTTTACATTATTATTTATTTGTTATTTTTTGATAATTAAAACTGTATCTTTTGGCATTTATATATCTCATATATTATATAATAAAATATCTTTTTGCATTTACTTTTAGACCTGGAGTTGGGGCTTATCATCAGGTGCATCTATTGTACGAATGGCAGCTTTAGATCCTAGTATAACAGATAGTCGACAAAAAGATGTGTAAGTTAAAAAATTAGTTTTTGTTTGTAGCCTGATTTATGGTTATTATATTTACTTTAATGTACTTTAAAATATCTTTTAAATAGATAAAATCTTTTTTTTTTTTTTTTTTTTTTTTTTTTTTTTTTTTTTGTGATGACAGTTTCTGTCTGAAAAGTGGGCAAAGCAAATCATTCAATTAAAAGTTTTTTATTATTTATCATATTTGATTCTCTATTAAAGCAGTTTAGAATGTTTAATATATAATTGCTTGCCTGTATCACTTTGTAATGGAATTATGAACAGCAGAATAATGAAATGCATCATCAAAATCTTCACTCAAAACAAATATTTCTTCAATTGACCACTGGTTAATTTTGTTTCTTATAATTATAATAAAAACAAAAGTTACTTACTACCTCTTTTTAGAAAAATTTAATATACTATGATGGTATTTATTTTTATTAATAAAAAAAAAAGTTAAATCAATAAAAGAATGATTTTATATTATTTATCATAAATTGGAAATCAAAAACAGAAATTTTTAAGTATTTATACTGAATACAATAGAATCTCCTTGAAGTCAATTTCTCTTGAAATTTTTTATTAAAATGTTAGAGAACTTATAAAATATTCTCCATATAATGAAGTGGTTGCATTTCTATAATTTTTTAGAAAGTTATGACTGAAAGTTAAAAATTCTATGTAGCTGATCCATTCTCATCTGTGCCTGTTTCTGAGATCACTAGCATTATTTATCCCAGCAATGAAAATTAGCGATTTTAAAAAATGTATAATGTATATTATTTCTGTTTCAAACATGACTATATACTTTTGAACTTGTCGCATTAACTAAAAATTTTGTAGCATTTACTGAAATAACTATAAGAATATCTATCTTCCATGTAACGAAACAAATTTTTGAACTCTGATCAACCAATATCGTTATAGGGAGACTTCACTAAAATTAAAAAATTTTAGGAATGGATTCAAAGACTGAACATTAATTAATATTAATTTTATTGTACAGTGTGCAAAAAAGGATAACCCTAAATCAGCTTTTAATGTAATGATCAGATATTCACGTTCTAGGACTCTATCTTAATGTTTCGAGGAGGTGACCTCAAATATGCTAATTAATTAGTGCAAACAATATTTTAAGTTACAAAATCAGGCACAAAAGCGTACTTTCTCTGAATAAACATATCTTTATTTCTGATAGATTAGGATTTCTGATTGCCAAAATATAGGGAGAATCTCAGAAATATGGTCCCAAATAGTTTGATCAGGAGAGCTGTCCAAAGTTTGGGCCCCTTAATGTTAATTTTACTTTTTACATATTTTGCCATATCTTGAAGTTTTTAAACTAATTGAAAAGATTTTACTCATGATTGTAAAATTTGTTAAACAACAGATAATGCCATGCAAAAAATAAACTTTTGTGAGTTTTTTTTTTTTTTTTTTTTTTTACATCATTTTAAGAAACAAATTTTTACATCATTTTAAGAAACAAATTTTTACATGGCAAATTACAGAAATTGAGCAAAATCTGTCGAAAAGCTACTAAGAAACGAATTTTGAAAGAAAAAAAACTTTTTCAAAATATGATTTCTCAGAAACTTTTTGACCGATTTTGCTCACATTGTGTATTTTGCCACCGTTTAAAAGTATGTAAAAAACTATATGCCTTACAATTCAAATTTTTTTCCTATTCTTAAATAAAATAATAAATATATACTAAGTTACATTTTGCATGGAATTATTTTTGGATAAACGAATTTCATAATTTTGTGCAAAATTTTTTCCATTCCCCATATCTCAAAAACTCTTTAAGAGTTTTTGAGATATGGGGAATAGGCAAAAAGTAAACTTAACATTACCTCTTAACAAACCTCTCCTGACTGAACTATTGGGACCATATTTCCCAGATTGCTGCTGCCCCCTGTATTGTGGGGCAGGAATCCGAATCTATCAATAAAAAAGGTCTGTTTATTCAGAGAAAGTACATTTTTGTGTCTGATTTCGTAATTTAAAGTATCATTGGAATTAATTGAGGTCACCCCCTCGAGCCATTAAGTTTGAGTCCTAGAACGAGAAAATCCGATCATTAAATCAAAAGTTATTCAGCGTGGTCCGTTTGTTACTTTGTGGACTGTACTTTGAAAAATCAAAGAACTAAAGTGAAGAAATGTTTTTTATTCGAGTAAAAGCCTTCTCTTTTGTCAAACTTTACTCTGTTTTTCTTAATCAGAATGGTTGATGCTATTAGCAGAGCAAGTCCCCGACAAGTCCCTGTTCGTATTTTTAACTTGGAAGAATTCGGTCCTAGCTACAAGGATGTGCAGAATAGCTTTTTGAAGTTAAAAGAGTTATGTATGCCTAGTAAGTTTCTTCTATTTTAAATTTTTTAAATTAAGGAATTTTTTACTTTTTATAAATTTATTATTTTGACATTTTACTTTAAAAAAAAAAAATTTTTAATTAGAGAAAATTTTAAAATTAATTTTCCTAAGTTAAATTTTTTCAACAATCAATAGTTGCATTTATAAAGGAAAGAAATGCTTCAATTTGATCAAACAAATTAAGAAAAAATTTTAAAAAGAATCAATGCAATAAATACTTGCTGATGAAACATCTTACAAATGAATTGCACCTATTCTTTTTAATTAGAACTTATACAAAAAGAAAATTTAAAAGTTATATTAAACATTAAAATGGAAAAAAATAAACAAGTTAACAAATAGAATGACATTAAAAAAACAGGTAGAAATATCTTAAAGGTTAATTATAGTTAAAATTTTCAAATAATCATGAATGTTTATTTTCAGTAAAAAAAAGCTAATGTATGGAAAAAAAATAGAATATTTTCAAAATTATTATTTAAGTAGGTCATTGCACTCTATTTAATTCTTCTAGAATCATTCTAAAAATATAGAGAAAAGAAAAGAAATAGAAGTACCAAAATTTACCGAATTTCAAAATTTATTTTAAATTTAATATTAATTATAGAATTGGTTTTATTTTAAAGTTTTTCTATTTCTTTTTTTTTTATAATTGACCTTATTGATCATGAGTATTGACTTAAAATAATTATTTTATTCTTTTTTCAGCATCACCTCAAGAATTTTGGGAAACTGATTCTAATTATTTTAGCAAGTTGGAGTCTACTAAATGGCTTCATCATATTTCATTTTGTTTAAAAACTGCTTTACAAGCATGTACAAGTATATTAAAAAATACTACTGTGATATTTTCTGGTATGTTTCTACAAGTATTTTTCTATTAATATTCATTCTGTAATAGTTTTACAAAATAAGTTTGAGATATGATATTACTTTAGTTATATGTTTTCTCAAATATATATTCCAGTTATGATTTACTTTGTAATTGTTATTTTATATACAGTTGTTTATATTATTAACATTTTATGATGTTAAAGCATTTTTACACATGTACTTTTTGGGCTGATTAAAATAAAGCTTTATGTATATACATAGCAAAATCCTCTATTATTGAACTCTCATGGGACATTTTTTAAAATCATAATGAGAAGAGCTTATCCATAACCCTGCTCTGCAGTGGGGCCTTGATAAACCATTGCCCCAGCTTCAGGGAAAGAAGGTCAAGTTTTGTATCATCAGTTAAGTTTTTTCTAAATGTGAAACACGTCTGCTTTTATTTTTTTTCATCTGATATTTATGTTTAAAGATAGCTGTAGTTTAAAAAATGTTTACCCTATATCTATTTAGCCAATTACTGTGCCACCTGTGAACTAAAATACAATCCCCAATTCAAATTGGGATACTTTTTTCTGAATAATTCAAAACGGCAACAAAAATGAAGACCATTTAAAATTTTGAAGTTGCTTTTCGTCCCACCCCTAAGAGGATTTTAGAACCTTTAAATACATCTATTAAAGATATAAACCTGTGCATTTTTAGAATTTTTATTACGATGCTTATTTCTTTCGATTATGTGTGCTTTTCCTTACTTTTTGAAAACCTTAAACATATATATACTTATATATTTTTTCTTTGTTTGTGAAAACTTTTATTTAATTGAAAATAACAAGTTTCTAATTTCTATTTATTTTTCTAAATTCATTCAAAATTGAAAAAAATAATGTTTACTTTATTTAAACAATACAGATAGGTTTTTATTGTTTTTACAACTTTATGAACTCAATACATTAGTACTCTTTGCTAGAACACACTAATTACAATATTTTTTTTGCAGATTTATGTATTCCAATTACAATGTGTCACCATAACTTCATTATTTACAGCAGTTAATATTCATTTTGTTATCTTTAAGATATATATAATTTTCATTTTAGTTTTCAATTATGAAATATTTTTTTTATCTGTAATTTTATAGAGCATGAAGGGAGAGACCTGAATTGTGTAATTTCCAGCTTGGTACAGTTGATGTTAGATCCTACATACCGAAGTAGATCTGGCTTTGAACTATTAATTCAAAAAGAATGGGTAGCTTTAGGTCATGCATTCACTGAAAGACATCATTTAATTAGTGGCTCTGAATCAGAAGAGGTATGAGCAATATAATGCAGGGCATTTCATATTTCCCTTCTTGATCTCTAAAGGCTTTTTAAAAGAAACTGTACTGAATACGGCAAAACACCTTACAATAAATACAGATTATTCATGTTTTTTAAAAGTGGATTTTTTCTTCATTGCTGCCAATAATTTAATCATAAAACTGTCTACAATAGCTCAGCTAGTAAAAACTGCGCTAAAAAATTTTATGTGATAAGATATTTACCAGATTGGCATTTTTGTTAGACTAGACATTCATCCCATGGGATCAGTTCACTTCTGTGATGGCTGTCACACTTACTGGATTTGACACTACATGACTTTTTATATGAATCTATGCCAAAGATCACATGTTACAAAAAGCTTTATTTTAAAAAAAATTATATTAAAATGTTTTGGTTGATCACGGATTAATATGTTGAATGCTAGTAAAACAAAACTTTAATTATCTAAATTAAGGAATTGGGAGCAACAAATGAATTATTTTTACTATTAATTTATAAATAATAATCTATTATTAATTCTTGAATTGAAATCAACTTTCAATATGATTCCTTTTTTTTTTAATTCCTTTACTACTTTAACAAATACATTTAAAGAAAATTGATGGTTTGTTCCAATATCCTGAATAAAAATGTGCAAATTGATACATTTTTATACAAATTATTCTGATAATTTCATATTTTATTTTATTAATATTTCATGTGTGTAGTTCTTAGTATAGTAAAAGTAGTTCTTTACATGTTCTTATATTAACATAATTAGTTTGATATTTTTTTAATTTATAGAATACTATTTCCCTTTATTACTCCACAAAATTCTCGCTCTTGCTTCCTTTTGTTTTTACTTTTATGACACCAATAAAAATAAGTAAATTTTTTTATTGAGTTATTTATTGTCATTTTATATCTTTAATTATTTCTTATTCTTTACTTTTTAGGCTCCTGTATTCCTATTGTTCCTTGATTGTGTCTGGCAACTTACAGAACAATGCCCTACTGTTTTTGAGTTTTCTGAAACATACCTGACAACTCTTTGGGACAGCTGTCATGTCAGTGTTTTTGATACATTTTTATTCAATTGTCACAAAAATAGATTTGAAGCACTGTCTTCTCACAGTGAGAGCAACAGTTTCCAGCTGCAAAGTGTTTGGAAATGGTCACGACAGTTTTCAAGAAATGATTTGAGACTTTTCGCAAATCCTTTATACATCTTAAACAAATACACTGCATCCCCCACCAAAACATTGCATAAAACAGAGCGGCCAAAATCATTTAGTAGTCTGAGAGATGCTGGACATTCTCAGTCCCGCCCCTTAATGGTTAAAAAGCCAGAAATTGAGCCTTTAGTTTGGGAAGATGATGAGGAAAATCTTTTAAAGATAGATCCTTATATAAAATCTTTAAAACTTTGGCACCAGTGTTATCTAAGGTGGATTCCTCTGGCACATATTCTTGGAGGTGGTCCTCCTGTTCTCTTTCTAAATAATTTAAAAATTAATGCTGAGATTCAGGTTGTGGAAAAGAAAATAAAAAATTTGAGTAGTCAAGCATTGCAGCCAAAAGTTCCGTCTAGACACCGAAGAGCAGCGTCTGATGACTACACACTCTCTGCTGAAGTTATTGATCCCGGTCACACTCAAGATGGCACCTCTGTGATTACATCTGCCTTTCCTTTTGCACCTGTGGCACCATGGGATTGGACATCTTATCATTTTGCACCATCAACATCTTGTCTCCAAATTAGTTATTCTGAAATTGAGGAGCTTGATGATTAATAAAATACTGTGCTAATGTCATGATGATTGCTAATGCTTTCTTGCTAATTTCATGATGATTAACATTTTTTTTTTTTTTTTTGGTGGAGATTATTGTATGGGAGAAATTTTCTCTACAATCATTACTAAAATTTTTCAAGTAAAATTTCTTTTCAATTTCCATTTGTCAGTTATCATTTTACTCATATTTTACATAATGTTGATCATTAACAAAAGTTTTAGAATTGTGAAATCTAAAAATATTTACATTTCAATACCAAAAAAAGTATAATGAACACACTTGCATGTTCATTTTAAAAGTATACAAATCTACTGATTAATTAAGCCCTAAGAGTGTTTAATAATAGCAAATATATATATTGCTCTTATCTGTTCTTTTTTTTAGATTATAATAATTACTGAAATTTCTTATCTCTTAAAGTACATGTTTAAGTTAAGATATTGTTCGTAATTAGAAAATTGCTTGCGAATGTTCAGTTGATTAAGAGTAGTTTATTTTCTTAATTAGGATTGTTAAAGCTAAATGATTTAAAGAGGTGATTTTATGGATTTTGTTAATTGTGCAGGGTTCCCACTGGTCAGGGAGAACAGGGAAAACCTGGAATTGTCAGGGAATTTTATTTCAACTCCAAAAATCAGGGAATAGTCAGGGAAAGTTGCTATTTTCTTACAAAAACCTGGAAAATTCCTTCATTATTCCTGGAAAAAACCTGTCTTAAAATTGTCAGTAACAATACTCAGTTATTGAGGTTCGAATTAAATAAATCTAACATCTATTACAATTATTTATTGTAAAAATTTTACATTTTAGACATATTAAAATGCTTCCTTCCTTATATAATGATATTTATTTTACACAAAAAATCTTATTCTTGGCTTAACAAATGAAAGAATCCAAATTTTCCGATGAAAAATTTCGTAGTAAAGATAAAATATGGTATGGATTTTCATTGAAATTTACCTGGAATACCTGGAAAAGTCAGGGAATTTTTTTCTGAAATTGAGTGGGAACCCTGTTGTGGTATTTACTGAGTAATTTCTTAATTTCAAACCCAAATCTCAAAGCTTTCTCAATATATGAGAAATTTGTTTTAATAAAACTCAAATAGACAGTGTTATAGAAATATTAATGATGTGAACTCTTGATTATAATTTCTTTTACTAAACTGCAAATTTCAATTTCATTTAAAATCAGTTGATAAGAATTTATTTAAAATATAATGTAAAGTTTGTTATTATAATTAAATCCAATACTTTTTTTTTTTAAATATATTAGAGTATTTTGCATTTAAGCTGCATATTTCACTTAGTTCTTATGTATTTTACATGAGTATGAAAAATGAATCTATATTACTTAGTCATTTTAATATTGTGTATACAGCTTAAAACATGCACTAAATGTATTATCATGAAATTAACAAGAACATTATTTTTAGTTTAGAGACTTCAGTGTTTATTTCTAATAGAGCTTATTCATTTTCAATAGTTAAATAAAGGCCAAAAATTTTGTATTATGCTCACAGGAATTTTTAAGTACAAATTGCATTGTATACGCTTTTAATTGTACAGAATTTGATCTCTCTATCCTAAAATAAATTGTTTTTGCCCATTTAAAAGTTTTCTTATCTAAAAATATTGAACTCAACTATTGCTCTTGTAATTAGCTATGATAATAATAATGGAAATTGTTCTTTATTTTTCCTCAGATAACTTTTTACATCTGACACGAAATTTTGTTACCTATTCTTTGTCAATAAAAAGTTGTCAGAAATAAGATTTAGTTGCATAAAATATCCATAACATTTATTTAAATGATAAACAAAAGGTAAAAAATAAATATTAATGATAAAGTAAAATGGAAAGTTATATAAAACAAAAAATCTCCCCCAATTGTAGTTAAAGACTACTGGGAGGGAGATAGTTCACAATACCATATCAATATAGCTCCTATTAAAATAAGTGAAATAATTGCATTGTTAAAAAATATTTGGGAGCCCACTGCCTAAGAATCAATTGGCTGGCATTTTCAAAATAACAGTTAGTAAAATGTGCTATTCCTAAAATATTATTTCTTTTATCAATATTTCTGATGCTCTTCCATTGTTTGTTGTGGCATACAATATTAGTATAACTCTCTGTTATATATATATATATATATATATATATATATATATATATATATATATATATATGGAATGGAAATGTAATTGGATTGAGCATGGTTGTTATATGTTTACCATTTTTCGAAGTTATACTCAATATTTAACTGACTTAGCAAACTTCAAAAAATAAGAAAATTATGTTAAGGTTAGAATATTGTTTTCCTCAGTTTCTTCTACATCTTCCTTTCTTACAATTATTCTGGTACTTTGTATTCATTCCATATCCTTAGGACTATATTATCAGATGACTATTTCCTGTTAAATTTTTAGTTGCCATCATTGTTTCTAACTTGTTAATTGTGCTTTACACATTGTTTTCCAAACAGTTATCTATTTATAAAATGTCTTTCATAACTATAAATTTTGTAAAAATTTGAAAAACTTATTTTAGTTTTTATTATTTCTTAAGTTCTTTTTTATCTTTATAAAACTCATTAAATTATAATTAGGTCTTTTCCTGTGAGAAAAATTATTTGTGCTTATGTTGTCTATTATGGATTTGGTGCTTTCATATCTAAATAAATTATTTATTACTAAAAATGGTATATATTAATATTTTGTGAATAGTTATATGAAATAAATTGTGTTTTACATTGTTTGTTGATAAATGCTTATATTTATGTGAAATAATTTAGTTATATAGAATGATTGTATAAGTTGTTTAAGATTTTAATGATTTATATAAAATATCTCTTTATCTGTATACTTTTCAACCAAGAGTATTTGTTCCTTGTTTTGAAAAGAACTTTTATGAGGTTATATTATTTAAATAATTATCAAAAGTATGGTTTTATTTATGTTATTAAATATGAGTAGCTTTGTCTTTATCTAAATAGATTTATTGTTGTAATGATTTATTTTAAAATTAGCTCTCTTTTTTTTTAATTCTGTAAACTTTAAATTTTGGTATTTGTTTTAAAATATCCTGGAAGAGTAGACAGTGTCATGTGTGGTTATGAGGACTAACTTTTGTTTGAGGAAAATAGTCAGGTTATTTATATTTGCTTCAAACATGAATCATTCATCAACACCAAAGTTATTCTTTTATCTTTAAGTGCAATATTCTTTTTTTTATTATTATTAAGTTTTTAATACCTATTTAAGTTGAGCAATTATATATCTTGGCTCTCATATAATTTTTTACATGCTGAAATTATACAAATATAAAAAATTTTGAAACGCAATTTGTGAGCTATTTGTAAATAGAAAAATGTATTAACTATTTGCATTTTTTTTTTTTTTTTTTTCCTGAAGGAGCTCACTAAATTACAAAATAATTTTAAATCATTTTATGAAGACTTCGTTCTATTTTTTCCAATCAAATAGAAACTAAATGTGCTATAAATTGAAATAATAGCTTAAATTAATAATTATTTCTTATTTATATAAATACTAGTGAATTTGGCAATATTTAGTTATTAAATTATTTAAATGCAAACTACATATAAAACATTAACATAGAAATAAAATGTTATTACAAGAATATATGCATTATAGTTTTTTGAAAATTGGGTTTTAGTTGTCTTGTGAAGTTTGCTTTTTTACTATAATTGTTTTAAAATACAAAGTATTACAATACTGTTTGAAAACGTAATACTATTTAAATCTTGATATCTTCAGAAAATTATTTAAATATCTTTCAAGCAAAAACTTTAGCTATAATACTTACTACTGAAAAGTAAGAATTTTTCTTTTTTAACCATTTGAAAAGCTATTTGTTTTATTTTTAATTGTTATAACATCTATGCAAATGATTAACTTATGTTGTCTCAAAATATTTATTTAAATCAAAATATTTTTGTAAAGTTTATACTTAAATAAAGTTCTATATTTGCTATGATGCAATGTCATATTTGTAATATTTTTTCCAAAGATATGAAATAAATAAACTTAATAAGAAAATCTTTTTAAATTTGTTTTAATTTTGAGCATACAAAATTCGAAAACAAAATCTAAGAAAAAGTATGTTAATAAGTGTCATGCTGAAATATGCATGACATATTTCCTAACATAATTATCTTATTTAATACTTTTTCAATAAATAAAAATCATTAATATAAATCTGTAATCTTTTTATACCACAACCTTGAATTGAGTGCAGAATAATATCTATTTTTAGATATTCCCTCTACTGCCTAAAACATTAGCATAAATTCAAAAACCGTTATATGGTTACAAATGGTTTGATTTCATTGAAATCCGTTATTATTTCTCACACTTGCTTTTCCGCCAACACATATGAATGCATAAGACTAAGATAAAGAGCCTTTACTTTAAATTTAATCAATGAATAGCCAATGCACGGATTCCTTAACGTTCCTTTGCAAAAACTATGATTATGTACTACACACTCGCATTTTTGATTTCTTGGTGGGTGGAAGTGTCCTGTGGGGCCTAGCTCTGCAACCACACTATCTGGGCCATTTTCCAAATTTATAAATTGATAATGTATATTTATATTAGAAATTGAAATTACTCTTTACTTGGGGGCTACGCATAATGAAGTAATTCAAAAATAAAGAATTTTTATTTATTACAATTTGATTTTTTATTAAGCAATTAATGATTTTTGTTAAATAATTGCTTGCCTACATCACTCCCGAATTAAATATGGACGACTAAAAATATGTCGGTCACTATTCAACGAATGGTAAATACATCAACTACTTCAACAAACCAAAAATATTCATGGATAATAAGATTTTAAACATACATGTGTTAAGCTTTGAATTAAAAGCCATAACCAGAGTATGATGTAGGTGATGTTTGGAGAATCAATACAGGAACATGTATATTAAAATAGAATTTTATTTAAATAAGAGCCGGATATCCAAGAATTAGAACTTTGCAGTCTTGATTCTAAAGTGAGAAGAAAAAGGATTTGACCTTGCAACATCACAGGTTTTTTTATATCTTTGTGCAAAATATATTTAAATATTAATGGGTCTTAGTAATGTGGGACTGATTAGTGTCTGAAGATGAAGACACATCATATATTCTAAGATAATTAAATCAATATTATTATCCTCTTCATAAGATGCAGGGGCGGATCTACTTAAGGGCTTTTTGGGCTGCAGCCCAGGGCCCACTGAAAACAATAGGTGATATTTTGAATTAAAAAAATATCTAATATTAAAAAAAAACTATTATACGGTCGGCAACCCTGAGATCAATCAACCCATGCATGTGCGCGTCTATCGAAAGGAACGGGGAATTCCCCGTCGCTTGTTTTTTGGTCTATTACGGGGGACTTCCTGCCGAGCCGCTTAACGTCCGACATAATTTTGTATTTTTTTCCGCACTTTTGTTCTCGTCGTCAAAGTGACAAACTTGTTTAGTTTACTAATAAATGGTAACTTAAAAGTTATAAAGACCAGATCTTTTACTTATAATTGAAAGTACATAATCAGTATAAGAAAAGATTTCCTGCTCTTAGTTGGTAAAAAGAATTATACATCTTGTTTTTTGTTTTCGTTTTTAATGTATTTTTTCAATACTAAATGAACTGTTTAATTGATTTTTAATGATAATTTGTAAATTACTGCACTCATTGCAAAGTATTAAAATGTGGCGTGAAGAACAATATTACATCGATTATCTCGTTCCCTTTTTATTACCAGAAAATTATCAAGTTCATTGTTTATTTTCAGAAAAATATCAAAGTCTTATTTTGCAATATGTCTTTTAGATAATATAAAAGTGGAGCTGAGAGACGGAAATCACAGCTGGATCGAGAAAAAGAAAGAAAGAAATGTGCAAAAATTGAAACTTTTTTCAAATTAGAACGTAAAAACGAGAATGAAATAGCTACAAATTTATTAACAAGCGAGAAGGAAGGGATTGCGATGTTTATAAAAACTTAATTTACCGAACGATCTTATCCGTAGAGAATCTATTAAGGGAGCAGAAAATAGCAACACCAGGAAAGAAATACAAGTGGTGAAAATGTGCAAAGTCTTGACTTCCAGCAACCCTCTGATCCCACTGAAAACTATATTGGTGTTCAGCAAGAGGACGGTAATACTGAGGCGGAAAGAAATTTAGAGAATATTAAGTTTGAGTATGTTGACGTGGGCTTGTGGCCAGAATTGCTAAATAAAGATTTTATTAATGACATCCTCTCAAATGAAATGACTGACTTTCAAAATAAAGATCCGGAAAATATATATTCAGCTTCAATAAAGCAATACAAAGAACAAAGCAGAACATTTTCAAATAGGTATTTCATGAAGAAAGTGAAAAATGGTCAATCACTGGAAAGATCTTGGTTATGTTATTTAACCAGGGTTGGTACAGTTTCTTTTTTCTAAAATCCCTTCTCAATACACTACCGGATTTTCTGATTATAAACACATAGGAACTTGTTTAGAAAATCATGAAAATTCTAATGAACATAAGAAATCAATGTTAGTGTGGTTGACACGAAAAGAAAATAGATCTGTTTTAGACAAGCAGCTTCAGAAGCAATTAAGAAAAGAAACAGAATCTTATCACAATGTCCTAAAACGGGTTGTTGCAGTGGTCAAATTTTTAAGTATAAGGGGCTTAGCATTTAGAGGTTCCGAGAAAGTATTTGGTTCTCCACATAATGGTAATTTTATGGGTGCTCAGGAGCTGTTGGCAGAGTTCGATCCATTCATTCGTGAACACATTGAACAACGAGAGCTGCGACCAAAACCGATAATATCGTACTTATCAAAAACAGCATATAAGGAAATAATTGAGATTATGGGCCGACAGATAATTAAACAAATTATAACTCAAATAAATAACAACGACACAAAGTATTATTCAATTGTGATGGATTCTTCTCCAGATCTATCTCACAATAATCAACTTGCTATTGTATTACGATACTGTTTTCGGGGAAACGTGTATGAAAGATGTGTATCCTTCATTAAAATTAGTAGTCATACTGGCTTACATTTATTTAATATTCTACAAGACTTCTTAGAAACAAATGGACTGCTACTGGATAAATGTAAGGGACTATCTTATGACAACGCTGCTAACATGGCTGGTCACTACAATGGTGCACAAACACTTCTAAAACAAAAAAATAAATCCGTGGATTATGTGCCATGTGCTGCGCATTCCCTTAACCTAGTTGGTGAAGAATCTGTGCATCCTAAATTGTGAACTTTTTTGGAGTAGTGCAAAAATTATACGTTTTCTTTTCTACTTCGACCTACGTTAAAAAGTTTAAGCCAGACCAGATAGTCTTGTCCCTATGATGCTGTCAAAGTTTGAAAAATAATTATTGGCGATCGCAACACTCGAATACGCCATCTGGGGAGAGACCAGTTTCATGACTTTAGCCCTTCTCCTTTCCCACGCCTCCTCTTTTCAGTTGTATAGGAATGTACTACAATATTTTCCCCTTTCTTAATATTTCTCCTTTTTATTTAATAAAAATATTTTTTAAAATTTCTGTGATACTTTTCTTTAGAACTATGTTTAATGTAGTTTTCAGTTCTACAAAGTTTTCCAAGTTAAAAGATTTTAATCTATTTGAAAATCAAGAGAGAAACTAACGTAGTTCCTTCCTCGATGACTTTCCACGCGCTAATGGGGAAAGCATGGGAAGTGTTGCCATAGGTAGAGAGTTCTACTCTACGCCACCTGCAGCCCATTTCGATCGCCAATGATGACATTATGAAATTTTTCGAAAAGTTTCAGCGAAAATGAGGATGAGAAAGTTGATTTCTGGAAAGAGGCACGAAATTTATTCAATAAAATGGCGAAACTCGATACTGCAATTTTGATTATTTTTTTGGGAAGAAATTTTGGGGAGATTTAATTTAGTTAATAAAAAAATACAGAGCCCTGGATTAGATATTGGCGATCGAAATGGGCTGCAGGTGGCGTATAGCAGAACTCTCTACCTATGGCAACACTTCTCATGCTTTCCCCATTAGCGTGTGGAAAGTCATGGAGGAAGGAAGTACGTTAGTTTCTCTCTTGATTTTCATATAGATTAAAATATTTTAAACTGAAAAACTGTATGGAACTGAAAACTACATTAAACGTCGTTCTAAAGAAAAGTATCACGGAAATTTTAAAAAATATTTTTATTAAATAAAAGTGAAAAATATTAAGAAAAGGGAAAATATCGTAGTACATTCCTATACAACTGAAAAGAGGAGGAGAGGGAAGGGAGAAGGGCTAAAGGCATGAAACCGCTCTCTCCCCAGATGGCGTATTCGAGTGTTGCGATCGCCAATTTGTGAAGGCAACAAGTTAATTGTGTCATTAAAAGACTTCGTGAACAACATAAGACACCAATCAGCAGTGGCGTATCTAGGGTATGGCAAGATAAGGAACCCGCAAGAGGAAGTGAAAGTCCTATCTTCCTGGTGGCAACGAAAAATGGGTTACCCTTTTCAATCATAGTGGCGACTTTTTTCTGTCTGTTGAATCGCCACATTGCCAATATTTGTGTGTATTTTGCGTGCTGAACCGTCAGATTTCAGTTTTATATTTCTAGTGAAATTAGTTATTTATGAACTGCACTTGAAAAAAATTTTTCTTCGTAAAATATTTTTTCAACTGTTAAGGACGATTTTTTGTTTTGTTTTGCGCGTGCTCGGCAAATTGTTGTTGTCTTTTGTTTTGTGCTGTTCTTGTTGACCAAGGATTTGTGTATCATTTTGATCATCCAGGATTTATTTATTTTCTCTACACTTTACGACTATTCTTGCAATTTATTTATTAGAAGCGTACTTGGCTTAACGAATATCATTGCAATACCTATATTTTATTAAAGATATTTTTTCTATAAAATATCTTGGGCTTTAAGATGTGATGGATATAATTACTAGTCTCTAGTTGCTCCTAGATCTAAATCCTTCGCTTTGCGAAATGGATAGATTTCTGTAAATTAAAATTATAAGATAACTTTATTTATATATAGTTATTAGTCTTTTCTAAAATTAAAATCTTCCGTTAGTTCATAAAAGTTTTGTAAAAATGTTTCGCAATTTGTTTAAAAAAGTTTTAACTGGAGACGAGTTTTCCGTACAAAAGTGTTATTTACCTATTGATGACTTACGAAATTCGCAAGTAAATATTGGAGATTTTGTTTCGGTGAATTGTGGTGTATATAATTGTATATGCCGGATATTTCCTTCGTTGGGTCCGGGGGATAGTGTTGCAATTGACGAAACTGTTACGTATCGAAACGTTCATGTTAACGTAACAAACAAAGAATTATGGAATTTTCCATCAGATTTCACTCTAATAAAAGCTTCTGTTGTCAAGAAATTAGAAATAAGAATCGTACTTCAAAGTGTTATCTGCTCTGCCATCCCCACATTAGAACATTATTCTAATGTACTTTTGAAACTCTTTCAGAATTATGTTGTTAAAACAAATGCTGTTGTGAAATGTGATGGACTAGAATTAGCTAATTTACTTAATATTAAATGTTTTATAGTGAGGAATATACTTTTTGATGATAAGTATAAAATAAGAGACAGCTGTTATGGACGAATTACAGGAAGTACTGTTTTAGAAGTAACTGGTTTTCTTTCTTTTGAACAGTTTCGGATTACAAAACAATTTGAACTGAAAACTCTTGGTGGTTTTAATGATGCTTTTGAGTTATTGAAAATGAGTTTTAAAGTTAGCAAAAGAATATTACTTTTGGGACCTTCTGGAAGTGGTAAAAGTTCTTTGATAAAAAATTTTTGTTCTGTCATAAATTGTTTTCTTCTCGTAGTTGATAAATTTTCAAAACTTTCTTTAGAAAAGTGCAATGCATACATATCTGCACTTGTTAAATTGAAAAACGTTTTGCCTAATATTCCTGTAATTCTGTTTATTGATAATTTAGATCAAATGTTTAAAAATGATCCTTCAAAATTGAAAAAAGTAGACCAATTAAACTTTTTAACTTATTTAATTGATATTCTCGAAAAAGAATGTATTTTTATTCTTGGTGCTGTGCCACATAAAGGACTACTAAATGCTTATTTTATAAATTTTTTTGACACTGAAGTAAGTATATTTTCAGTTTCAATCTTTTTTTTAATTCATTTGGCTTTTCTAATTGTGTTGTGTTTTTCAAAAGTAATAATCAGTGTTAGAATGTTTATGACAAATGCATCTTTTGCACAGTTGTTTTTTTTCTTTCTTATATATATATATATATATATATAAAGTTTTTTATATCTTAAATTTTTTTATGTTATTTTATGAATTTTAAATGATATTATTTAAATTACAAACAGTTTGCTCATGTATTAATTTTTTTCTTTATAAATTGCTGTTAAGTTTACATTGAATCTGGTTATTTTAAATTTCTTCCAATTACAAGTGAGGCTGTTAAACAGAGAGTTTCAAAATATAATTTGCTTTTGGGTAGGCAATTCTGTTTCTGAAGATTGTAACTAACGATTATTAAATTATCTATATAAGAAGTTAATTGACTTTTTAATTAATTTATTTATTACATATTTATTTTAATATTTTATTTTTTATTAAATTAAAAAATAAAATGTAAGATTTATAATTTAAAGAAAATTCATGTGAAACATGCCTTTGAAAACTTTTAAGGGCATTTATTTATTGATATAGGGTGATTTTTAGTCTTTTTTTGAATTTTTAAGGACATCTCTTAAGGATTTTTAGATTATCGACATCCTAGTCCCCGTAATGACTTTAAATGTAATCTTAATTATTAATGGTTCTGTTGCTCATTCTTTCATTGATAACTCTGAGGTTTTAGGTTTGTGTGTCCAGAGATCTCCCTACGAAATGTATGTATATAAAAAAGCATGATGACCTTTTCTTAAAAAAAAGGCACATTTTTAACCCATTTTCGACCGATGGTGCGTAAACGCACGATTTTAGTGAATAATTTTTTATTAACACTGTGGAGAATATTTTTCAATAATTTTATTTTTCTGTTGTTTTAAAGGGTTCTGAAGACATCTATCAAATTTTAGTAATTCAATTGGAGTTAATAATTTCTGTTGAGAAATTCGTCAGTCAGGAGTTTTCGTCAGTCAGTTTCAATTAGGTTTATTCCACTTACACCTATCTATCATTTGATTAGGGATCATGGTTAATATCTTCTTGAAAGTAAACCTCCCACGATTCACAGAAGAAAAAAAAAGCAATGTCTACCTCAGTGTTTTCACTACAGCGCGAGAATCTCGCATATTTTTTTCTTTTCTCGCATTAAAAAATGATTAACGCGAGAAGTTCGCGCACTCTATTAATAAATTTTAAAATACTCGAATCTTTCGAATTTTGGAAACAATTTCGTTTTCTTCCATTTTGAATAAAATCCGCCATTTTGAAAGACATGAAAACAGCTACGACAAGTGTTGAGAGAAAAAAAATGAGTCCTGTATAATAAAGTGTTTAAAGTTAGCTCTATTTTTAGCTGTTGTTAATGAATTACTAAACTCCCTCATTGACAATTTACAGCAATTTGTAAAAGTTTGAATTTGTGAAAACTATGCTGGAAGACCTAACAAAAAGTATGAACATGGAAATAACTTCAAGGAACTTCATTATTCTATAACAGAAATAATTCAAAAGCCTATGCTGGCAGATGCAGAGGATAGGAAAGCGTGTGCACAACGCTACAGATTTAATTAGTGATTCCGATTAGTTCAGCATCTGTTGCAAGGTCATTTAGCACCCAAAAGCGAATTAAAACAAAATATCGTAACAGATTGACTGATGAGCATTTAAGCAACCTAATGAGAATAACTGATGAAAAAGTAGATATAGAACATTTTCCATATGATGATGCAGCAAAAATATTCAATAGTTTAGGAATTAGAAGTTGTTAAAAATGTATTATAAATTAAAGAAATATTTTTTTTCCAAGTCTATTCATGTTTTTTCAATTTTTAGAAATCTCACTTAACTTTTTGAAATCTCACCCTGTTTTTGAGAAAGGGTGAGAAATTCTCTCCCATTTTTTTTCTGTAATGAAAACACTGCTCCCTGTAAGTCATGAGGACCTATGGAGTTGATTATTCACAATTGATCAGCTATCAAGTGTCTGAATAAATGTTTCATTTATATGAATCTCAAAGATTATACTTCTGTTCTCTTTTTTTACCCCAGCTGCATTAAATACAGTCTTCAAATTGATAAGAAAATTAAGGAAATTTTCAATGGGGAAGAAGTGTTGCGAGCATTTAAGATGTCATTTCAACTTGTGGGGTCTTATAACCCTCATGGTCCAGATGAAAAGATCAAAAGATGCCGCTGTTCAAATTATTTCACAAGAGCAGTATCGTTTTCTCTCCTTTCTTTACAAAGATAAGGCAAGGTGACAGGAGAAAGATTGATTCTTCAGCAGTGAAATAGCTTGACAATACTTTTAGTTATGGATAAGGCAAAGCATTTACATGCTTTAAAAATGGTGAAAAGTTGCATTTTTCCCCGTGAAATTTAAAGCAGAAAAAGTTTTTTTTTTTTTTTTTTCAAATTTAGAAAAAGTAGCGTCCAGTTTGAAGAGATAGAAAACACCATTTCAGGACCAAAATGACTGTCTGGTTACGGGAGTGTCCGCTTTGCGGAGAATGTACATAATGGTTTACTCATAGAAGATTCCCGGGGAATTAAAAATATGTTCGTATTAAGAGGCGTCCGTTTAGCAGGAGTGTCCACAACAGGAGGTTTCACTGTATATATATAATAAATCAAAAATACAGTTCAAACGAATATTGCCTGAATTTACCTGAAACAAATTATTGTATTAAGTTATTTTATGATTGTAATATGAGTCTGTTTTTTAATTCTCTTTTAGTCTCATTTTTTCAATATTTTCTTAAGATTGAAATGAATACATTTTAAATTATTTAAAAGATACTATTTTATAGTTACTAGTCTCTTTTGTATTTAGATTTTTATTGGTTTATTGTCTAAGAGTCAGCGAAAAGAAATGCTAGAAGATCTGATGAAGCAATATGGTATATTTGGTATTGATTACAATTACTTAGCTGAGAAGATGCCTGGTTTTAGTGCTATTGATGTTGCTGCTATGACTGAAACCGTTTTAGAGTGTGCTATAATGCAGGTATTTTTACTATTATTTATTTTGTTAATTTTATGTATTATAAAATAACACTAATATTAAATAGTAGTGTAATGATTTGCATACTTTTTCATCACCAATCCTTTCTGACTCATAATTTCTTTCTTTCTATTTTCTTTCTTTTTTTTTGTGTTAAAAAACACAGCGTTGGTTAGCTAACCAAATAGTACCTGAAACTAAATTCAATTCCATGTAAGCTTGAAATGTTGTTAAATATACGAGGCCAGATGGAAAAGAAAGTTGCACTCATAAGTTATGGCCATTTATTAAATCACTTGAACAAAAGCAACTCTGGTATGACAGCATATAATGTAAGTTCACTTTTTCACATAGTTCTCAATAGACTCTAAACCTTTCTCCGAATGAACAACCAACTTTTCGATTCCGGATGCATAGAAATCTCCAGTGCTATGTAACCACCCGAAGACGGCTGCTTTCACGTCCTCATCATTTCGGAATTGTTGTCCTCCGAGATCTCTTTTTCAGCTACCTAAAAAACAGAAAAATCACATGGTGATAAGTTGGGACTGTATGGAGGATACTACCATATCTCCCAATTGAATCGCTGCAGCAGTTCGCACCTTTAGTGGGCCATGTGAGATGTTGCAGTATCGGGCCACAAAATCACACTGGTTCTCAATTTTCTCCGGAGCTTCTCTTTAATTGTTTTACGCAACCGGTTCACCGATTGACAATACGAAGCCAAGTTGATTTTCAGGCCTTATGACATAAATTACATGTGCACCATACCCTCCATGTCATAGAACACAGTTGCCATAACATTTCCTGCTGGAGGTTGGATCTTGGGCTTCTTTCATTGTGGTGATGAGGTGTTCACCTATTCCATTGATGTTCTCTTCATTTCGGGGGAGGAGTGGTGGACCCAGGTTTCATATCTGTTGATGATTCACAGCAGAATCTCCTTGTCCTAAGCTGAATAGCATTGTAAAAATGCCAATGAGGATTGGAAGCGTTGTCCCTTGGGATCATCGGTAAGAAGACTCGGGACCCATCTTTGACACAGTTTATGAAATCCAAGGTCATCGTGAACAAGAGAGAACGCACTGCCATATAAAATTTCCAGCATGTTGGCAATTTCACGCTGTGTTATATGCAGATTGTCACTAATGATTGCCTTCTCACGTTCAACATTTGCAACGTTGTGGGCCCGCCATTGCGGTATTCATCCATGCATCCGGCTTCAAATTCTTGACACCACTTTACAATACCTTGCTGAGAAATTGCACGTCCACTATATACAGCAGTGATTTCACAATGAATCGCTGTGCAATTAATCCTTTCGGCCCATAGAAATCTGATTGCTGTACGCACCTCCGATTTAGTGTGAACTTCCAGTTGACGCCATTGATCTTAGCCTGCTATACACACAAAACAAGATGGGGAAGAAACAAACCTTCCTTTTAGGCATCTGAGCACTTATTGCCCCTTTTTCTGCATTTTCCAAGATAAAGACACACAGTGCGCTAATTATGCGGCGAATTATGGTACCTTGCTTTTTGATCTGCAATCCTATTAAGGTCTTGACTCTTCTATCTTAACTGTGATCTGAAACTGCAAGCAGCCCAGTTTTAGATGACTGCAATATGCAATAATTATTTTGATAAATACATGCAAGTATATATAAAGTTGTATCCAGATAAGGTGTGTTGGCATTTTCATGAAAATCAAAATTACAATTGATTCGTTCAAATTCTGTTTCCAAATCTCGATTTTTGTTTATATTTTTGTCTTTATTTCTCAAAATTTGTTTTATTTTGTCTCTTTGATAAAAAGTATAAAGAAAAGACATTTTACTTATTTTTAGTACTGATATTCAATGAGATTAAATATTTGTTTAAAAAAAAGATATCTTAGTATTATTTCCTATTTTCATAATCAAATTTTTTTTTTCCTTCAATTTTATATTAACTACGGAATGGTTGGAAATTTTTGTGTAGCAAGTTACCATAGACATTCTTTCTTAGAGTAAGCGAAAGTCTGGAATTGAGTAATCCTAATAGTTTTATTTGTGGTTTTTCAGGGCAAGAAGTATGATGATGTTTCAACTAAAGATTTTGAAGCAGTATTATTGAAAATGACACCCTCACTTTTAAAAACCTCTAAATTTAGCTTGAAGGTTAAACCAATTTATTGGAAAGACATTGGAGGAATGAAAAGTATAAAACAAAGACTCCAGTTGGTAACAAATATTTTACTGAACACTTTAATAATTTTATAGTAAAATAAATACAATATATAATTAAAATAAAATAATATCAATTGTATTATCAGGAAAAGACTCTTTGTTGGATCTGCGATTTTCTACTTTTATATTATTCCCTCCTTTTATTTATCATTTTTCAATTTATTATTATTTTATTTTATTTTTTGTAATATTTCAAAACATTAAAAAATAACCATGCAGTTACAACTTTTTATCATTCACTTTTCGAAATCATCTTTAAATCTGTGGATCGCTAAAGATTTAGGTCCAGTGCAAGGGCAAGATTAGCAGTAGTCACGTGGCAACTGAATGAAATAAAGAGTCAATAAAAACAAAAAAATAAAGTGTCATTGTCAATGGTACGTGGGTGGCTGAGTGGTAGCTCATCACACTCTCATGTCACAGGTCCTGGGTTCGATACTCGGACTGGGCAAGGTTTCATCTCTTCAGCGGGTCGATAAAACGAGTACCAAGCATGCTTGAGAACTAAACACAGGGTTCTGCGTTCAGCTGACCACCCAACCGTAATGTCTGCTCCTGCAGAGCCCAAGATCAAGAAAACTGAGATGGCCACTGTAGGCTTTGGCTCTCTTTGGTCTGTCGCGCTACTGAATTTAGTTTTCACTGTTAATGGAAAAATGTTTGTTTTTCAAGTGCAAAAATATGTAATACACGTTTTTCTGAGAATTAAAAAAAAAAAAAACTAAATTTTGGTTATTATATTGGTTTGAACGGTTTACGTTGAACATTTTAATGAATGTTAAAATAACATGGCTTCTATCAACAGCTAACAGGACTTCATGCATCTATCGTTATAATTGAAGGGATTGTGTAATGGGGGGACATGCTAAAGAGCATAGACTGTATTTTCTTCAATATAAGTGCAATATAGGTAATTTTCATGGTGCGTGATGCACTTGAGTGTCCTGCCTAAAGTGTGTTCAAAATTGAATTTTAAAAGTTTGTTACAATTGTTTGCGTCATTTTAAAACTACAATTTTATAATCGTTTAACAACACAAATAATTTTAGCATATCCTTAATTTTTCTTAGCAATTAATTTTATGTTAAAATAATAATTTTTGCAGCTTACTTATAAAAACGATGAACATTTATATATAATGATTTTTTTCCCTTCATTTTTTAAAAATATCTTACTATTGGCATCGATTGTAAATTTCAAACCGAATTAGAAAGTTTTATTCATTTAATTGTGTCGATTGCCTATTCAAGGAAAGTCTGATCCTAGTATTAAAATTTCATTTATGTACTGACATATTTCATTATGCCTTATTATGGGATTATGTCCTTGCTTACAGCTCACCAATTAATTTAGAGTGGTTTTTATTTAGTGCATAGAAAAACCTCTTATAAATCCTGAAATTTTCAAAAAAGTTGATCTTCCAATTCCAAGAGGAGTTCTTTTGTTTGGGCCACCTGGCTGCTGCAAAACTACCATTGCAAGAGGATTAGCTACTGAATGCAAGGCTAATTTTTTTGCTGCAAATCCATCTCAAATATATTCCCAATATGTTGGTGAATCAGAAAAAAACATATCAGAGGTAACTGTTTATAAATTAGTTTAAATTTCAATTTTAGTTACAAACATTAGTCAATCTTTGCAGTTGTAATTTTTTTCACATGTTTAAAGTGTATTTTACTTTTTTTTAATAATTATAAAATTAAAATACCCCTAATTCTAATTTTGTATCAGTCTATTGTATCTCTTCTTTTTATTTTTGTCCTGTTTAATAATATCGTACCTCATTGCCTCTCTTTAAATTATCATTTTACAAAAATTCAATTTAAAATCTACAAAAATTCATTTATTTAAAAAAACCTCTAAAATATATTTATCTACTTAAACATTTTCTGTGTTATTTCCTTTCCAGTTTGTTAACACCTAAATATTTCGAAAAGAGAATTAGGTACACTCTTCTATTAAACAAACAATGATAGGAGTTAATCATATTTGGAGTTAATCATATTTTTAACCTGCTTCAGTTGGCCCAAACCCATTATTTCCTTCCTCCTTAAAGATTAATGTATAATAATTAATTTATGTAAACTCATGTGTCCATCATTTCACTTTTTGTTTTTTGTTCCAATTTAGTTTTCATAAAAATTAAACTTATTAAAGAAATGTTATTTTTAAAAAAAGTTATTTTTTTTTTTTTTTTTTTTTTTTTTTTTTTTTTTTTTTTTTTTTTAAAGTAGACAGTTGGGATGTATTAGTCAGTTGATCTGACTACTAAGTTGCAGAACTGGGTTTAATTTATATTCTTTGTAGCCAGACATTGTTTACTCAGCCATTCATATACCTTCTTTTACAGTTGATGAAATGATTATCAAATTAACGTAAAATGATTATAAAAGGGAATAAGTTTAAGTGTGGGGCTAAAATGATGATCATTTATACTGGACCCTTACAGAAATTGACACCCAAACTAGAGGAATAGATATGTTGAGCAAGTATATAAGGAACTACTTTCACTAATACAAACTTTATCTTATTTTTATACAGCAGTATGAAACACATTTATTTATTTGATTTTTGTTTGAATTTAGTATTTTCGATGTATATTATGAAAATGAAAATTTATATTAATAAATTAAATTGTTTATAACTATTTTAAACTTAAAATAGCATTCTTAAAGTATTGTTAAATTTTTGATTAATATGAAATGTCTACTCGGATATTGAAATATTTGTTTTCAAATTTTGCATTTTAGTAATTTCTTTTAATATTAAATATTTTCTAGTTATTTTTTGAAGCCAGGCTTTGTGCACCAAGTATAATTTTTCTTGATGAAATAGATTGTATTGTTGGCAGACGAGAATTCGGCTCTAAAGTGGTTGGAGTAGCAGAAAAGGTTTTGTCTACTCTGCTCACTGAAATGGATGGATTTGGTTAGTTATGGATACTAATTTGAATTTCTTACATATAATATGTTATGCTGTAATTGAAATAATCTTATTGTAAAAACTTTTATCTCCTGTTTATTTATTAGTACCATTTAATTAAACTCATGGTCTAAAAGGAATGACTGTTATGAGTAATTTTGATTATCTGATACTTTCAATTGTCTTAAGTAGATAATCAAGGTTCCACTGCATTTTTTATATTTTTTTGTTTTTGCATTTGAGACAACTTTTTATCATTTAAGTACTGTGTAAGTACAGTGATTCTATATCTTATCATTATTAGTAATTGGGGAAATGATTTTATTATGTTTGAAATAATTAGTCAAAAACTATTTTTAGCATATTTTTAGAATGTAAACTGTAAAAAAAAAATATATAGTGCTGTTGTGTTTTTGTCACATTTATAAAAAAAAAATGTAATGCTCATAAGGATTTTTTTTTTTTTTTTTTAAGTATTTTAAGAAATAATCAATTAATTGTGTAAGTGATCAACGGAATCTTATCTCAAATTATGTTGAAATGCTAAAAATATGCTTTGATTATGCTTACTGATTATATCGAGGCAATTTAAAACCAGGTACATATAAGTAAGATGCAAAAAGCTGGAACTGTATTAAATCAGAAACATAAGACTGACAATGACATGCTATTTCATTTCTCATTCTTAAATGAACTTTTTAGCATAGCTACATAAGCTTTATCAGAGATAAAATGCAAATACAATTCATAGAACTTTTTCTCTCATTTACATAATTGTTGCAGAACATTGTCAATCATTCTACTATGAGGCTGATAATTTTGAGTTAGATATCTAAATTCACTCAAAATATGTAAAATATTAACTTTAACTTTGTTGAGTACCTTGTTACAGATATGTTGTGTTTAAAGTATAAACTTGACATTGTGGACCTTTAAGAGAGCTTTTTTATTATATTAGTCAATCTTTTTATCAGTAATAAATTCTAACATTTTCCAATCATGCATTGTAAATAACTTCAGGTTTTTAAATAATACTCTTCTACCTCAATAATAGTTCTTGCAACCATTAATTACATTTTTGAGCATTTACATGAATGATTTTTGTTACTTAAACTATAAAATAAATTATGCTTAGCGAAACAATTGCCATCCATATGGCATATACAATTAAAAGGAAAGTTATGATTATTTTACTTAAGAGCTTATTATGTAAGTTGCATTATATAGTGCTCCATATAGTTACATTATATACATATTATTATGTAGTGTGTTGTATTGTTATGTATTATGTGTAGTACATTATGTAGTGTTTCTTAAATTTATGACCTTTTCTTTTCTTTTTTGGCAAATCTTAGGTCAATTATGTAATGTACGTAAATTTTGACTAATGTACGGAATGCATTTATTACAAATTTATAACCTCACTCATAGTTTTTATTTTTTTTAACTAATAAATCTAATGGACTAATTTTTTGAAGTTTTTACTTTTTATTTAGCTATTTTATTCCCTTAAATTTTTCTGTGCTTTTAAATGAAGATTACATTTTTATAATAGTAAATTTAGAGCCTTCTATTTTTTTTAATTTTTATTTTGAAGTGAAAAATAGTGGTTAGCTCATATTGAGTTTTACTCAAGAAAACATTGTAACCTTCAATTTTGATTGCTGAACTTCTTTCAGTATTAAAATGTTGCTTTTTATTGAAACTAAAACACTGAACTGTACTGATATATAACCATTGTTATAGGACTATATTAAAACTGAAATGTAAAAAACAAAGATTAAGAAAATTTATTTTCTTTTTTGCTACTACGCAAACAAATACATTCAAATTAACGAAATTTTAGAATTAATTAAAGATGCACTTAGTAAATGTAACAATCAATACAATTGGTGTTCAAAAATGTCACAGTTAAAGCAAGAGTTAATTTGATTATCAATTTTTGTCATTATGTTGTATGTTTATTATTATTTTTTTTTTTTTTGTTGGACAACTTTTTGATGTATAAAGGGAAGTTTTTTTAATATTTGTTTCACTTTCATTATAAATTAAATCATTTTCTTTCAAAATTGAATACTCAGGTGTCAGTACAATTTATGGAGGTTGGGAAGATCCTCATAAAGTGCTAAGTTACTGTGGTAGTGATGAAACTGTAAGTAATTTAATTGATATTTAATATTTTTTATTTTTGAAAGCTTTATACCTTCCATAATTTTTATTTAGCGTTTACTCCATGTTAGATTGAAACTTTAGATTGTTTAGAAATTTTTGATTTTTACAAAGTACTAACTTCTTGCGTCAACCAGTTGGTTTACCAATAAGAACTCACCGCCTTAAAGCTCTTTGACCACATTGTGTTTCACCTTCATAAATTCAATGCTTCTGCTGCGCTAGACAGCATTGCTTTGACTTTTTGGCCTTAGTATTTTAGTGCAATAGTGCGAATTGGCGGCTTGTTGGTCACCCTAAAAAAAATCGCCTTTTTGCAATTTAACAGCGCAAGCGTCAGCAGAATCAGCGATTTTGGGCAAACACTTGCCAGTAATTGGAGTGAACTGGTTATTTGGCATTACTGTCAATTGGGCTGATTAATGTGATAATTGCAAAATGAAATACTGTGAAATTATTAAGCTAATGACCCTTAATTGCCCCGATAATTATGAAATATCAAAATAAAACTTATTTAGTTTTTTTCTTCACCTGACAAAGTCAAAATTTGAGATTTCTATCTATGTGTCAAACTTTTATTTAGCTTAGCTTTCATTGGGATAATTACCCCTATAATTACTAAATACCAATATGATTTTTTTTCCTTTTTATTTATCATTACTTACAATAATTACAAAATATTGAAAAACTGTTTTAATTTTTCTACTTATTTCTTAAAAGACGCACAATCCAAATTTTAGTCATCTAACTCCATGGTTGAATTAGTGGTGAGTGAGTGAGAGCTTTTGTACATACAAATATAAATAGAAATTTTTGTATGCAAATTATATATACAGATATCGTCAATATATTTGATGTTTATATTTTTTAAGGAAAGAGGCAGATTAACAAAACTTCATAGAATAAGTTACTTTTCATTTTTTTATCTATATCCTTTTATTTAATAAATTTTTTCCACATTTCATAATGAATGATTACTTACTTAAACATATTTTGCTTTCTGCATAATTCTGAAATAATTGAATATTTTATTATGTAACTCAATTTGTGAATTATTTATCTTGTATAAATTGAATATATATATAAATAGACAGAGAAATCTCACCTTATGGAGAATATTTAAAATTCCCAGCAGTTTCTAATAAAGAATCATTATATTCCTAAGAGTCTTTTTTTTAACTGAATGCAGACCCAAATTTGCCTTAAAAAAACTCTTAAATCCATTAAATGCTGACATTCAACACTTTTAAAACTTATTTCAACTAAAACTAATCATTTTTGAAGCAGGAATTTTGTATGGACATGTTTTTTATGGAAAAAATAAAGAGCTAAGGAAAATAAAAAAATTTCCTGTAGGGGAAATGAAAATTGCAAACTAAATATTTTTTTGTTTTTTTGACTGATGATTGATTGTGTATTGTTGTATGATTATATTGTGCTGGTTTTTATTAGCATTGAGAAACTTTTAGCCCCTAAAAATGTGCCATTTGGTATGGAACTAATATATGTAAAATTTTAACCCAATAAAATATTTAGGTCCCTTCCCCGATCCTCAATGTTTAAGAAAAACTCTATTTTTCTTTTTAAAAAAATTTCACATTTTTGCAGTGAAATTTCGTTTGATTTATCGATATTTTTTACTCTATCTTTTGGAATTGAAATCTTTGTAAAACAAATAGTCTCAGGGGTTTTTGATATTTCACCCAGTAAAATAATTTTTTTAATTTTTTTAAATGCATTGTACATTTTGCTAACTATAATATGGCACAAATAAAATAGATTCTAATAATTTTCTGACTCTCTGGGTAAAAAATAGAGATTGACAAAAAGAAGTGATTTAAAATCAGATTAAATTGATTTTTTCCAATGTATTTAATATTTATTTATCATATTAATTTAGTTAAAACAGTTTACAGCATTATATTAATCAATTTCTCCTTTTTTTAGTGGACAATTTTCTCCGTCCCAAGATTTCACTCAGGGTGGTCACCCACCTGGGTGAACAACGGGAAAGGGAATAAGGGAATTTTTTTATACTGGAAAAAATCAAAGAAATTAAGATAAAAACCTGGAAAAATCAGGAAATTTTTAAGAAAAACTGGCATTTTTTTCTTAATTTAAATTATTTTACCATTTGTTATATCCACTTTATTCAGATGCAAATTTATCGTCAAGCAGCTGAAATATCATCAACTTAGCAATACTTCATTATAATTCTCTCCATTATTACCCCACTAAACTAGAATGCCATATGAACTCTCCCATGTTGTTAAATTAATTTGGAAATCTTTAACCTCTTAAGAGATTATGGGACTAAGCAGTTTAGTAAAGTCAAAAATTGTGGGGGAGGTGGAAGAAGGGGTTAGTATAGTTGCTTCTGTCCATAAAAAGAGGGTTTTTCTGTTTTTTATCTTCTTGTCTGTCTAGCAGCAAAATCGTTACAATTGTTGCATCGATGCTAATTTTCTGGATTACATTTTAATCATTTATAACATATTTTATTTTTTTAAAAAAAGATTCTTTTACAAATATTTGATTTCTAATTTAAAATTCGAATTGCTTATTAATCACAATGTCAAAAGTTTGTAAATGGTTTGCTTACATTCCAGAGATGATATTTCTAAAACAGGGTGCATAGCGTTTTTAAAAAGTGCTTAAAGATGCTTATTTTTGATTTACGTTTATAAAAGCCTTTAAAGGTGCTTTTTTTATTTGGGGGTTGTAAAAAGTGCTCAATTTTTTATCTTTTAAAAAGAGATTTTTTCGTATCTATTGTCGCTCTAAATTAGAAAAAAATGCATGATTTTTGCAATTTTCTCTGCAATGTTTATCAGAAAGTAGTTATTTAATCATGATTATGTAAAGTTTTAAAAAATGTTTTTGAATTTTATTGATTTTCTGTTTATAAATTGAGAACTTTAAGCGATAGAAAAAAATAATTTTTATTACTGCACTGATCCTAATTATGATTTTTTTTTGGAAAGTGCTTGAAAATATTTTTTAGTGTTTAAAAAGTACTTCAAAGGTGGCTATTTTTTATTGAAAAATCTGACTCTGCACCCTGTAAAACTATCTCTCCTTTTACCCTAAAAAGCTGTTTTTGTTCTGCACTGTACTGGTACAGGTTTCAAGTTGGGATGACCAAAATTTTAAACTTAATATTAAGTAAATAAGGGATCATTTCCAAGGTGAAAAACTGAAGATTTCAAAATAATGACTTGTAAATATCAGTTTTCAATAAGTTATAGGCTGTTAAATGAAAGGTTACCTCAATTGAAATTTTCAACCGTGATAAGTGAATCTCTAACAAAGTACAGTTCTTATTTTTTGTTTATACAAATAATAGAAAATGGAAAAAATTATAATCAAATATTCCTTTGGGTTAATTTACAACACGGTGCTTAGCATTTTTAAAAAGTACTTAAAGGTGCTTATTTTCACTTTTTGTTTTTAAAAACCCTTAAAAGTGCTTTTTTTATTGGATGTTTTTAAAAAGTGCTTTTAAAAATTTTTCTCAGAAATTAGATTTTTTTTTCTTTACTATGTCGATTTTTGCCACGTATTGCACAAAAACAAGCTTATCACATTGTTCAACGTTTTCTCAATTCATTCAACCACAGTCTATTATGACGTACCGTAGGCTCATAGCGTATGAACGCGTCAATCATTTTTTATGTTTGATGAAATACTTGCAAGTCCGCATGTGCATCTACTGAGCTGGATTCAGTGAGATTATTGCACTCTCGTGTGCAACTGCTGCATTTTGCCAGATGTTCTCTACTTCAGGCTTCATTTTCCACCCTCTGATATTGAATCGAAAAATCTCTTGCTCATTTTATAATGGTTAATATGATCGAGAAATTTGTTCTTTGTCAGAAACTAGTTATTTTATCATGATCATATAAAGTCTTTGAAAATTATTTTGCATTTTGTTAAAGTATAAAAATATTATATAACTAAAAGATATTATATATAACTTAAAAATATTTTTTGAGCGCTTAAAAGGTATTTATTTTTTATTGAAAGATTTGACTACGCACCCTGTACAGTAACATATTTCTCCTTAGTAACCTACTAAGATTTTTTTAACTATGCTGTACTTTAAATTATTTATATTATAACTTAAAATTGATCAATGAAGTTTTTATATATTTTTTTATTTTAATTTAATTTTTTATTTATTTGAGCTAACCAACTCAGTTTTAAATTTTTGAGAAACATTTTAACTTCATTTAGAACATTTTGCTTAGAGCCTGAAAATTTGTTTATTTTTTTATTTTATTTATTTATTTATTTTTTTGGGTAAAGGAAAAAATAATTTTTTGAAAAAAATAATAAACTACTTGCATTGCAAACTGCAACATCCATCCTATTCAGTTTTTAAATAAATGGGATAAAAATTGTTAGCAGTTATTAAACCTGTAATTGACAAATGAAACTGGAGAAGGGGTATTAAAAAGAGATTAAAATTTGTTCTAGAATTAATATAAAAATTATTTTCATAAATTTGTCGCATCTCTTGTGTTCCAACCGGGGAGATATACTCTTGTTCACCGCTAGGTATGCCACTAAATAAGTAAAAGTTATATTGGTTAATATTGTATGCTTTGAAACTCGAAATAGAAAAGATTGTAACAGCTGTACAAAATGATTATTTAATTTTATGCTGGCTATAAATAAAGCTATTGAATTACGTAATTATTAATTAGCATTTTCCCTACGTAATATTTTTTTCCCAGAAAAAATTATTATAGGCTAATAATACAGTACAAAATTATTATTTTATTTCCCCTTTAAATGTACAGTAAAAATTTTTTTCAATAGATTTTTTTTATTGTATATAAAAATAATGAAACTTTTCGGCATTCTTTCCCATATTAGTTTTTTAAAAAATTTAGTAACAGATTTTTTTATTCCAAGATTTTTAAAACTATTCAGTTTAAGGAAATATTGGTTTTTATTTACATTGTTGTTAATATAAGTTGCACAGTTAAAATTAAAATGATTGTTTTTTCAACTACCTTTTACAAGATGGAAAATGTTATATAACACATTGATCCGTTCATTCCAACAGGAAATATTAGACAATTTAAGTTTTAAGAAGCTAATTTAATTGAGAAATAATGTTTATAGTATTAAGATTAAAATAATTTTCAGTCATTATAATGATTATCATTTACTAAAATTTATATCCATCTTGAAAAATTTATGTCTGACACTGAAGTAAAAATCTCCAATTAACTATATATAATATTTTACAATTTAAGAACTGCATAGAATTTTTTATTCAAGTATCAGCTTCAAAATTCAGTATGTTTACATTCAAATTACAAAAAAATTCATGTAGTTCAGACAACTATCAATCAATTAAATTAGTAATTGTTTTTTGCTTTTGTGCGATTTACATACGACATCCACAATTTAATCCATTTAATTTGAACTTATAAATTAGTTTTTATAAAATAAATTGCTTTTCGATTATTTATAATGTAATAATATTTAATATAAAAATTTGATGAAAACTAGTTTTTCTAAGAAATTCGTGTTGATTTTTTATATCTGACACCATAGAATTGCCCAGTTGTAAGAACAAAAACAATTAAACAATCTAAACAAAGAAACCATGTGGTTAGATTGCAATTCTTTAAATATTGGAATTCTTTAAATATTCTAATTTCTAATAAGGAAAAAAATAAAATTTAAAGACTTTTATCTAATGTTTTTCTATGGAACATGCAACAAGAAATTTGACAATTTTGCGAATACTGAATATCTCTTAAAATAAAAGTGCTAATTCAAAGCAAACCTATATTGAAATGTAAATAAATATAAAAATTTACTAATGTGTAATCACCCAGAATTATTTTCTTTTGCTTAGTGAAAATATATTAAACAGTACTTATTAAAGTTTTTTTTTTTTTTTTTTTTTGGTCACTCTATATTATTATTATTATTATTTTTCTTTTTCTATTTGGTACATTTTGAAAAAAAACTATTTAACACTGAAAAAAAAAATTTTATTCATTAAAAACAATATATTCTCCAAGCTAAACGTATTATTTACTCCACATATACTTAATGTGATATATTAAAAATAACATTTTAAATAATATTGACACTTTTCTTGTACCTATCTATACTTTATGAGAAAAATATAACACGCTGACCTGGAAATTTTAAGATTTTTACTGGAAAAATCAGGGAAGTTTGAAATCTGATTTGAGTGGCCACCCTGTCACCGTATGTATATAAAAAAAACTTTTTCTGAATATAAGTATTCATGTTTTATCTTATTATCTTTTTTCATTACTAATACTAAAAACTGGTCTTAGCATCATTGTTCATAATCCAAGAACCTAATATCGGTTTTCACTTCTAGTCAAGTAATCTCAGTGATCCAGATTTACTAAGTTATTAACTGAACTTATGTTCATAGATACAAAAGTTATAAATTTTCAGTTCTATATGTTTAAATAAAAATATATTCATTGCAAAAAAAAATATTGTAGGAAGATAGCGAAGAACGTTTTTCAGACCAAGTCATAGTTGTAGGAGCAACTAATCGTCCCGATCTTATTGATGATGCTTTGTTAAGACCTGGCCGTTTTGATATGATATTGTATGTGCCTCCCCCTAATGCTGAAGTAAGTTATAAAATAAAAGTTTTCTTAATATGCAGTACAAAAAAAAATTCTAAACTCTGAATAATTTTTTACATTGTCCTTACTGATTAGTGCAAATTATAATGCAATTGTCATAACTTGAAGGTTCAACCTAAGATATGATTATTGATTAGTGCTTACTTATATTTATGTAATGAAATCCAACACAATAACATACTTTGTCTGAATAAATCTCTAAATATATCTTTTCTCTAATGATTTGGAAACTTCATCTCCGAAATAGTGGGCTAGACACTATCTGAAAATATAGGGAGAGTAGCTTAGTCAGGCCTGTAGTTCAAAAGTTGTGGCTGTTAAACATTATTTTGATTTTTTTATTATTTCTTACTGTATCTATAGAATTAATTGTGCGAATTTATTTTATCTATTTTAAAATTTGTTGAACCAAAAATAATTTTATGGAAAATTATTTTTTAATTAATGCTTATTACATTTTAATATCTAATTAGAATTTATTAAGCACTGATTATGCAATAGATCTAGCATAATCTTCATTTTCAGAGGGATGACATAAAGTTAAAATACATGACGTGGCATCTATCTTTGTTACGTGACTGATGAACCTTGGGTTAGAAGTGGGTTCGTTACTAAGTATTGAGCATTTAATCAGTTAATTAAGAGACGTGACGATTTTTGCTCTTTTTTTAAATTAAAGTGTTTTTTTTAATGTAAAATCTAAATTAAAATATTCAACTTAAAATAAATGGACACAAGAAATAACAATTTAAACATGTACATTTTTTTTTAAAAACAAAATCTATTTGTTTAATTGTCAATCTAATACTTAAGGTAATTAGACAAAATTATTTAAGGTGTAAGGTTAGGTTATTAAGGTTTTCCATTGATACACTTTTACTACTTTCAGAAAGTATGGCTTAAATTTAGAGACAAAGGCAACATCACAATGTAATGTTGTAAACTTTCATTTTATTAACTCTATTTAACACTACAGCAACTTCTTTTGTATGATGTCGAACACTCATTAGTCCAAATGTTCCCAATTTTGTTTTGACAGTTTTTACATTTGGTGAAATGTAAATTTACTTTAGTACCATTTTGTAATTTATTTGCAGTTTTCTTGGTTTTCCAATTGATGTTGTGTAAGTACTTATTACATAGCTGCCAACTCTACTGGATTTTCCAGTAGACTACTGAATTTTGCCAGTTTCTCCTGGTTTAATAAAATTTCTCCTGGTTTTTGTACATTTTAAAAAATTCCCTAATATTGAGTAAGTTTCCTTAAAACAATCCCTATTGAAAAAATTTTTTTTCTTCAGATAATTGCTTGCTCGAATATTTAAATAAGTTACTAATACATATTGAAGCAAGCCTCATTTATAAAATTCATGTAACTATCTTTGAGGAATTGAATGCCTATTACTATTCAAAATTATGAATAAATATAATAATAACATTTCAAGTTTATTTAATGTGAAATAATAACTGGAAAATATTGCAGTTTTTCTATTTTGATGACCATAAAAATTCCTATGTGTAAAATAGTTTGTATATTTTGCAACAATTATCATGAAATTTATGTTATTTAATAAAAGCTACTGAATTTTTTCCTATCTGTGTTGGCAGCTATGTTATTACCTTTTTAAAGTGAGCTATCTATATACCATTATCCATATGTTCTAGCATTATGTGTGCCTATTTTATTCTGCAAGAGTATCAATAATTACTATGCTATTGTTTTGGAAATTCAACATAGTTAGGGCCCACCAATGATGATTTGTAACTGTTGCCAACAACTATGCTGGCTTTAGTTTAGTTCTTGTCTGGGTCAGAGGAGAAACAACAGACAAAAAGGAACACCCTGATGCCCCCGGTTGGGGGATTCCTTAAGTATCATGACTCTCATGGCCCAAAAATGGACTGTTGCAAGAATACGGTGTTACTTCATTCATACGGTGTTTAGCTAATGACTATATCACATGTGAGAAAAATAAGTGCAACCATAAGTGTAACTTCAACTCTATCTGCAACTCTAAGCGCAATCCCTCCGTTCGGAGTTGCCAAAAGGGTTGCTTAATTGCCTGAACGGTTGCATGTAATTGGGTTACCATATTTTATTATTTATCTTTACTTTTGGCTCATATTTTATTTTATCGTATATATCATAGTTTCCCAACAATGTTCGTAAAGGTAAGAAAAAGATATCACAGACGCTGTAGAATATTCATTGATTTTGATTTAATTTTGGTCATTTTAAAGTGTTTTTTTTTTTTTTTTTTTTTTCAGCTGCAAATAAAAATTTTGAACACTTCATTTCCCCATTAGTGAAGTAGCAGAGTCTAAGAAGGATTGTGTTTTTCACCTCATAATATAAGATGATACTAAGATATCAATGAATTTCACGTTGCGTCCCTAAAAGGGTAAAAGGGGGTTGGACTTAAATACTATCTAGAATTTTTACGATTTTTTTATGTTGAATCGAGTGAGTAATGTATAAAGCATGGTGCGTAGTGTTTCAAAAAAGTGCTTAAAGGTGCTTATTTTCGATTTTTAAAAGCCCTTAAAGACGCTTTTCTTAATGGGTGTTTTTAAAAAGTGCTTAATTTTCCCTTTTCGAAAATGAGCTTTATGAAAGGGAATGTCTATTTTCACCACGTATTATGTAAAAACGTGATTTTTATATTTTTCTATTCAGCGTTTTCAGAATTCATTCAACCACGATCAATTTCAGCGTACCGTCAGTCCATAGCGTATGAAAGCACCAATCATTTTAGTTTGGGGAAATACTTGAGAGTCCGCATGTGCATCTAGTGAACTGGGTTCGGTGAGATTCTTGCTCTCTCATGTGCAACTCTGCTGCATTTTGCAAGATATTCTCAATTTCAGGCTTCATTTTCCACCCTCTGAAATCAAATCAAAAAATCTCTTGATCATTTTTTAATGGCTAATATAATCAAGAAAAGAGGTATTTGTCAAATTCTAGTTATTTTATCATGATCATGTAAAGTCTTTGCATTTTGAAAATTATTTTGCATTTTGTCAATTTAAATAGTGCTTAAAAATATTTTTTGAGTGCTTAAAAAGTTCTTAAAAGGTGCTTATTTTTTGTTGAAAGATTTGGCTAAGCACCCTGTTAAAGCATAGTTTATTTATACATATTTAGTATCTAACATGTAGCTAGGCAAGTGCGGTATTATTATCTATGTATACGCTAAATCGAATGAGAATAAAACCAAGCTGTCTGAGTTAATAGTTTAGCAATTCGAAAATTTATAAAAGTTTCATGTGGAGAAAGTACATTTTTATGACTTATACCACTTCATGCAACTGACATTGCGATCTAAACAAGTAAGGCATTTCTTCAAATTCAATTTTTCAAGCTTAATTAAAAAAGAAATAGTCCTTTGAAATAATTCTTAAGAAGAAATTAAGGTTTAATGTATGAAATATACAATTTTTGACTTACCTTTTACTCACAAAATATTTATAACATTGAAACTATTAGATCTATCAAATCAATTCTTTTTTTATTTTTTTATTTTAGTCTAAAAAATACATAATAAATAATGTCAGACTTGTCTATACTACAATGTGTCAGAATTTTATTGTCATAAAATTAATTTACATTAAGGGATCATAAATTTTATTCATCTACACATTGCATTTCAGTAAGATCACTTTTATGAAAATTATTTTTTCAATTTCTTAGTAAAATTGCTTTTTTAATATAAGAGGATTTTCAATGTCATACTTACAATTTACTATTGTAAAATTTAAAGCATTCATTATTGGTATAAGATAATTTAATTAAAAATTATAGGATTTATTTTAGGACAAATTTATTGTAAAATATACAATATATAAATTCAAATTTATTAATAAAGAAAAAAACAATATTTTATTAAGAGCATACTTTTTATGTATCATATTATTTTGATATGGCTTTTTACGTGTTTTGTTTTGCATTTTAATTAATACAAGGATCTATTTTTAAAAAAATAAAACATTTAATATCAAGTGAAACATTTAGAACATTATTCATTTACATTTCTTGTTTTTTAATTTCATTCATAAAAACAATATTACATCTCTTTCCTTCTTCACCAGACAAACCTTACAGGATTATACATAATATCTGAAATAAAAGAAAGAAATCACTATCATGATAAAATTTTACCAACATATTATTAGAATAAGGAAGATTAAATACCATTAATTTGAAATCATTTAAGTCTTTAGGTGTCCCTTTTTAACTTATTTTAAGTTTGACAGATATTTTGATTATACTTCTAAGATTATTCTATACCCTAATGAAAGATGGCAGGTAACTTTGGTTTGGTTTTTATGTGTGGATTGAAATTTGTTTTAAGAAAAATAAATTGTATTTATAAACGAAGACTATTAAAAATGTAAGTATATTGAAAAATTAGTAAGGTACACTTACATACTTACTATCATTGTAGAAAAGTAAAGTATCAAAACATAAATGTAAAGTATAAATAAAAAGTAAAGTATCAATAGTTAACTTTGAATAATTATAAACAAAATATTATGTAAATCATCATACACCAAAAAAAAAAAAAAAAAAATGGAGGGGATGACTGTAGAAACAGACAAGGAGATTGGGAATTTACATTTTTAATAATTACTTCTTATATATAATATTACTACCTTTTTTTTAATACTTTTCTATAATTACTGAAAAATGGGGTAACTTTGTAAGAGGCAAGATAAATATTTTCCACACATATTTTTTAACTTGTTTTAAAATAAGCTTTTCAAAAATTAAAAGAATTCTTAGGGAAGAATAAAATAATTATTTCACAAATAATAAAAAAAACTTTTTTCATATAATCAGACACATGCTTTTACAATCTACAGAAATAAAGATTAAAATTTAAAAAATAAAGAAATATAATCATTATTGTATTTTATGTTATAATAATGCAAGAAAGTTTGGTGAGTTGCTTGGCGAATATTTCAAAGTAAAGCTTTTCGCTAGTATAAATCTTTACATAAATAAAAATTGAGATTATTTCTATCCAAAGTAATTAAAACTTTGATTGGAACAAATTATAAAAAGTTTCAATTTTATTAGTTTAAAATAAATAAATATTTTAAAAGAAAATTTATCTAAAAAATAGTGTACTAAACTCACCGATACTAAAATGATGTGCAGGTTCCTGTGATGGTAGTACATCAACTGCATTGAGATGGTCATCTCATCTTGTGAAAGTATTTTTAATGTCTTATTTTTAAAGGAAATGTTATTATTGAACTAAAAAACTGTTCCGTTTCATCTATAAAAAAATTTCATCAGATCTTCCTCTTCACCAACATCGCTGCCATTTTTATTTACATTTGTATATGTCATCACATAAAATTGAAACGTCATAAGCTGCAGACGATCTGATTGGTTCATGAAAGAAATTGCCTGAATGGTTGCAGATATTTCGTGCAACCGTGATTTCTATATCACACGAGGATTTTTCGAGCAATTGTTTGAGAAATTGCCTTTAGAGTTGTGGTTACACTTGCAGTTGCACTTATTTCCTCTCGTGTGATATAGCCATAATGTAACATTTTGCTTTTCAAAATTTTACGAAGATATTAAATGTATAGTAGTTAACTTTTGTATTTTATGAACATTCTCCCCTGGGATATGCAAATTGCAGCATCAATTAATAGATAAATTAAGAAAGAACTTGTTGTAAAAGGTTAAACAAGTTAGGTAACATTTTAAAAATTATCAAGTGATTTCAGAACATTTTATGATCAGCTTAAAGCGTTGGTTTGTTCTGACACCTATCTAGAAATAATATTTTAAGAAATAAGATTAAGATAAGAACATAATTAAGATACAAAATTCTTTAGTTGTATTGATTTAATAAGGATTTTATAAATATTGTTATCTTTTCTTCTATATTAGGAACGAGAATCTATTTTAAGGACTATCACAGATGGTTTCCCTTTGCTTAATGTTGATTTGAAGTTAATAGCAGAAAAATCTGAACATTTGTCTGGGGCTGATTTAAAGCATCTCTATAAAACAGTATGTTATTTTTTAGTTATCTTTTTTTATTACTTGGCATTGTTTTCAATTTCATTAAAAAAAAATTTTATTTGTGTAAAAAAAATATACTTATTAAAATCAAGGGAAAAAATAAGTGTTAGATATAGTTTGTGACAAATAAATAATTCTTAATTACTTTTTTTTTGAAATTGCCATAAATTGTTGTTCTGAAATTGTTCTTAAATATATTTTTATGATTTCTGTTTAAAAATTCTTTTTTATTATATTCAATCAAGAAATTTCAAATTTGAAGTGAATATTTTCAACTTAGATCATAAAGCTTATAATTTTTTTGAATTATGATTAAGATTGGGCTCTGAATGAAAATAGAAAATCTTTAGTAATATTTTTTGATAAATTATATTTAGACCTCTTGTAAGAGTTTAAAAAATGTGGATTCAGTGAGAATTCGTATCAAATGAACTTTTCTGGATGAGTTTTTTTAATCTTACTTTATCTTTTTTAATTTTTTCTACAATTTCATTTCTAAATATCGTATATATAGTAATATGTATGGTTTTTTTATCTTTTATTTTTGTAAAATAAAAAAAAAATTATAAAAAATTATCGAATTTTATAAATATTCTTGAAATTTGAGTGTTTATCTTAGTAGTTCTAAAAAACTGTTGTATAACTGAAAAACAACTTACGTGCTTTCAGTGAAATTTTGATAATGCCACTTGGCAACTATTTTCTTTCTCTTGCTAATATTAAAAACACTAAATTAGAATCTTAAAAAAACTGATAAAATTAATATATATATTCTTGAAAAATTTTGTTTTTGCAATGCGTAGCATATCTTAACAAAAATGCCAAATATTGTTAAATAAAATTTTTTGTCACTTACAATGTATTTCCTATTGCATAGCTGAAAGCTCATAAAATATTTTGTTGGTAGATTTGTTTTTCGGTAGAAATATTTGACTGTTAAAAGTTTTGCTTCTGATACAGTAGACAAACCAAAAAACGTAACACCCTGAATAACTTTCAGTCAAATGTACGATTTTCTTGTACTTAGTGTCAATTTTAATGGTTTCAGGGGGTGACTTTAAATATACTAATTAATTGTGCTAATTATCAATTAAGTTACTAAATCTGAAACAAAAACGCACTTTCTCTGAATAAACATGTATTTTTTTTACATATTTGGATTCCTGACCCTCAAAATTCCAGTTAAATTAAAATTAGACAAAGTTTCAAAAAGATTGGATCTTAAATTAGGGAGGGGGGCTAATAAGTGATATAGATTTGGTGATAGTCCCAAAAAACAGTCAAGCAAAGTCTCTGCCCAAATGAATATTTTAAGATAACTCATAAACTGATTCAAGAGAGGAATACTTAATTTTACTCCGTTGTTAAACAACATATATAATTTTTTTTTAAATAACCCTCTGCAATTGCTCAGAAAGCTTTATTTATTAATAGTTAATCGAAAATATCTTAAAATTTCTAGACAATATAGAATTTTCAGCTGATTTCTGATCAAAAAGCAAAGATTTTTTTTCTTTTTTATTTCCTCCGAAAAGAAAATTTGAATCTATTTATAAATTATTTATGATTTTCTAAAGTTTTAGAATTTGAATGCATGAACTTTTTATCTGACATTATTTGTGTTTTTTATGTTGTTTTTACTTCATTTATATGAGGATTTCTTACTAAAATCAAATTTACATAACTTATTATAACCATATACAAAATTTTAGAGATAATAATTTCTACAACTTTGATTGAGACTTTTAGGCAAGAAAGTTTAAGGAAACAAAAAAACGTGCCTTAAAAAATGTAGATTCAGGGTTGCCAAAGACTACTAAAATGCGACTATTTGCTACTATTTTCGGCCTTAGGCGACTATGACGACTCTTTTTTTGCCTGAAAAGGCTTAAAAAGCAACTATTTTCAGGAATAGGCGACTATTCGGAGACTTTTTTACTCTTAGCGAAGTTTTTCCCAAAAATGAATGTTACTTTTCAGAACGTTAATAAAAGAAAGCAAACTTTTATACAATCATTTATGTCCAAAAAGCCAAAAATTTAAATTTCCATTAGATTTAATAAAGCACTTATTATTTTTTCTCCCTATAGGGCAGTTTTGTTATTTTAAATTGTTTTTTTCTTTCTTTCTATTAACATTAATATTTTATTTTAATTCGACTTTAATTTAGGTACCTATTTTCTAATATGTATAACTTTTATATTTGTAAAAAACTTTTTTTTAATTCGAGCATAGTTAGTACTGGGTGATAAATATATGTATCGCGAAATATCGATTCAACGCATATATCGGTAGGCCGATATAGTGACTTTCGTTTTAGGCGATGCATCAGAAATCTGATTTAAGTCACCAGAATAAGACTATAATCGCAGTTTAACGATTTAATATGCAAAGATCCTTGACTACGCTAACGCTGTTATACCGCACTGACAAAGACGATTTTGATTTCGTCTAGCTGCAGATATGTAGATACCGTTTAGCTATAAAGACGATGTTCGTTTTGTGATGTTGAATGACGAAGAGTGAATTGAATCAGAACTCCCGGTTTTGTACGAAGATCATCGTTGTAATATAGAACGCAATAACAACGTCCGAAATGGATATTCTGCGTTCAGAAGTATACGCTAATTATCAAATTTTTGTATGTTGCATTTCTAATTTAGTAGCAGCAATTGCTGCTTATCTTTTAAAATTTAATTTTTTTTTATTATAATTTTACAATGTTGAGTATAATCTTGTATCTCTTTACAATTTAAAAACTCATTGAAAAAGTTTTTTTGCAATAACAAGACCTTATTTGCACAAATTCACAAAAGCAGGACCCTGGTTGAAAGAATGTGACTTAACATTTATTTTATATTCACAATTTACGAGTAATTTTTTCACAATTTTACAAAAACGAACCTTTCTCAAAAGGTCTGAACAGACCCCTGGGGTATTTTGTTATTTAACTTTGTTATAAAAAGTTATTTTTTTAAATTTATTTAATGTAGGTAATTATAATAATTTGATTATTTTTAAACCAATAAATGTTCAGTCGTTTTTAATTAAAAAAAAAATTAAAACAAAGCTTATCTTTATTTAATTTGCTTTTATTTTTGAGATAATGAAAACAAAGTTTTAAAAAATTTGGCTATTAGTTAAAACAAATAATTTTTTAAAATTAAATAAAGAGTTTAGGAATGTTTTGATGCTTTTTAATAATTTAACATTAGTACTTAAAGTATTTTTTTAAAATTTTTATTAAAATTCTTTTAATACTTGTTAGTTTTATAATTTTTTGGATAGTCAGTATCATTTTTAAACAAATAAATCTTTAGTCACTTTTATTTTCAAAAAAGAAAATAATAATTAATAAGTAAAAATATTTTTACATTTATTAAGAACAGAATTTGACCATTTAGCTAATGGTCAAATTCTATATAGTAGTATAAAAATATACTACTTTTTATTATTTTAAATAATCAAATAAAAGAGGGTCTAATGATGTTTCAAAAGCATGTTATTTTGTTTTTTTTCAACAAATAACTTTAAAAAATTTTTTTTTTCTAAAGTGAACATTTCTTTGGTTTGTTTTCTACTTTTTTTTTTTTTTTTTTTTTTTTTTTTTTTAATTTTTGATGCATGTATGCAAAATATTTTGTTTTCATGCAAATAGTTTGTCATTTTTGTTATAAAAATCATTTTTATTTTAAGAAAAATGAAATAAAGCTTGGGTTTGCTTTTACTTCTTTATTATTTTAATTGAAAAAATTAAGCAATGATATTGATGTCATAGTAGAATATGTTTAGAATTAATATTTTTTTTTTTTTTGTTATAGATTCATTCCTTTTTATTTATTTTTGATTGATTTAAAAATTTCCCAAAGGTAATTTTTGAACATATTCTAAATCGCGATACATCACTATATCGCAATATCTAACTGACAATGTATCACGATTTAAAATTTCTGACATCACCCAGTCCTAATCATAGTATTTGACAATTAAGCTATAATTTTAGTTATTTGGCAACTATTTTTGATAAATTTTTGTTCCTGTTCAGGCAACTAGTTTCATAGTTTTAGGCAACTATTTTCATGCTTGAGGCTACTAAAAGCAACTATTTTTGTTCGTTTTTTACTGTAGCAACCCTGAGATTGTATAGTAATTCTAATGCCGTAGTGCGTAGAGTTTTTAAAAAGTACTTTAAGTACTTTTTGCTTATTTTTAATTTTAAAAGCCCTCAGAGGTGCTTTTTTCATTGGGTGTTTTTGAAAAGTGCTTAATTTTCC
The DNA here is from genome assembly GCA_949128135.1 of Parasteatoda lunata. NCBI lineage: Eukaryota > Metazoa > Arthropoda > Arachnida > Araneae > Theridiidae > Parasteatoda > Parasteatoda lunata. The sequence continues at coordinate 89,920,518 of OX421974.1, read as the reverse complement.
CTTTTCTAAAATGAGATTTTTTTTCTTTATCATGTCGATTTTTGTCACGTATTACGCAAAATCGTGCGATTTGTTTCATTGTACCGTCGGTCCATAACGTATTAAAGCTTCAATCATTTTACCTGTTTGATGAACTATTTGCGAGTCTGCATGTGCGTATACATACCTGGGTTCGGTGAGATTATTGCATTTCATGTGCAACTGCTTCATTTTGCAAGATGTTCTCTATTTCAGGCTTCATTTTTCACCCTCTGATATCGAATCGAAAAATCTTTCGATCATTTTATAATGGCTAATATGATCGAGAAAAGAGTTCTTTATCAGAATTTAGTTATTTTATCATGATCATATAAAGTCTTTGAAAATCATTTTGCCTTTTGTTAAAGTATATAGTGCTTAAAACGTACTTATTTTTTGTTGCAAGATTTGGCTACGCACCATGTAATCTACGCACTATGATATCGAATCGAAAAATCTTTCGATCATTTTATAATGGCTAATATGATCGAGAAAAGAATTCTTTTTCAGAAACTAGTTATTTTATCATCATCATATAAAGTCTGAAAATCATTTTGCCTTTTGTTAAGTATATAGTGCTTAAAATGTACTTACTTTTTGTTGAAAGATTTGGCTACGCACCATGTAATGCACATTCACAAGGTTTTGTATAATTTACAACATTTCAATGTTAAGTGGCAATTTAAAAACATTGAAATATGTTATGTATAAAAATAACAAATTGAAATAATGTGTTGCTTATTGTAGGATTCATTGTTCAAAAACTCGCTTCATTCTGCCAGATATTTAGATTACATGGTTTTCTTTGGATAAAATTGATTTGCAAATAGCATCCTGTTGTTTCGATACATTCGAAAACTTATTTCGCAAATTCGCCATAAAATGTTGCACAACATGTTCTTTACTTACAATAAACTACATTTATCACAAAATACCGCTTTGATTATTTTCTGTTTTCTTACATACATCTGATATGATACTTTCCTTTTAAACATAGTGCGTAAGGTCCTTACGATACTGAAATAGTGGCACAAAAACTTAAAAAATAAAATATTAAATTTCATTAACTCAAAATATCTCGCCTCAAAATTTTAGTTTTAAAGTTAAAGATAACTTCATAATTACAATATTGATACTATGGTTTTCTTACTTTTTTAAACACCACATGAATCTTGTTAAAATATTAAAATGCATATGTTTACTATTGCGAACATAAAATCCTTATCAAAATAATGATCAAGACCCAAATCTAAAACAATATAATTGATGATAAAAACTTCACTTGCTTCAAAAAATATGAAGAGGGAAATAAAAGTCGATATGTTTCAAGCGTTCAAATATAAGCGCCCATTCTTAATACTTGTCAGGCTTGAATCACTTGTGATGTTGAGTAATTGGACGCTCAAAATATTTCTACTTTTATTATCATCTATTATCTTTTTAATGGGTGAAGTTTTTATCTTTTCAATTCAGTTTCTTGGGCTTATTCATTTAGTAACACAGTATGTAAAATTACTTCTCACAATATTAAAATAAGTTTTCTGTAAGATAAAGGGAAATTGAATAATAATAGATTGAAAAAATTGTAATTAGTAACTAATTTCTACAAAAATCAATGCAGTAGAATTTTTTACTGCTAGCCTTAATAAAATTTTAAGGACATAAAAAATTCTGTTTACAATTGCAAGTTCAAAAGTCGAATGTAAAAATCGAATGTTCCCTAGCACCAGGAATCAAAGTTAAATAGTTACAAGGACAGCTATTTTAAACAAGTTAGTGTTTCTGTCCTACTTGAAGTTGTTTGAAAATGTATTTTTTATTTATCGGTTCCAAAGTTTATTCTGCATATATTTTAGGGTATACTTTAGGCATACTTCCACCGAGTTTATTTTTACACCCTTATTAGCTTAAAATAAATTATTTAAGCTATACGATTTAATGCATTTATAATAGAATAGTAAACTGGGCTTGCCTCGCATATTCTTAACCTTGATACTGCTATCATTAAATTAATGGAATAAACTTAAGATAAATAATAGTTTGTTTCTCATTATAGCTTACAAGGAATATGTTTCATCCTAACAGATTTCAATTCTGGAAATAATGAAATTATTGAGTAGGTTCCTTGGAGCATTATCATTCTTATCTTCTTATGATGAAATATAGGAAAAATTAGTATCCACAGCTACTATAAAAAGTATGTTAGCCTTTTCGCTGCATATTTAAAAAAAAAAAATTATCAAAATAAGTTCGAAAATTGCGTATTATTTTATTACATTTTTCAAATCAGATGACGATTCTAAAAGTGACACAGCTTCAAAATCTTTTTACAAATTTACATTTTTAGTATTTGCTGTTTAACAAAATAAGGCATTTTCCTCATAATCAATTATGCTATAATAATTTCTTGTGCTAAAAGTTGAATTGTGAAAGTTGTAAATTGTGCTAAATAATGTTGAAAAAATTAACTTTTGTCAAAATCTTTTTTTAAAAGAGCAGCTTTCTTAATTTTATTGGTGTAATACATAAGTTTAAAAATCAAAATAAAATTGTGGTTCGAATTTGTTCACCTAAAAAACAAAGCAAACAGTTGTAATTTTTTGAGTTTAACTAAAACGTATTTACTTTTCACAGCCAAACAAATAAGAAATAAAATAATGTAAATGAATAACCAATTTGCTTGTTCAATCTTAGAGAAAGGGTGCACTTATTTACTACGATCAGTCAGATGTTTTGCACTGAATAATTTTAACAAATAAAATGTTTTTAAAATCTCATTAGCTAACTGGCTATAAGATTCTATAAGACTGGCTATGAGACTCGAAAAAAAAAAACTTAGCAATTACTTACATGGAATGTTAATTTCAAGAAGAACTTTAAATATCAATAAAAATTAAACAAAATAGTTTAGTATATTATCGGAAAAATCTATGCGGCAGCATAAAAAAAAGATTGAATAGTTCTGGGAAAGATTGAATTAGTTGAATAGTTCTGAGAATCATATGTAGCCAGGTAATAAAAAATTTTATTTCACAATTAAGATGCTAAGATACTGAAAATTTTTAAGATGCTTATAAATTTTGGCTACATATTCAATAGCCCTTTATGCTCGGTATCATTATACTTATTGCAGTGACCTATAACGCATCAACAATATTTTAGATAATCAATGTGGAAGTCGAAAGAAACAATGAAAAAAAATATCAATAATTTATCTTCACTTTTTGAAAAAAATAGTATGCTTAGTAAATAGCCAGCTGTTTTGCATCGAATAATTTTAAACGGCAGAATGTATTTTAATTTCTTAACAAGATTTTATTCTCAGCTAGCGGCGGTAATTCTAAGTTTTCTTTTAATAAAAACTTGACAATAATTTAAAAAAGGAATTTTGCTTAAAAGTTAAACCTAAATTAAAATGCTTAAAAAAATTTACTAGTATATCAATGAAAAAATAATTTGTGTGGTAGCATAAAGATTAAGATTTTTAAAAAAGTTACAATTTAATTAAATAGTTTTACGAAACTAATTAAAAAATTTATTTTAAGATTAAGACTAGGTATATATAAGGTGTGGAGAAATTTTAAGATGCTTAAAAATGTTGATACGTATTCATGTTAATAATTATAAAATTTATATTGAAGAAATTGATAAATATATCATTCCAAATATATGCATATGTATGTATTGTTTCAATTATTGAAGAAACAAACTGAAAAATAAAATGTAATCATATTAAATATAATCATAATCTGATGTATAATCACATTCTTTTATTAACATGCTTTTATAAAAAAATGTTTTTTTTTTTTTTAGGTTAATGTTTTATTCAAAATTCTTTACTAAATTAAGGCAAATTTTTTTTTGACTACTAAAAAAGAAACGTTGTATTTTATAATTTTAAAACAAATTAAAAAATAAAAGATAAGCAATCTGTTATTGGCCAAAAAAAAAAAAGGAAATTTTACGCTATGTGCGTGTAAGTCTAGTTCCTCGTAAGTTAACCACACTTACATATTAATCACTTCATTTAAATATTTCTTCGTTGCTGCCTAATTATTTTTTTAAAAATAATTAATTTTTATATATTTTTTGGCTTTTACTAAATAAAAACAGTTGAAACTTTAAATTTTTCAATGGAAAAATATGTAGATTAATATGGTATAAAAAAAAAAAAATTCTTACTTTATAATTCAAAATTGTTTCATCCTCAATTAAATTAAATAATTATTAAAAAATATCTGTGGGTAAATAGGTTTTATAAATGGGTGCAATATTTTTTTAACTGCTTAATTAATTTTAAAAATATGATGCAAAAAGTGAACAACTATTCGGACCATATTTCGCAGATAGCAACTACCCTCTATATTTTGAAGGTTAAGCATCCAAATATGTAAAAAATAATATGTTTATTCAGAGAAAGTACGTTTTTTTTGTCCTATTTTGTAACTTAATATAGTTAGCATATTTGAGCTCACCACCAGGAACCATTAAGATTGACACTTAGTATGTGCAAATTTGATCATTAGAACAAAAGTTATTCAGGGTAATCTTTTTATTTTTGCTGACTATATATTTGTTTGTAATAAGTTTATTTTTGAATTTAATTATATCATGCTTGTCTTTTTTGTGCGAAGGGCTCAATTATTAGCTAAAATCCAATGAAGCAATGCAAATGTTTTATGCATGTTGTTGATGCAGAATTTACGAATCCCTGCTTAATGAAATACACATTTTTAATAAACAGCCTTCAGTCCCAGAATACCTTGTTTCAATTGTAATTTATAACTTTATAAATTTGAAATTTTACTACATAGTCAATTATCAGAAGGCTATTAACCATATGTTCTAGTCAATTTCCCGAACTTTTTGGACATAAATACTGAACCTTATTACTAAATATATCTTATGGTCGATAATTTCTCGTTGGGTAGTTCTCAAAAGGTTAAGGCAAAACACAGTTCTAAACTTAAAGCTTGGCCATCAATGAAGTTTAATTTTAATTTGCAGTAAAATTTAGAGGGTGAATTTACAATTTTTGTCTTGTGACATGAATTAAGATAAAATATTGCATAAGTTTTTCATAAATACCTTAAAATATTATTATTTTTCAACTAAAAAGCAAATTATCTTTTTTCCTTAAGTCTAAATTTTAATAACCAAAAGATAGTTTCCAATTTGTTTACCAATTAATTAAGTGTTTACCAATGCAATGATGTGATTATTTATCTCTAAATTGAGAAATAACTAAAAAAAATTTATTTTAAATTTTTATTTTGTACCAGAAAATTAGGGGGCAATTAAAAAATTGAATACTTTCAAAGCTTTCCACAATTTTTTAGCCAAAACTAAAATTTTAAGTTTTATATTTTTCCACTTCACACCATTTAATAGTAGCTTGAAAATCACTATTATCATGGCTTTTTTCTTACAATTCTGTATCTGTATTTTGCCATACAAATAATCCTTTCCTTGACATTTCTTAATTATTTTGTCTAATATTTTTAAATTATGGTATAGAAGCTGTGAAATCTATCTTATTAATAGTATTTTGTTTTCTTATATAAAGGCACTGATGATAGCTCTTAGACAGAATGAAAGCATTGAATACATAACTGAGAAGCATTTTATGAAAGCCCTAGAAAAAGTTAAGCCATCTATCACCCTTGAACAGATTAAAATGTATGAGAAATTAGCAAGCAGATATGGTACATTTATACGTTAATTGCTGTCTAGTTGTGAATTTTCATTTTAATGTTAGGCACTGAAATTAAATAAATAGTATGATAGTTATTATATTTTATATATAAATTGTGTTACCAATAGGTGAAAACAGTTTAATCTGCAATGCATTTATTTTAATGCTATCAGATGAAATTGATTGGTAAATTAATAGTATTTCAACAAAAAATTATTGATTGAATAATTTGTGCATATTATTAAAATTTAATAAAAAAATTCCTAATAAATTAATAGTATCTGGGTGAAGTTCTGCGTTATATCAAAACTAATAAATTATAAAATGGAGATAATTTTTTATGCCAATATTAGAATGAGTTGTAATGAAAAGTTTGCACAACTATTAAAAAACTTTTATGCAAATAACTTTTCTTGTTTAGCATTTTTAATTTCATAATCGCCACAAAATTTTTGTAATATATTTATAAAATTAACCAACCCAAGAAATTTACATGCACAATTAGGTACAAAAAATGTGTTCTATATGATTAATTTTATTGACAATTTTTTCACCTTTTTGTGTTTTTATGCTTCAAAAAGAAAATTCCACTTCTAGGAAAAAAAGCTACAATAATAATAAAGCAAATGGGTCACTTTTAGGTAGCTAGAGCTCTATACTAGCAATTAGGAAGAAGTAGCTAACAGTATTGTACACTCAACACTATTATTATTGATTTAATATGTATTTTTTTTTGGGGGGGGGGGGGAATAAATTTATTTAATTTCTATCAGTTTTTTCATTTAAATTATAAAAATTTTTTAATGATTTTTTTAAAAATATATTAAATTTAACATAGTGGTAATTAATTTATATTTTATTAAAAAATACATAATTAAAAAACATTTAAATTATACAAGAAGCAATCATTTAAAAATATACTTGAACTAAAGATATATACTTGTAAAAATATACCAGAAATTTTATTAATGGAAGAGAAATATAAACATTTTCTCTCTAATGTAATAAAGTACAAAAAATTTTGATATTAAGATATTAAAGAGTAGCCTACTCTTCAATATGTTAAGCAAATTGAATTTTTTTTATTTTAAAAAAGGAACTTTTTCCAGATTAAGAAACTTTTCAAAAATTTGCATTTTGCAAAAAAAAAAAAACCTTAAGTAGGATTTTGAAAATTTGTTGCAAAAAAAATCACATTAGATTAAGATGAAATCAACACTGATCGAAAGTATTAAAAAAAATCATTACTGAAATGCGCAATTTCAAATTCAGGTGTTGTAATACTCTCCTGTTATAAATATCAAGATTTTAAAAACTAGGAGAAAATACTTAGTAATTGCCCAAAGAACTATCTCCAAGATTATGTGAATTTATGATGGGGCAACATGGATATAAATTTTTTAACAGTTTGGAGAAAATTTCTTCTAATCAGGGCTGATTGTGCTCCAGAAAAAATTCGGATTTTTCGCCAACAGTGATCCGGAGATCGAAGATCCAGACTTTTCAAAAAATCAAATTTTCAAAGGCTGGAACTTAAAAACACAGTTTATTTTATTTGTTTGCAAGGGATAGTCAGATACTTTATAAGCTTATATTCAGGATTATTTATGAGCTGGTTTGTTATCAGTAAATAGTTATTATAATCATTATTGAGAAAAAGGAAAAACCTTGTTTAAATTTTTCAATTAAAACTGTTTTTATTATTATTATTTTTTAACATAAGAAATTTTTCGGAATTTTGACTTGGGCTCACAATCACCCCTGTCTAATGGTAACTAAGTTTATGTTTTTATGTACGATTCTTTATTTTCTCTACCACTACATGAAAATAATTCTTGACTTCATAGTAAATGCCATTTGTTCCTCTCTCGTGGTGAAGTTTTTAAAATGTTGACAAATTACCAAAAACTCTTTAAGTTTTTAATTGACTACCACTCTAAAATATTTTTCCAAAAAGCATTGTAGTTGGCAGCCCCAGGGCTAGAACTTTTTAGATAAGTGTGATTGAAAAACATTTTTCAAAATCAAGGATTAACAAAATAAGAAGATAAAGAAGAGCAATAATATTTCAGTAACTAAGATGTCAAATTTTCACCAAGTGCTCAAGTTCTGCACAGCTGGGTCATACAACTGTGGGTGAATTTAATAGATAATAAATACTCACTCTTATGCATAGTTCTCTACTTTTTTTTTATTTAATAAAAATGAAATTTAGAATGTTTAAATAATTCAGAACAGAATTTATGGTAGACAAAATATTGTGGATTTTTTCTCAATTAATACTAGTAATATTGAAGGATAATCTTTATGGTTGCACAAATATTTCATGTAGAGATATTTTGTATAAGAACTAGATAATCAGGGCTGGATGTAGGGGCTGAACCCCAAAATGTTTTATTTTATTATAATAGAAAAAAAAAATTCCTTAAAATTTTTAATAAAAAAATATAACATTAACTAAAAATCTTATTATTTGTGGTTTATCATTAAAAAATATCAGTTCAAAAAACTGACTCGTCCAATAGATGTTTTTCTTTTACATCTAAATTTAAAAATAATTATAATAATACTCCTATCTGTATTAACTTTTTTTAACCACTAATTTTCAATAAAGCAAATTGAGTCAAAAATAATTATATAAATTAATTGTGAACAAATAATAAATACTTTCAGAATTTTAAAACAAAATTAATATTTATTCAGAAAAAACTTTGTTTCCTAATAAAATCTGAAAGCAAGCTATGTTTTGAAAGTGCAATAGGTCTTTCGACAGGTTACTTAGCAGTTAAAAGGAAAATAGAGATGTTAAGACTTATATATATATAAATTTTTTTTATTTTTACACCTCCCCCCCCCAAAAAAAAAAAAAAAATTTCTGGCTATGAACCTGTGGTTAAATGGGGTTATTATTTGCAGATTATTATTATACTGAGAAAGTAAAATAGGTTTGTGATTTTTGAAGTGTCAATAGTTAAAGCATCAAATGAAAGAAAACAAATTAATCACAACATATTTAATTTACTTTTTTTGTCTTCTGCATTAATAACACTAATACATCTATTTACAATAAATGCAGTTCCAACATAATAGATAACATGAAAAAATAGATTAAAATTTGCACGCATTGGCTTTTCTAAAATATGAGGTGGGATCGCACACGCGCACCTGCCACTGGCTCTGCATAGATGTTCAATAATACTTGCTACAACAGAAGGTACCGAAACTCAAAGCAACACAAATGAGATTCTGGTTCTTTTGGTTTCTAGCTCAGGTGAAGATCAAAACAAAACAATAAATAAATAAATATTGGAAGTTTGATTTGTTTCTTTTTACAGTATAAAAAGTTCATTTTTGCCAGTGGTCAGAGGGAATGCAGGAATGCTCAGCATTCTCGAGCATTATTGCACCACCGCTTGGATAAGGGTGATTCAGACGTTGTAAAGTCACAATTCATTTCTTTTTGCTTCTCTCGATCCAACATCATAATTTTCAGTTGCTGAATGTAGTTCTTAAGGTCCGTTAATAAAATTAACTTGCTACCTGGTGGGACAGACACATTATGCTTGGCAAATGCTTCATGTTGTAAGCTGAAAAATAAAGTATGAATTTAGTATCTTATTAATAAATATCAATATAAACAGGTAATTTTAATTATAATGAAATGTTCATATCTAGTTAACAGATAAATTTGTAACAGCCAATTCCAAATATGGAGAAATCATGGTTATTTAAAGCAGACTTAACTACTCTCTTTCATTACAAAATTGAAAAATTTTCAAAATTTTTGTGAACTGAATGGAACAATAGTGTACAGCAACTAAGTCTGAAATATTACTTGGCACATTTCAACTGTTTACCAGTCTTGTACAAGGGGACTAGACAAACTGTATAAAGGAATACCCTATCTTTGTACAGTTCCCTATCATTTTAATAAGAAAATTAAATATATTCTGAACTGTACAAAAAAGGAATGCACAATGAGCCACAAAAATTAGGAAGTATTATGTACAGAACCAGCAATAACTGTAATCCAGAAAATTTAAAAATGCTAATATGAATCACACATGTATAACTAAATTTTTTCAGCCTGGCATACATTTGGTGTATGCAAACCGATAATGGTTTTAGTCTAGAAATAACAAAATTATTTACTGTTCCTGATAAGTATCAGATTAACAGAAATGGTATTTTGAAGTCATATGCTTTAATATTTCAGAATAAGGAATCACTTGCATTTATTTGTAGAAATTCATAAGAAATTATTTTTACTGCTAACACTGATCCATTGCCATAAACAGAACATGCAAAATCAGAAATAAATAACTTAATGCAGGAAGCACTGCTGCTAATATATATATATATATAGCTTTTTTTCTTCATATTTTTATTAGTATTTAGTAGGCTGCAGGCCATACGTTGTGCCGCTCTGTTATACAATAAAATAAACAAATATTTTCCCTAAATCTTAAGTTTTCCTGAAGAAATCCCATGGGAAAACTAACAGATTGAGCTGGCCTTTTACAATTGTTAAATTATCCCTTATAGCATATTTATTGGAAAGCAAATATTAGTAATACTTGAAGAGAACATGAAGTGGTTGTGAACTCATAACCTAAAGAAACAAGCCATATAGTAGTAATTGATAAAGTTTCATTAAAAACAGAAACAAGTATATTTCATTTTTGTTTCTCATGGAAACTTACCAACATGAGATTTGAATTAACATGGTAGTAAAATTAATGTTAGAAGTTCTGCTTTTGGCACAAGTTACATCTATGAGCTTGCACAAGACTCATTTTGAATCCCCTGAACACAACCGTCCCAATAATTTATTGTAATCTAATTATTGTATCTAATTATTACAAAAGAAACTATAAGTGTAATGTTCGTCAAAACAGAAAAACATTCTATTGTTATGAAAACTGTAATTAAAAATTTGTATCAATAGTAATCTATTTTCAAGAAAGTTTTTTTATTATTAAGTAATGTCCTCCCCCCCCCCAATTTTTATGCATCAAAATAATTTAACAATAGCAACAACGGTAAGTACTAATTTATATATTTATAATATTTATTAAATAAAAATTGTGTAACTAATAAAGCAAATTTTCTCCTAACTAAAAAAAAAAAATTTTTTTTGTTAAAAAAAATGCTGTTATTAAATTATTTTTAAATAAAAACAGCATTTTTGTTAAATAAAAAGAAATTTTTTTTTTTTTTCTTTAGTAAGGAGAAAATTTGCCTTATTAGTGACACAATTTTTATTAAATAAAAATGCTGCACTACTAAAACCTACTTAAGGTAGGCATTGATAATGCATACCTTAAGTAGGTGACAATAGTCCTTTTTTTAATAGCATAGTTGAACACAACAAAAACACAAATGTGTGATGTAAAATGCCAAAATAAATTTGTAAAACAAAGTTGAGTCCCAGTATGTTTAGAGTATATTTAATTTGAATTTATAGATTATATGATTAATAGAGTATATTTATATTCACTTATGAATATATTTAATAGTATTTTTCGTAATTCCTTTCTACTTATTTTTTTTTTTTATTGCACGCGATTTTTGTTATCCCCGGTGTTCTTGTCACCCAATTCAAGGAATATTTGGGGTGACAATTTTACAAATTAGTGAAAAGTATTTTCTTTCTTTTAACATGGAAAAAAAATTAGGAGGAAAACAATAATTATTTTTTATGATGATCCTCAAAGTCCCTTAGCAATGCTATCTCAATGGGAGGAAAATATGAGGTTACGTCACACAAAAATTTTTTCATTATTTTTTTATAACTTAAATATTTACATAATTGCATATCTTGTGGTGTGCTTTAATTTCCCTCGCACATGGGTACTGAATTAAAGTTTAAGGCTTATTAACAGATATTGATAATTTGAACACAATACAAAAAAGCTGCATATTAAAAATAAATTATTTAATTTCTTTATGGTAAAATTTTGCATTTTCATCAAATTATATTAGCCTCAAACAATAAATATATCTCATGCATTCCGTAAAATAATAATAATTATAAAAAACTAAAATGATTTTAATGTAATTGCATATAATTTTGAATGTTTCATTAACAATAAATATATGTCAGGATCAACTATTTAAATTTAGTAGCACTTTTGCAAGTTAACTCTTTGAGAATGATATGAATATATTGCTTTAAAAATATCTGGTTACGTTAAATTTTTGGTTACATTATTTTGCTTTTTTTTAAAATTATGGGTTCTTAAGAAAGTGATCTTAAAAAAAAATGTATTGAGTAAAAATGGATTATGTTTTCATTTGGACGGCTTTTTCATTTATACATATTTCATTGGTGTTCCTATTCATTCTTAATTAATGTGAAGGAAAAGGAAATATAAGTTGTTCACAGTTTTTCCCCTTTCTTTGTTCAAATGCATTATTTGACTTGTATTCAGAAACTCTAAATAAAGCTCCGAAAAGAATTTTTTTCCTCATAGATTTTTTTATTACTTAAATGTGTACCTGTAGGCCAAAAATTATGCACATTTGTGTACTCAAGATGTGAATTAAAGGTATGATTTTCTTTTCTCTTTAGTTGATGTTTTGTTTTCTAATATTATTTGTTCAATTTAGCCTTTTTATTTATTCTTTGATTTACATCGGTCCTCTCATAGACATATAAACAGTGCTTTATTGTAATTCATACTTCTTAAGCTCATTTATAGAAATGCTAAATAATATGTAGGTTACATTAGATTTTTCATAGTTTAATCAAGCATACACTCAAAAACATTCAAGCACAATAAATTAAGTTTAGAAAAAATTAAATAGCTGTAACAATTTGACTAATATTTTTGTTCACATTGTATAAATATAAATTTTTGCAAGATTAATATTTCTTTCAGCTAATATAGCAAATCTAAGTCAAAATTGTAAATCTTTAAATATCTTGCACCTATGAAAACTAGTTAAAACATTTTAACATTGTCAACCACATATGGTTCAAATTATTAAATATAGCCCCAGCCCAAATTCAAATCACATCAAAGTATCAGAATTTATAAACAAAATGGATATGTTTCTAAGTTTCATAAAATTTTTCAAGATATTCATTCTAGTTATTTGTTGTCAGCAGGTTTATATCTTTATTTTAAATTAAATACACAAAAGTACACTTCAAATTAAGAGAATTTTCATATTTCGTCAGTAACTCCAGAACTAGTATGAAGATCAGTTGAAATAAAAATTAAAAAACCCACCAACATTTGTAATGCCCGCGCATCAGTCAGTGGTTTCAGATTCGAACAGGTCTCAAACTGATTTTCTGCAGGAAGTAAGATAGTTTAAGCATTCCTGCAGTAAATGGTCCCACTTGTTCTGTAATTCAGTTTTCAGGCCTTGGATATTTGCCAAAAGGACGTTTCAAGTTTCTATTGTACTCCCCTTAGTGTTCAAACATTCTCTACAAAGCTGAACCTTGGAGGGAGATCTGACTGTGGAATTCATATGAAGAAAATCATCACATTTAACAAAGATGAGCTCACAAAGTTACCACAAATTGTTGTGTACCAACTGCAATCCAACATGAGCCCAAACTATCAACCAATCTATTCTTTAATGGATCTGGATTTGAAAAGAGTGTAACAATGGGCCCAATTACTTCAGAAATACCTAAACAGTCTTAGTACCTGCATAAAACCACAGTGAATAACTTTTGTACTAATGATCGGATTTACAGTGAGTGCCGATCTTAATGGTTTAAAGTGGTGACCTTAAAAAATTATTACGTCATTTTTTCCGACGGATATCGATTTTTAATCAGGGTAGGTGCAATCTGAAGTTTAGGCGCCTTAATATTTGCATATATCACCATATTAAGGGAACTTTTTAAGCAAATCGAAAGATCTTCTCACACAATTATAAAATTCGGACAATTTTCGTAGAAAATTTATATGGGTTTAAAATACTTTGTACAAATTGTTTTGTACAACTTGGTAAAAATCTGACATTAATATTTAATATTCTTTCAAACATAAAAGAGCCCTTAATAAAATTTTGATAAAGTTGCGGGCCGCGGCCTCATGTAAGTTAGAAACCCCTGATTTAGAATAAATGGAGCATTGTTCCTATGGTAGGAAAAAGCATAGCTCCCAACTTGGTAAAAACAAAAATAGGAACACAAAATATGATAAGCCAAACAGTGGCACAAGGTGAAAAACTCTGAAAATTTTTTGAGCAAAAAATTGATAACATATCAATTCATAATCCATACATGCTTAATATTCAACATAATTTTGCTGAGCTATCATTTTTAATAAAATGACTTACTAATAAAGAATATCACACCATTATAATAACTAATTCAAGAAAAAACTCGCAATATGAATCGCTATATTAGATTTTAAAAACGCGAAAATACAGATATTGAACTTTTAAATCGCGTAAATACGAATCACGATGAATAATTTTCAGATCGGGTGAATACGAATCGCAAGGCGTAGCTTTTAAATCACGCATAAACACGAAAACCAATAATACAATCGTAACGAAATGCGATAATGGATTTTAAAAACGCGTGAATAGGAATCGCAACGCGTAACTTTAAAATCAAGTAAATACTAAAATTGATGATTTATATTAAAATCGCATGGTTAAGAAATGCGATATCAGCAGATTCAGTTCCAAATTTTCAAAATGGCGAAAATCCGATAAACCAAAAGAATTAAATTGGCGAAAGAATCATACCTTATTTACTAGATTACCACATTGTGCACTAGAGCTGCACAATGTGGAGACGGTCTGGGAAACATCCCTGAGGATAATCCGAAGATATGTTATCACAATTTCGAGCCTCTGCAGAGGGCATGGCTCTTCCGCTTTGGTAGCCTGACGCCCTGCACGCGAAGTCTAGCACTTTACGGTAGAACAGTTTCACGAGGACCAATACCGCAGACCCTCGGTCCCAACGGATGCTGATCAAAGTGGTCACCCACCCGCTTACTGACCACAGTCAATGATGCTTGACTTCGGTGTTCTACTGGGAACCGTGCCTTTACGATCAGTTCACTGCGAGACAAAAGATTCATATGTATGCAAACGTCTCGTTAACGGGATTTCGCAAAAGTTTCAACATTTCAATGGATTGTAAGATTTTGATTCGAGGAAGTCCGCGAATCAATGGAATCGCGTAGAAAAATCACATGCCATGTTTCTAGTTTTTAAGACCCACCCTGGGTTGAAAGAAAATCAGTATAAGGCGTGAAAAGGTGCTAGAATACCGAAAAATCTGAACATTTACGATTTAATCGGACAATTGGCAGCTATGTTAAGTGTTTAGAGTATCCCAAAAGAAAAAATAAACTAAGTAAGGCAACTAATTAATCAGTGTCAGCAAAAATTACTTCATAGGGTTTGTTAATTTTTTTCTTTGCTATAACAAAATTATTTCGTTTGTCCGTTTTTTTTTTTTTTTTTTTTTTTTTAAATAATTAAGTTCAAATATTCACATCTAATATCTTTTTTACAAAGACTTTACAACAATTTCATTTAATTGCAATTGTAAACAACTCTATCAATTGTAACAATCTCTAATTATCTATTATTAATAACAATTTCCTCCAGTATAATGTAGGTAATGTATCCTACACCATGAGAACAAATAGCGCCAAAAATCTTTCTAGATTTTATTACAACTTAAAAAAAAAAATTATATTTGGTTAATTTAGCAAGAAAATAATATTTACTGTTTTTTAAAAAAATTATTTTGTTGAATTATAGGCAAATTCTCCTTCCCTAAAACCTTTATTTCAAAATCATTTTCACTTTTACCTCCCAAAATTTTTTATATTGTTAGTGAACTAAAGTGTTTCTTGCGATTGCTTCAAAAATACATCGGAATCAATATCTCACTTGAATGGATAGCTATGTTAGATGCATAAATATGAATAAGTTAGAATTTTCTATTTAAAACGTAAAAACATCTTAAGTTATTAGATATATTGGTTTGGATGCGATTTCATTCGATTAATTGTAAAAAATAACATCGGAAACATTATAGCACTTGCTTAGGTAATTATTAAGGCCCGGATTTTTATGACATTTGCATTTTTGGATATTTTTTGTCCTTTAGAGCATTTTTTTAGATTAATAGGGCATTTTTCTTTAAATTTTGGGGCATATTTTGCATTTTAAAGCATTTTTTAAATTTTTTGTTAATTTTTTCCAATTTTTATTATTTTATTTTATCATTTTTCATCATTACACTGGCTTCCAAACAATGAAGAAAATCTCTAGGATATTAACAGGTGAAGCAACATCTTTTCAAATTAAAGAAGAATTGTCAGTAAGTGAAACCGTCTTTTTCAAGTACGCACCAATAACACCAGTAGACGTTGAAAGAAGCTTCTTCAGGTATAAAAATTAACTTTCAGACAAGAGACGCTCGTTTACATTTTAAAATATTAAAAAAAAATTAATAATCCAATGTAATTCTGATATTTAGTAATATTATGAGATGGAATCATTAAAGTTTCTATACAAAATGAAAATGTTTTGGAGTCAATATATTTTCCTTTTTTTTTGTTACTTTAGGATATAAAACATATTTTTCAAACTTTAATGAACGTAGAACAAGTATTGCATTGCTTTATATTTTTTGAAATGACTCATAATAATTTTAAAGAGTAAAAAATTGTTTTAGTTCAATATTTTTACTTTATTTAAGTCATGTCATAAGGCATTTTTAGCGCAATTTTCGCATTTTAAGGGCATTTTTTGCACTTTTTAAGGGTATTAATTGAGATTTTTTAAGGTCATCAAAATCCGGGCTCTAGTAATTATTATATCGAGCAAGTTTTTCTCTCCTTTGCCCCCTTTGTAAATTCCAGATAGCTAAACCTTGAACTCCCCTTTGGGAAAGGATTCACATTGGGCCATATTTTTTAAAACAATGAACAACTTTCACAAACTATTTCTGTATTCAATTATTCAGGCTAAATTGAATCAGTAACCCTGTGAATTGATTTTGTTTCTGCTATACTCAGAGCCTCTTTTCCAGCAAATATTTTGGCGAAGACAGTTGAGCTGTGCAAAATGTACGTTTCTTGCAACTTTAAGAATATTGCAAACACCTAACATACGTTAAAAAATATAGTTGCATGCTACTGGAATAATTTAGAAGGGGAAATATTCCTCTTCTTGATAAAACAATTCACTTATTATAATCAGAGTTGCAAAAAATATATATTTATATAAGAAGAAGAAGCCGGTCTTCATTGGCTTTTTAATATTTTATTGTTCACAATTACGTATTTAAAACAATTCTATTAATGACTTTTTAGTAAAACAATACAAGTAAAATATGATATTAATTTTACTTTCTCTTAAAGGTAGATTCCATAAGTAGATAAAATTTTAGTGATGTAATTGCAGCTCCATATCTGCTTCAAAACCAGCCTTTTTAGTCTGAAATCATTCAAAACCTTTTTTCATCATGTTCTTATTCGTCCTAAATTTTCTATAAATTAGGTATTTTCTATAAAACAATACAGGATTTGTTCGAAATAACTATAATTTTGTTAAAATTATAATAGTTAAAATTATAATTGCTATAATTATTAGTAATTATAGTTAATTTTGTATTATTCATACTGTATATTCATGCTGCGATAAAAAAAGTTGATTTCTAGTTGTAGTTTCTTTAATGTTTGTTTTTAACGCTTCCAAAGTTAAAGCTGTTGCTTCTTATTTTTCCGAAAAGGCAAAGTTGCTGCTTCCTAACACATAATTGTATTAATTTAGTAATTAAGAATTTTATATCATTTATATATTATTACAGTTTCTGAAAAATATTAGTTCCAATAAAATCTGGCAACCCTGATGAGAATGTATCACCTCTTTAGTTAACCAGAAGAAATTTAACGGTTCAAATTATTTTCTTCCTTGGAAGCGAGCTTGCAGCTCTCGCAAGAAAAATAGTGGCTTAATATTTTTGTTATTAGAAGGTGTCTGGGAGAGGAGGGTGGGATATGTAAAAAACAAGTTAAAGAACAGCGGGGGGAAAAGAAAACTATAATTTGTATTGATTAAGGGGAGAAATCCCCAAAATCTCATTTGTTGCGACAACTGTTTACGTTGTAGCAGGTACCTTTCAACCCCACATAAGTTAAACGGTAAAAATAATACTTTTTATCACCTTCATATCAAATTTAGGTTCATAAAAGTATCGAAAAATGATTTGGTTGGAGGAGTTTATATTTGGCTGGAAAGGTCAGCTGAAATGGTGTCGAAACTTTTTTTTTCACGCAATGCAGTTTAATTTTAGTTCGAAAATTACTAGTTGTTAAAGCAGAGTGGCCACTCAAATGAGGTTTCAAATTTCCCTGATTTTTCCAGTAAAAATCTTACAATTTCCAGGTCAGTGAGTTTTTCTCTCTGCTAAAGTATAGTTAGTATAGGTACAAGAAAAGTGTCAATATTAGTGTAATAGTCAATATAATAGTGTAGTATTTCATTCAAATGTTTTTTGTTTTTTTTTAAAAATATATCATCTTGAATAGATGTGGAGGAAAAACTATGTTAAGCTTGCAGAAAAAAACGCTTTTAATGAATAAAAAATTTTTTTAAGTTAAATAGGTTTTGCACAAAATGTACCAAATAACATTGACCCAAAACAACCTTGGATAAGTACAATTTAATATATTTTTATTAAGCAAAAGAAAATAATTCCAGGTGATTAGAAACCAATTAATTTTTTTTTATTTATTTACATTTCAATATAGAGCCATTTTATACTGTATTTTATCCAAACACACTGACCTGGTCATCACCTCTTTATAAAATTCATTGAAATAATTTTCTCTGAACCAATATCATAAATCAAATGTTTAACTAATGTTGTTTGTTTCGAATTAGAACTATGATTTTAAGAGAAATTCAGTATTCGTAAAGTCAATTTCAAATTGTCAAATTTCTTGTTGCATATTCTATAGAAAAAAAACTAGATAAAATTCTTTAAATTTTGTTCTCTTTTTTTTTTCACTTAGAATTATATTAAGAATTCCTAGTTTATCCATCTGGTTGCCCAACTTGAAACTTGTTCCTGTACAGTGCAGAACAGAAAAATAAAGTTTTGTTTTCCTTCTTTCTAACAAACAAATATAAATAATAAATAAAAAAAAATTCTCATTTAACATGTTTTCCATACATTCCTTGGTTTTTGCCAGCTTTTAAGGTAAAAGGAGAAACAGTTTCGGAAATATCAAAATAAAAGTTATCATGAAATCCAGAAAATCAGCATTTGTAACATTTTGCTAATGGCGATTGGTTGGTTTTGCTGAGAAAAATAATTCATGAGAGTACAAAAGTTTTCAGAAAAAGGGTGCAAGATAAAATCTCTCAATTAAATTATAACCAATAATTTCTTGGAGAATTTTATAAAGTTAAAAATACTAAAGCATTTTGAATAATTTTGTTAAAAGAAAAAAATACCCCATAAGCATCAGGGCAAACTTGAATAATTAATTAATTCAGCCCACGGACTAAAAGAAGATTTAAAAAAAAAAATCTACTTTATAAACAGAAGCAAATATCCTAACCCTTTCTTCCACATCCACCACATTTTTGCTTTTCCTAAACTGCATAGTCCCATAATCTCCAAAGAGGTCAAAGATTTCTCCATTCATTTCTCAATATGGAAGAGTTTGAAATGGCATTCTAGTTAAACAGGGTAATAATGAAGAGAATTTTAATACAAGAAAAGTATTGCTGAGTTGATGATATTTCAACTTTTTCAGGATAAATTTATGTCTAAATAAAAGTGGATATAACGAATGGTAAAATAATTTAGATTAAGAGAAAAATTCCAGCTTTTCCTTGGAAATTCAATGATTTTTATTCAAATTTCCCTGACTTTTCCAGTATAAAAAAATTCCCTGATAATTCATTGTTTTCCAGGTGGGTGACCACCCTGTGAAATTATAGTAAAAAGTATCATGCGGGTCTCTCTACACCCACAAGAGTTTTCAACTACAAAGTTGAAATAAGGATCAAGATTCCCCCCCCCCCATTTTTTTAAAAAAATTATTGCCCTTTTCCGCGAATTTCTTTTCACTTTTTGCTTTAAACAATGACTATATATTCTTTTATTGTAAACAGATGTAAAAATTTATTTATCCCACTCCACTCTGAAGGTGGTTATCAGCTCGTACACAGTTGGGGGAGGGCGTGCTCTTTGTGTAACATGCATCCCAGTCAAGTTTATAAACAGAAATTCTGGACCTACCATACCGTTGGGATGTAGCGCTACCTTTGATCAAAGATGTTCTGCCCAAACCAACAAGCCTGGGCCGCATTGATCACGTTCATGAACATACTGTTGTGCACAACGTATTCCCCTCGTGAAACGAGGAGTGTAAAACATCACCCTGGACCACTGTTGGTGACACCAACCAATGCGTTCCTTACACTCGCGTAATCTTTCTTGACGATAGCGTGTAGTTGAAGCGAGATGCACCAAGCTTCCGCGCATGTGCACACAAACAAACTTGGTTTAATAGCCGTGAGTTTTCAGACAGAAACTTGTGTACCAGTAGTGGTTGCAAGGTCTACAACTATCTTACTAGGAGTGAAATTTCTGTTCCTTAAAAATCACTTAGTATGCATATCGATCTCCTTAAAGTATGGTGCTTCAACCACAACATCTGGCATGCTTTCGAATAGCATTTCCAGCTTAAGCGGCTTCTTTTAGTTGAGAGTTGAAACTTTCTGACACTACCATTACTGTGACTACAGTGGTGACACTTTAACCTGCTTCCAATTGTCTATAATTTCAACAACCTACGGGGCTAAGTTGGTTTAACACCTAAAAGCATGAGTTTTCGAATGAATGGAGAGCTTGTATACACTGCCTTTTATACAGATAACGGGTCCTGCTCCACCACGCCCTCTGCGCTTGATTTTTACGGTAATTAGTGGCCTGTTGGAAAAGCTACTTTGCACAAATTAGTTGTTCCTTAGTAATTGTCAAGCAGTGTAATTAGATATTAAAAATGAGCAATAATTTTTTTTAAATAAATAAAGCTATAAGCTAGAAAATACCACTAAAAAAGTTAAAGAAGTTAAGTATGAAGATTACGCACTTAATTTGTGAGAAAAGCAAATAGTGGATAACTTTCAAGTACGCACCGTAACATTTTTAATTACAGTAGTAATTTGTGCTATTATAAATGAAAAATCAGTTAAGTTTGCATAAAAGTACCCAGCAGAACAAGTAGTACAGGGACAACGGAGAGCAAGAATGATGTTAAGGTCTTGAATGGGTTAAAAAACATGCTTTTTTATCATCTCATTGATTTATTTAATTTTTGAATCTGAAAGATAAAAACCCCAAAAGTTTTATGTCTGACAGCCTATTTTCATTATATTCGATATCCCTATAAGCGAGTGCTAAATAAGCATGAAGAAACATCCAGAAAAGTTCAGATTAGAAAGTCACTACAAGTTTATTATTGTTAATCCCACAATGCGATATTTTAGATTATGATAATTTAAAAAAATATTAATAATTATGTAAATGAGAATATTAACTTAAATTTTTTAAAAACCATACTATTTCTACCATTTGATCATGTAAAATTTTAAGACAATATCATTTCTAATAATTATTGGCCCAAATGCCAAAGCAATCGTTAATTTGGCAACCTTAATTTTGCTATATTTATATTTCTGGTTTGTCATGTTATTGTGTACATAGATAGCATAGTTAGTTAGTAGGTAATTCGTATCGCCCACGTTTTGTTGTAGCCAACGCATATTTTTTGAGCAATAATTTTGAGCGAATTGTTAATATTGGATTAATTGCAAGGTAGCTTCTTTTCATAACTTATATTCTTATATATTTAACATAATATCTATTTTTCAGCAATTGAATTAATATATTTGATATGACTAATAGGAACATTAGAATTCAAACTTAACAATAACAAGTGCTAGCTCTAGCTCAAACAATAGACAACAGACAGAAAATGAACACACGCTAGCCAAATGGAAAGAAAGTATTCCGGATATAATAATTTTGAATTTTCTATAAAGGAAAGAATACAGAGCCTTCTGCTGTAGAAATTACCATCCATAAATTCACATAAATTCCCCCAATAAATTTTTTTTTCTATTAAAAGAGAAAGAAAGACATGCAAATAATATGCTTTTCCTAGTAAAACAATAAGCATTAAAAATAAAAAATGTCTGTTGGGACAAACTGCTTCTTGAATTAAAAAAAAAATAAGGTGTGGTTAAAGAAAATAGAAAGCATTGTGGACAAAATAGCCATATGTCCTTACACAAAATGTTGTATCACCAATATTTAAATATAAAAAATAGGCCAAATATTTACATGTTTTTATTTTAAACAAGGAAACTCCTGGATCAGTACCCCCAGAAGCATTGGTTTGTTATGGGAACATAGAGAGCTTTGAGACTCGACAGATTTAACTCGCATCAGTCACCCTTTACTACACAGGGAGTCTTCGGCCGACGAGGATCGAACCCACAAGCTCTTGGACATGGGTCCAGTGCCCTCGGCCTATTATT
This sequence comes from Parasteatoda lunata, assembly GCA_949128135.1. Classification (NCBI taxonomy): domain Eukaryota; kingdom Metazoa; phylum Arthropoda; class Arachnida; order Araneae; family Theridiidae; genus Parasteatoda; species Parasteatoda lunata. The sequence goes on along the minus strand of OX421974.1, from coordinate 89,898,239 downwards.
CGATTATAGTAATCTCTGTTAGATACGTTGCATAACCAACTAGAATTTTATTGGTAAGTCCCGATAATGTAAGCAACCAGAGAGATTATGTGAGCATGAAACAAACTGCTGTAAAATACAGATTTCAAACGTTCATTGCCAACTTCATGTGATGAAATTTTGCCTACAGTTTGTGTCAATACAACAAATTATGTGATAGCAAGATGCATATTATCCTTCAAATATTTACGTAGGAAACATGTTTTTTCATGACAATAACATATACAATAATGTGACAATCAGGGGCGGATTAAGCGTACGCGGGGCCTTAGGCCATTAAAATTTTTGGGGCCCTTAGATTAACATTTTTTCTCGTATATTTTTTATTTATTCAAATATAAAAGTATTTATATATCTTTTCATTAAGAAAGCATATTTAAAATAAAAATATATAATAATAAATTAAATTTTACTTTATTTTGTTAAATTAGAACTAAAAAAATTATCGTATTTTACTAAGATATATTTGAAATTGATTTTTTTTTAAAAAATCATTGTTTTTCTTCATTTTTTTAAATTTATTTTCAAAAAATTTTTTTGAAGGGGGTCCCAAATCATTGGGGGCCCCCAGGCCATGGCCTAGTCTGGCCTAATGGGTAATACGCCCCTGGTGACAATATTCTAAGGTTTACCCATATTATTACTGCTCTACACTAAGAAATTATCAAAAATTAAGCTCAACTTCTTCCTATTTCTTTCCCTCATAAAACAAAAACTACATTTTTCATCCTCTCTCACATTCCTTTACTTGCCAACTCCCAACTGTACTTAACTTTTACTCCCCAACTGCAAAAAGACTCTAGATTTGAATTTGATTTTATAAATTAATTCAACTTAGAGTAAATTTATATTTTTATTTGAAATTTTCTGTGTGGAGAAAAAAAATCATTCATACAAAATAGTTAAGATTTGCCTTTGGCTAATAATTTGAAATCTTTAGTGAGGGCCCAGTAAATTCAATTGACAAAATTTTCTTTTAAAAAATTTATTTTGTTTACGTATAAATCTTATTTAAATTTGCTTCTTTGGATTATTTGTAATTTTAAAAAGAAATTTACTATCAGACTAACTTTTTTTAATTATTCAGAATGAATTAGAATGTCTTTTTTTATTATTAGTTTAAAATTCTATTTAAAATTAGTTGATATTTTGTTTACAGTGTGTTTTCTGAAATTATCCCATTTTCTTATAAATAAGAATTGTACTTTAAAAATTCAATAATATACTTCAGTCATTTTATAAGAAAATTACAATTTTATCTTTACTTTCACAAGTTATTTTTCAAACTACAAGCAAAACACAACTTAGGATTCAAAATAGATGTTAAAGGCATTAACTTTTGTCTTGATTAAACAAGCGGTAAAAAAATTATATAGGACTTGAGTTCAAAACACATGACTAGATATGTTACAAATTTCTTTGCTTTTTAATTGAACGTAATTAGTGAAAATATTAAAAAAATTAAAAATCCTGGAATAGATTTTCGATAGTTTGAGGGAAATTGTTTTTAAAACTACTGTAACAGAAGTAAGAAAAAATGTATTGTGGTCAGTTAAAATCTGTGTAACCAAACAAGAAGCACAAAATTTTGGTTTTAGAAGGTACTTATAATTTTAAACTTATTTATAAATGAAATGAAATAACTTGGAAATTAAAATTTTTTAAAATTAAAATGTTGGAAAAATTGTTTTAATATTTCTTTTTGAAAAAGATTTTCTTTCACTTGGATTGAAAGAAGCCAACCTTTTACCACTGCTTATAATTAAATGCAGGCCTTGTAATTAATTAAAGAAAAAATAGGGACATTACTTTGGACAATATAAATACCAGATTATTTTTTTAAAAAAAATACCAGACTATTTTTTAAAAAAAAGAAGAAGTTAAAATACTAGAATAGCATATTAAAAGCAAATTTTATCGCAAAAGAAAATATATTTTAATTTCAGAATTAGAACGGAAAGATAATTTTAATCATTGATTGGAATCGATCAATTTTAAAATCAGATGACAGAGACAAAAAAATAATTGTAAAGTTACAAAAGTCCACCCCACATAATTCATTACTACATTTGTATAAATAATAAATAAGCTTATAAACCTGAACTCATCACTATAAAAATTTGATAATATAAAATTGTCATTTTAGTTTCTTTTTCATAGAAACACTGAATTCCCAAAAAGGTTTAAAAAATGAATCTTTTAGGTAAGCATCTGCTGTGTCTGAACTATGTATACAATTTAGTAGCCTGCCCCTGTAAAAATTGGAAACTATCGAATTTTGCTATTTTTAATATAAATTTTTACTGAAATAAAAAGATCTTGGCACGAAAATCCAACCTTTTCAATTCTTCAAATCTATTTTTTTTAGAAATTTGCCTTTGTATTCTCAGAAAATAGAATGTTGTGGACAAACAAAAAATCCGGAATATCAGGACAAAGGCTCACACACAGGACAAATGAGGATTAATATACTTTATCAGAACTACGAACACCTCTGAATGAGTTCTTTGTTAGCGTGACTGCCCACTATGGGCCCTAGCTTTCTGAAGAAATAAATACATCATCATACCACAAAAAACTGTTTAAAAGTTTTCACCTGAGTATTTGGAATGATTCCAAAAAATTTTAACCATTGAGCAATTTGAAACACTTAAATAATGCATATTAGTAATTGGTCTAGTTGGGAGAAAATATTTGAGGAAAACTTAGATTGGTTAGTCATTCAGAGTAAGCTTCATAAGCATGCAACTATTTTCTTTAGCCTACAATACACTTGAGCCTATGCTGCAAATGCTGATACTAGTTTAACCCACTGGCGGTTTAGAAAATGGGCGAAATTGGGAAAATGTTTCTCCCCAATACACCACTTTTCTATCTAATAACGTGGGAAAAACGGTTTTGCTCTGCGGAGAAGACTGCAGGTTAAAATACGACTTTTTACGCGCAGAACCGTCAGTGGGTTAAAGGATAACAAAGCTTTCATACTAGGCCAAAACAATATATACAAGCACAAACAAAATATTAATTCAATACATACCTTGTACATTCATAAAGTTGTATCCCATAAGTTTCCAAGACAATCTGGCAGGACTGAACAGATGAGCCCCTGAGGAACTTATTTACCACATCTGATAGAGGAACCGCAAGCAAGGAGCTATACTTTAGTGGTTCAATATTAATTGCTAACACATAGCGTGTGTCCACTTGCACTAAACGAGCGATATGAGGATGGTAGGGATAACTGGACAAAAGAGGGCCCCTTGGGCTACTTGATAAAGCTGTTCGGATTTCAGGTGATGGAGGGGGACTACACAAATCAAGACCATTTGGTGTATTTCGTGTGGAATAAATATCAGGGACAATAGTTGCTGGAGTACAATCCATAAGCGATAAAGGTTGAAGAGGGGATGATTGAGGAGGTGTAGGATAGTGAGGTGGAGGACCAGGGCCTGCTAATAGCCTTGGACTTCCCCCATGAGGATGCAAGATCCTGTCATCACGGCACAATGAGCTGCTGGTGATGTCATAACCGTCTCTGATTACACCAGCAGGGTTGCTATTACTTCTCACTAAATTTGAGGAACCAGCCCCATTTAAGTTTACACTGGATGATAAAGACGTTGGACACCACAAATCATTCTCACTGTACCGTCTAGACAAATTTTCTGGGGTATCTTTCTGTTGCAAGACTACTCTCTCCTCTTCCCGAATCCAATCTGGCTCTAAGAAACGCGACAGCCAAGGATTTGCGGGAGTTGGTATGTAAGGGTATATTGAAGGTGTAGTTTTTGGCACCACTGCATTTTCTGTAGGAGCAGATCCAGCATGAGATCCTCCCAATCTAACAAGGGGAGGTGGTGGAGGAAAAGGCCTTGGTCGATTAGAAGTCAGTGAAGGCATATTTTCCTCCAATTTTCTATACCTCTCTAAATCAGATACAGAAGGATGCTGCAAATGACTGTTATATTGATTAGAATAGTTAATAGAATAAGGATAATTACAGTTGGATGAAGTGACCAAAAGATTTTCAATGGACATAGGAAACATGTTTGTTTTATCACTATTCGTGATCGAGCCAAGACCATTTTGCAATTCGGGACTTTGAGTAAGGTGAGTAGCTCTTGATAGAGCTGAATTAACGTTTAGATACTTGTCAAGTCCTAAGAAAGAGCTTAGCATACTTTCTTTTTCTTGCATTTCGTTTATTTTCTCCCTGAGTTTTTTAGCATTCTCTACAGCAACAGGAGACTGAATAACAGAATCTTCCCACTTAGAAAGATTATCATTGGAAGAAGGCAAATGGGAGGCATGTAAGCAACGAAGGTCTGCCCAAAATTCCTCAAAACGAATACCACCTAATGCATTTTCTAGATCTTCCACACAGCAGATTTGTTGTATTTGCAAACTATCTGCCAATGATTTTCCATATAAAAGTCTAAAATAGGCTATATCCCACTCAGTAACATTTTCAATGCGTGTTACTGATGGCATAAGTTCAACAGGAACTCCATTTAATGGAATATATTTTTTTGTTCCCTTTTTTATATATGGTACACAATCATTCCTGATACTGTAAAAACCACACTGGTCATTATATAAACGATTTCCTTGAATATCAAGTTTTGCTTTACATGTTTCAAGGAAATCATAATAGTTTATGCAGTCTTCTAAACTTACAACTACATCGCTTGATGTAAACTTAGGGTAACCAAACTGTAAATCACAATGGAACTCATTAATTTCATTGTACAAAGTTATTTCAGCCTCAGTCATATAAAAACTTTCAACATGAGCAAATTTAAAAAGATGACCTGGAAGAATATTCATTGCAGCTCTTATAACTTTATCTTCCAATATCCGAGCAGCAACAAACTTGTGTTCACTACGCATGATGTAAGGAAGATTAATAGAGCCAACTGTAGACCAACCAAATGCTTTGCACCTGCTAGTATAATCTGCTGGCGGTGGAGAGGATGGTTTGGAAGTAACAATATTATCAACTGATGTTTTCTTAGGAGTTGGCAGAGTTAGTTTAATCGAAGAAATAGGCTTTTCCTTCTGGGATGATGAAGCAACAGTAATTGTAATATTACGGGATTGCAATCCAGACAGTTGGGGATCACTCACAATAAATTTTTTGACATCAGTGGGATTCTTTGTTTTAACAGTATCCTCCTCATCCTCCTTTTCTTTCTTAATTTTTACCCCGCTTTCAATATGAATTGGATCATCAGCGGGTTTAGCAAGCGCCATGTTACTTCCATTCTACTACATAGGATTTGGGCAGCTTATGCGATTTTCCCAGTGATAATCGGAGGTCAGATCTTGATATCATCTTCCTAAGATGGCCTAAAAATAAATCGAATTTCTGTTTTAGAAAATATCATTGTTTTTGTACATACAAGCAGCAGCGGAGCCAATAAATTACTGATGCTTCAGCTCCACTAATTTTACTATATATTTATAAGTACATCTAAATTTCAAATTTTAATTGAAATTTTACTTATAAAAAAGAACAGTTAAATAATTTTATCATCATTTCGCACAGTAAATACAAATTTAATTTAATTCACAGTAGAGTTATTTATTTAAGAAAAAAATTTAATTTAATAAATCCTCATGAAATCATTATAAAAGTATTATATTGCCGAGTATATCCTTTTTAAAGAGCTTTGATGTTGCGCAATGCTGTTGCAATGTATTAGACCTCTTGAATTTTGAATTCAATTTAAATAAAATATATCAGCCAGGCACAAAATATCTTTATTTGTTGAATCATCCAGAAATGAAAAGTATAAAAATCTTTCTTTTTTTTAAAATTTCAAGTCTGAAAAATTTATAAGACTAAAAAAAATAAAAGTATTTTAAATGACTACAGGGTGGCTACTAAATACTGTAACACTCCAAAAAATAGAAATCAAATTTAACATTTTGGGAAAACAATTGCTCTCACACTATTCTCGTGAGTGATACCTTCTATAAGAGTAGACAATTATTGTTTAAAGCACAATATTCCGAATCAGTTTAAAGATGGAATCAAAAAGGCTGATGGTTAAACAGCTTTTTTATCGAGGATTTTCTGCGGGTAGAATATTGGGCAATTAAAATCTCTGGGGTTAATAGAACATTTATACATAGAACTATAAATCCATTATACTAATAGCTGTAAAGATCGACCCAGGTCTGGTCGCTCATGCTTAGTTCGCACAAAAGAGTGCATTAAAAGAATTTGTGAAAAGATACAAAAATATCCAGAACATTCTGCTAATAAAATGGCTGTAGAAGAGAACATGAGTTGGAGTTATATTGAATGAAGACTGTTTTTGCCCTTATCGCAAAAGAAAAGTTCAATGTTTGACAACTGCACAAAAATTAGAAAGGTTACAAAGATGTAAGATATTGCTGAAACAGCATGGTAGCAAAAGTATTGGCATCATAATCTTTTCTGATAAGAAACTATTTTGCACAGAACAAAGTTATAATGCTGTATATTCAGCAACCTTCGATGATGTACCTGAAAGTGTTCGAACTGTACAACTCTTTCAGAACAAGAATACTGTAATGGTTTGGGTTGCCACGTCTAATAACCGAAAATTTCCTCTGAAATACATTGATAAAGGAGTAAAAATCAATGCTGAATATTACAAAAAGAAAGTATTGGCTACACATTTATTGCCCCACGGTGACAGATTGTATCCTAAAAAGGATAGGATATTTCAGCAAGATTCTAAACCATCGAACTGATCAAAATCAATCACCCGAAGTTTTAACAAGCAGGAAGATCAGCCCTCTTCTTCACCGGATCTAAATCATTTGTACTATTGTGTTTGGAGGATTCAAGAGCCTTAAGCTAATGCTAAGCAGCACAGAAGTTTGGACTCTCGCAAAACTTTTTTATTGCACATATGGGACAAATTGCCTCTTAAATTATTCGTGCCGCCATCAGATAACAGCATAAGAGATTATCTTTAATAATCGACAAAGATGGTGGTCCATTTAAACAAAATGTTTTTTAAAGTAAACTTCTATTTATAGTATTATTAATAATTTTCTTGATATTTTTAACATTATTTTGTAGCCACCTTATTAAAAAACTAAAAGAGCCCTGCTGCATGGGTAAATTATTTGAGCTGTAGCTCCAGGGAAAACACAGCTCTTTAGTGCATATCCTGCATGCAAGTAATTAACTTTTTAAAAACAAGAAATATGTTTAAAATTTAATAATTAAACAATTTTTACAACCAAACATACATTCTTTGAAAAAAAATGTACATTGTTTTTTATTATGTTTATAAACATGTGTTAGTTTTGTTCCCCATCCTTGTATTGAACAAATATAAATTCAAACAAAATAATTTTTTTTCATTTAACAGTAAAACAAATCTACTAATATTTTGGAAGGGGGGAGGGGGAGTACTCTCTATGTACTAAAATTTGATAATTTTTTTCAGAATTGTCTTTTTTTACACATTATTAATATATTAAGCTTTATCTATTTTTTTATAAAGTTGGTAAGCTTTATCTATTTTTTTATAAAGTTGGAATGAGCTAAAACATAATTTTTTTCAAAAGTTCACATCAAAGAATTGTTAAATGTGTTGCTTTTAAAATAATTCTCCAGAAGCTTTATTTTTCTTTGAAGGACTGCCCGTGCTCCTTGTCCTTTGATTCCAATAAATGTACCTCTCTTTGCCCTTTTTGTAAAAATAAGACGCCATCCCTTAAAAACACTGCCTTTTTATTTATATTCCATTTTGAAAAAAATTAATTCTCCGTTTTAAAAATAATTACACACTGATAAAATTATCTGCGTTTATAGGTTTAATTTCGATTACTATTACAGATATTTAATTTTTTAGGATTATTCTCAACTGGTAAAATTTTTATAAGTATATTTTTTCAATGGGAGACATTATGTAGAAATAACTGAATTCGATCTTCAATTTTTAAATCACCCTCTTATACTATTTTATGTTCATATTTCTAAAAATAATTGAAGGCATGCTAAAAGACAATCTCTATGCATAAATTTTTTTTTCAGAAAAACAAAAGTAATAAACTAAAAAAAAAAAAAAAATTATTAACTGATAAACTTGAAAGCTTTTTTCTATTAATTTAATTTGAAAAGGAACATTTAAAAGTGCATTTTTTTAAAAAAATTTATTAACATCCCCCTTAAAAAAAGAGATACTTATATAATGAGTTGAGAATAATCCATACATAGTAAATATTTGTAATAGTAAGCAGAATTAAAGCTATAAACACAGATAATTTTACCAGTTTGTAATTATTATTAAATCTGGGAATTAGTTTTTTTCAAAATGGAATATGAATTAAGACAGTGTTTTTAAGACTTATTTTTAAAAAAAGGTCAAAGAGGGCGCATTTATCAGGATCAAAGGGCAGATTAGGCAGGCCGCCCTTCTAAAAACATTAAGGGAGAATGCTGATATTAATGTAACCAATTTTATTACGGTTGCAAAAAACCCACCTACCCAGAAAAACCCGGGCGGGTTTTGCTGGGTTTTTCTATAGTTGATTTCTTTTTTTTATCCTCTGTTATATTAAAGAGCTATTCTATTGAAATATATATGTAGTCTAGCCTAAAAAACTGAATCTATGGTGAAAATACTAACAACAATCTGAAGAAAAAAAATTTTTTTTTGAAAAATTATTGAAGAAAAATGTAAAGGTTTCATATAAAAAACAGAATAATTTGAGTATAAATCATACTACAATAAAAGTTATTTCATTAGGTTTTTAATTCAAAATAAATGCAGACAGAGGAAATACATTATAAATCAATCAGGTTATCAGTGTTAGAATTCTTCAATCTTAAATGTCTATGTATTTTAACTAATTTTGATGCCTTTTGTACACCCAGTCTATTTCTCAATTTTGACCAAACCAGTCCACAAGTAGAAAACAATCGTTCCAATGATGCAGAGCTAGCTGGACAATTGCTTAGAGCAACCATAAAGTTGCAAAAATCTGTCATATCTCTATCATTAGGACGCATTTCAACCAATTTCCACCACTGTGATGCTCTGCATTTTTTGATTACATCAGCGTTAAACATGCTAGGAGGAAATATTTATATATTTACTCATATATATTATTACAGCTATATGAGTAAATATAACATTTAACAGCCATTTAACAGTTAAATATAACAGCAATGAGTAAATATAACATTTTGTATCTTGATGTCAGAAGGAACTTTTTTGACTTTTGCACCAATTTATTTCTATTAATTACACTTTAATTGCCTATATGTTAAATCAATTCATTAAACTAAACTTAATTATTAATAAATATAAGCTTTTTTAAAATAAAGTACTTACCGCTGCCCTCTCTTTTGAAAGAAAAAAACAATAAAACATGAAAAACCCAGAAAAGCCCAATAAAACCCAATAAAAGCCAGAAAAACCCGTCTGGGTTGGGTTTTTCTGGAAAAACCCGGGTTTTTTGCAACCCAATAAAAAAAAATTTGCTTACTTTATTTAATAAATTCAGTACCATTCAGTGTATTATCATATGTAAATCTATTTATTTATTTTCCTCCCATTGGTGCTGTTAATTTTATTTTATAACCGTCATTGAACAGCCCCAACCCAAATTTGAACCCAATCCAGAAAACAAGGAAACTCTTGTATCAGTAACCCTAGAGGTATTTGTTTGTTGTGCAAACTTGGAGGATTTTGTGATCCCAACAGATTTAACATGCACCAGTCAACATTTAATACACAGGGATTCTCCGGCTGGCTGGATTTGGAACTTCCGTTCTCATGAACATAAGTCCAACACCCTACTGAACAGGCTATCCTGGCCCGGTGCTGTTAATTTGCCTCAAACTGGCTCTTGGTTATTTACTTCAAAATTTGAGTGGCACTGAATTAGTATTCTAAATTTTTTTAATTGGAATATTTTATGCCTGGCTGGGATTGTAAGGGCAAAAGTGCTTGCCTAATTAGAATTTGTACGTATGCTGTAGCGGCCTAGGCATTGTAATTTTGGAGTCTTACTATAAGTAGAAAATTGTATTCAATTGTAACTGAAAAAAGAAGTTATTAAAATGATATTGGATAAAAAGAAATTACACAAAATGTGCAACATTCAGAATTATGATGGAGAAGCTTGACTAAGACTTCATAAGCAAAAAACATAATCATACCATAAGTTACAAAAATCACAGCGACATTGTCGCAGAGCGTTACATAGTTCTTGCAGAAAGATTTTTCGTTTGAAAGCAGGGTTGCAAAAACCCCGGGGTTTTCATGTTTTAACGGAGGTTTTTTTTTCAAAAAAGAGGGCAGGGATAAATACTTTACTTTAAAAAAGCTTATTTTAATATTAATAATTAAGTTTAATTTTAAAAATTGACTTAATTAATAATTAATACAAATAAATTGATGCAAAAGTCTGAAAAAAGTTTTCTTCTGACATCACGATACAAAATGTTATATGATCATGTTACATCACACATTTGAAACACAGGATTACTTTTAATTTATATTTTAATCTTAAAAAATATTTGAGGAAAATTTTTTATTTGCATAGAAAGTGATTCAATGGCGCGGAATAATCAATGACTATACAGTTAAACCTAGCTTGCAAGGTGACTCTCCAGTCTCCAACACAATTAGTTTTTTCATTATATAGGTTAATTCTTTTTAGGCTAGACTACATATATATTTCAATAGAATAGCTCTTTCATATAACAGAGGATGAAAAAGAAATCACTCTTAGAAAAACCCACTTTAGGGTGGGTTTTACCCAGTAAAACCCGCCCGGGTTTTACTGGGTAGGTGGGTTTTTTGCAACCCTGTTTGGAAGGGACAAATTTTGAGTTTTCCTGTAAATTCCACGTAATATTTTAATCATACTTTTAGATAATCTCTTTTTGACACCCTCAATTTGCGCAGATAGTATCGTAAATCAATGTAACGTTTCGATGGGAGTTACGTCTGTTATCGATTTTCACACGGTTTGAAACAATATGAAATTGTTAATATTATTGTTTGAATATATTTTAAGCAATATGAAAAATTTGAATCCTGCATTTGAGTATTTACTTTTTAAGTCAGTAGTACTATTGAATATTTAGCAGTAATTGCTATTGATTTTATCCATAGATTTTAAATCTGATATTTTATATACGATATTATTTATTACAACCTAATCTCGAAACAAAACACGTATTCGAGGAGTCCAATTCGCGTGAGTTCTTCGTCGATCTTTTTTTCAGCAATGGATTTCACGATTTTAATTCATTTTTTATTGTGATGATTATTTACAAAATGCAAGGAAGAAAATAATTAGTGTGTCCCCCCCCCCTCCAAAAAATGCGAGAATATCACCATATCAGAATAAAAAATAATTACATGTTCAATTAAAAAATATAATAAATTTTTTTTTGTAAACACGACTCTTTTGTTATTTTAAATTAGTAACAAATATGTTTGTTATTATTTAAAGTATCTTGCATAAAGACAATAGTGGTAGGAAGTTTTGTCGCAGATAACATGATAAAATTCTGCCACAGGGGTTGTAATCGTTCCCCCCCCCAAAAAAAAAATGTTAAATATTCTTTTAAACATACAAAAAAAACAATCTAGGATTTTTTTTCTCTTCATATTAATAAACAGTGGTTTTGGGCTGAAGTACTTTTAAGATTTTTTTTAATAGTAATTTTATCCACAACAACTTTTAAATTACCCTCTTATATATTTTATGTGTATGTTTAAAAGAGTAATTCTCTCTCATTATTAAAATAAGAGAATCATTTGTAGTTTATAAAAATAATTAAAGGCATGCGAAAAGGCAATCTCAGTGCATATATACCTATATATATATATATATATATATATATATATATATTTTCTTCAAAAAAAGTAACTTAACAAAAAATGATTAATTGATAAACAGCTCGAAACTTTTTTCTATGATTTAAACTAAAAATTATGAGAAAAATGAACATTTAAAAATGCATATTTTTAAAGAAAGGGTATTTATTTAAAAAAATAGTTAAAAAATTTAAAATCACTTAAATTTATTAATATTACATTTTGATAAATTTTTAAGGCGGTAAGTGAGTGCCATTTCAAAACTAAAAGTGCCCTTTTCTGTGTAGCAGCCGATGTCTTTTTTTATTTCTAACAAACAAAGAAAGATGTTTAGGCTCATAAAAGTTTCACCCGGACATATATTTTATAGTTTGACATGATTAACATGCCAACCAAGGCATGTAAAAAATTAGAGATTTTTCTTGAGTGCTGGTTCTTTAGCCCTGATTTTCGAGTTCTAGATAGTAATATTCGAGTTCTAGATAGTAATATTCAATCTGCTAATTAAAACACAGTGCAAAAATTTTCATTGCATTTGTTAATTAGTTTACAAAAATTACATTTAAATATTGCATTTGTGAAATTTACTTAATATCAGTATGTTAATGGACCAGTGTGCGGACTAGTGAAATTTTTTAGTTATTGGCATTATAAGTATAAAAAAGATTGGTGTATCAGTACCTGTGCCAAAAATGGTCAGCAAGTTTTGACAACCCGGTAGTGGTACATGAGAAATTAAAATAATAATAATAATAAGATATAAAATCAAAAGGTATATAATAATTTTTAGCCACCTTTGGACAAGCCACAATATAAATATTTACTTAACTTATTATAGGTGCAAGAAACAGGCAAGTGGCCCTTTCGCGAAAGCAGTTGGTATGAACAGTTATCAGGGGTCTGTCTAGGTTTTTCTGAGAGCTACCTATTTTGTGAAAATTTAGACATAATTTGTGAAAAATTACAAATTATATTAATAAATCAACGTAAAAATGTGGATTTATCGTTTCTTAAGGGATACCGAAATAGAATTTAAAGAAAAGGTATTTTGTGAAACTAGCGTTTTTCCTAAAGTTGAATTTGTAAAGGTACCTCTCAACGGTAGTAAATTCGGCCTTGACAGACCCCTGGTTATGGATACAAAATTAAGAGATATTTCTATATTCGTACCTCATATGCCAAATGAAATCTATCTAATGTTTTACTTCGAATAAAATAAGAAAAATACTAAGTGGCTAACTCATTTCGAATCTGCCCTTCAGAAATTTTTTTTTTTTAGTTTCTTGCTGACCACAGCTTGAGAGTCACTAAAGGGAAGATTTTCTTATCGTAATCTGCATAAAAATAATTGTCAAGTCTTGACAACTTTCGGGCAGCAGGCGGCAAAAAAGAAGAAAAAAATCACAGAAGGGGACCAACTCGAAGGGTATAACTCGTAGCAACTGCCCAGCAAACCTCTAAATATTTTTTTTTTTTAAATTTGCTGGCTTAAAATGTAAACAATTTGGCACATTGACGATTATAGCTGGCAAAGCGGAACACGATATGGAAATATACCCTCACCAAAACTTTATTATTTTGGTGCAGGCATTGATATGGAAATCTTAATGTCCTTTAATGAGTAGTAGTTTTTGTATCAAGGAAAGATTATCCAATATTAATTAAATTAATAAATTTTTCTTGTGAAAAGAGAAATGGGGGATATTTCCGTATCATGATCTGCCGCACCAACTACAATCGCCAAGGTGCCAAATAGATTTTAAACTTGCAATTTTTTTTTTTAAAAAAAACATGTAATTGTTTCCCCGGGGTTGACCCTTTCAAATTGGTTCCTTTCTGTGATATTTTTTTAGTTTCTTGAGGGCCACTGCTTGGACCTTTCCAAGACTTGGGCATATTCTGCCATACGGGAATACGATACGGAAATCTCCCCGAGAAATGAAATTTATAATAAATCAAATTTATAATTTGACTAAAATTTTAATTAAATCTAGTTTTATCATACAAAAATAAAATAACCACAGTTATAAAAAGTAATATCAAATAAATATAATAGGACTAAAGTATAAATAAGACAAATATCAAATTTATTTAAAACTTTTGAATGGAAGAGGTTATCCTATGTTTTATCCCACTTACATTTCATGATTTTTTTAAGCTATACTTTTTAATTAATGGCAAAGAAAAGAAATCAAAACAACAAAAAATTATAAATAATAAATACCAAAGAAATTTAAAATTTCAAAAATAAAAAGGTCCAATAATGTATATTTAAATTTTTTTTAAAACTTGTCTTTTAAATTAAAGATTGGCCAACTACAATTATAAGAAACAATAATGGATATAGAGAAAGAGAAATATCAGAATTAAAAATTTTTGGATTATAATGTTATTTAAGATTAAGCAATTATTAAGATTAAGCAATGTTATTTAAGATTAAGCAATTGCTATGATAAATTTGTTAAACATAAATTACATTATGTTTACATAAATACATTTTAGTACATGATAAATATATAGCTTTAAAATAAAAAGACTAATTTATTTTTAAGGTGGATTTAAAAATTTTCTGACAATTTTCATAGCAAGTTGATATTAAATCTAAAAAGAAATTCTACAAGCTAACCTATTTATATAACACAAAAAAAAAAAAAAAAAAAAATTGCGTATGAAATTTTTTCTTTCTTTAAAATTGCTTTTATAAGTTAAAATAATTTTTTTTATAAATATACATGGACTTTATGAACATAAAATTATAAAGTTGCAAATAAATACAGATTACAAAATGTATAAATAAAAAGTAAAACTGGAAGTCAGGAATGAGAAATAAGGGGGTTTCAAACAAAACAAATATCCCCTCTTAAAATCTAATTGTCACAAATATAAACAAATAAATTGCATTTTCTTAGAGAATATTAAAATAATTTTTTCTTTGGGTGAAGTATAAAAATTTTATAAAATTTATACAGCATGAACAAAATACAAGCATAAGTGAAGATGGAATGGATATGTTCTAAATACGCTTAAGTTTTGTAACTATTATATTTTAAGACATAAAAATTGCACGGATTTTTTAAAGACATAAAATTAACTACTATAATGTTTACAAACACAGCAACTTAAAAACTAAATTCCTCAATCGATACGAAAGTAAATTTAGGTTGCGATCATCACCTGTCAAAATATTAGTATACGTAATCTATAACAAATTAATGCCCATTTTCAGTAAAATTTCTAATATATAAAATATTTAAAACTTGTAATAAGAATATTCTTTTCCAATGCAATGTTGACAAACATTGATTCTCGCCAGCGCAGCATCAACAATGTGACCTTTGTAAAAAATGTAAATAATATAGGCTAATGATCGCTTAAATACACACACTTACCTCCAGCATTTGTGATACATTATCCATGCCGCGTGTAGTCACCGATTGTCAAAATAAATTAGGTGACAAACAATACATTTCCGTTTTTATTGCTTTTCTCATCCAAAAGAACTAATCAAGAATTAAAATTCTATGCATCGGGCCCATTATGAGCATTATATTCTTAACTAATACATCACCCAAACACAGTCCATAACTTCACAGTGTGTGACAAGGGAAAGACCGTTCCATCTCAATATCCGAGGGTGGGTTCGACAGACGAAACGCGGGCGCCGGCATCGTACCGCTCCTCATTGGCTCTCTTCCATTGGAAGTGTAGGGGTGGAAGGTGAAAGAAAATCTCTGATAGCATTCCGTAGGCGTGCGGAGAATTGAGAGAGGAAGGGGAGGGGTACCCGAAGCGAAAAATAATGAGTTTCAAAAACAAACAAAATAATGTCGATAAACAAAAAAAGAAAGAAAAAAGGCACAAAGCCTACTGGATGTGTGACCCGCATTCCTATAGCTTGAACTTGGTTTAAAAAATAAATGTTGCGCAAGGCGCAATGACGAAAAAATGTTAAAATAACTCACCGGAACAAAAGTTTTATGAAGGGAGAATTTTTTATTGATTGAAATGTTCATAATTATTTTTTTTCCGAGTTTTAAAATTATGCTTTAGCGCAATATGACATTTTCAAAGTGCGGACAGAAAAGTGAAGTTCGAGGAAAAGTTTTCCAGAAAAGAAAATATTTATTGAACAATTTTTAAATATGAAATACATATTAATATTTGTTGAATTACTTATTCATTTATACAAGCAATTTTAATTCGTTATAAACGAATAATTAATTTTCTACTGAAAATTTTATGTAAACTACACAATTTGAAAATATTTCGCGCGTTAATCGAAAAAAAAAAAAAAAAACTTATACAAAAAAAAAAAAAAAAGTGATAATAATAATATCACAATTATTTATTTATTAGCTCTTTCCAGCATTAATCCATTTTTATCACATTATTATAATAAAATTTACGTTAAAATAAAATATTTCGAAATGAATTCACGTTGACTATGCTGTTCCATTTATTAACCCGTAAATTAAACCTAGTGTAAGTTTCCATTGTAAGCGACTTACTGATTGATCCCGGCAATATTGCTTCGAATAAATAACAATCCCGCGTCCTGTAAGTTCAATCAACATTTTTTTAAAATTTGGTGTTTGGATTATAAGACAAATAGTACTTTTTCAATAAAACAAATACAACAAATTTAAACATGCGTACAAAGAATAAAATACAATAAATGCGACAACAAATATGTTATTATTATTAATATATAGTATTAGCATTAGTTAATATATATAGAATAACCACAAGGTCAAACAACCAAATTCCATTAATTTCCCATCCAGTCTATGGACATACTGGGTACACAGCCTGATTTTCAATACCCGATTTCTATCCAGCAAAACGAATTTCAAAACTGGGTATCCAGAATCAGTTAACACTCATTTATGTTCTACACACTTGCATTAAATTTTAAGATGCGCTTGTTAAAATCTATAGAATATATTTCAAAAAATAAACTGAATGAAAATTAATTCAAAAATATTAATTTGTTACTTAACAAAGAAATTGTTATTATATAATTCTCTGTAAGTTAACAAGGGGATGGTAGAATTCCTTTTCTGTCTAAATAGGGAAACCTTTAAATCAAAATTGTTATTAAATATTTTTCTCATTTTAGGATGTTAAAGGAAAGAAACGAAAAAGTAGATGCTTAAATTATTACATATAAATTAAAAAATTGCTTTAGAGAACTTTTTTTTGTTTTGTTTTGTTAACAATTTAAGGAGGCGCAAACCTACCATCCTTTTTTATTTGATACAACTGTTTATGCAATAAAACTTTTCACTTTACTAGCCTTTCAGAAGAAATTTGATTTTTAAAATGATTATTGGGTTATTCCCCCTCTGAGAATATTCGAATCCCTCACACGAAAGTCCTGACGATTCAAAGAAGGAGGGTTTCCTGACCTCTCTCCCCTCTTCCACTTTTAGTCAAAATTGTGTCTAAATTTGTTTTTATAGTAAAGTGTTTAAAGGAGGAAAAAGGGTTTTCAAACTGGATTGCTTGGAAAAGTCAAAAACTGGGGGGGGGGGGGGGGGGCAGAAAAAACGATAATTTTAAATGATTCTTTTACCATTTCAGGAGGAAAATCCCCAAAATCTCCCGCTTTGCTACAACTGCTTAATTTCTTAAGCTTTCCACCTCTAGCCACTCATAAGTTGAACATAGAAAATAATCCTTTTCTCTTCCTCCAAATTAAATTCACGGTTATAAAATTATCGAAAGGGAACATATAAATGGGAGTGTTTCCAGAAAACGGTGGGTGATGGAGAAAAATTCAGGTTTAAGTAGTCAATTTAAGTAAAGGCTTTTCGGCATCTGTGATATTCAAGAGAGTATCTAAGTTTCTTATTTTATTTCATAACCGTAGTTGAACAGCCGACCCAATTTTGGGTTCACGACTACCAATATCCAACTCCGTAGTCTTTTAATTTTTTACCCAATCCAGAAGACAAGGGAACTCCTGGATCAAGTTATGGGAGAAATTTGCCTTCGAGGAGAAACTAACCCTCATTTGCGTTACATGGAGAAGACCACGAGAACCTCCCACGGTTAGCCTGACAAAGGAACTCTAACCCATGATTTTTATGGAATGATAACCAGATATTTTACGTCAGCACCGGGTTCGAATCCCAGCCATCGCTGGAATTCGAACTCGGATCACCTCATTGGAAGGCGAATGCTCTATCACCTGCGCCACCGCATCTCACGAAGTTCCTTATTGTTTTGTTCATACTTATTATTTTACCGTATATGTAAATCATGGATAATTAACACGTGGCCTGCATGCCACAGTCTAGTACGGTGAAGTTTTAACAGAGGTACTTTAATATTAAAGAATATTAAAGATAATAATGTGATCTTCAGAAACTTAATCTAAATCCGCAAAAATTCAACTTAATTTACACGATTTAGCAATCCGATATTATTTTAGCAGCATACATTTGATAACAAATTTTTTTTTATGAACACAATAAAATCAAAATATCGGTCAAGTTTAAGTCATACGCAATTAAAACTTCTAATTTAGTTCGCATCTTAAAGAACCTTATCCTAATGTTTGTAACAGTGAAAACAAATATGAAACTTCAAAAGCCACATCAATTTACTACAGGCTGTTTAATATCGTAGACCTGCAACCAAAAAAAGAGAAAGAAAAAAGAAAAGAAAAAATAGTTGACTCTGATAGATTTTTGGAGGCAAGATAATAGATTCTGGATGTATCAAAAATTCTATCATGTACCATTTTTTCAGAAATTGAAAATCTTGATTTTCGCAGTTACTATCTTCATATTCTAATCTAAAAAAAGATAAACATTTAGTACCTATGTTGTCGCTACAGAAGTCATGGAGATTAAATCTATACAATTTCGTGACCAACGACTTTATTGCGGCTATCTGGTCAGCATTGCGCACATATCGCCTTTACTTCACAGGCAAGCTGTTACCCATCGATCTGAAGCAGGCTGGGCTTCAAGCCGACACTGGGGATTAAGTCCTTCAAATTGACTGAGTGAATTGCTTTAACCACCGAGCCATCGTCGCTTATTTTAAACATAACCCAATGAATTAACTTCTAAAAATATGCCATTTTGTTATATTTATTACATTATTTTTTAAAATTTTCTCTACTCAAAATTATATGAAAAAAAGTGCTACTTGTGAAAATTTTTACAAATAACCTAAATAAAACACTTAAAGAAAATCTTTTTGCATTTTTCAGTATATTGAAATTTTTTCCTTTCAGATTAGGGCATTCTTTCTAAAAAAGTTGTTTAAATCTAGTGTAGATTATAAAATTTGATTTTCTTTAGCATAATTAATCAATTTTATAACAACACCCTTAAAATGGTAAATCTAGCCTTCATAAGACCCTATTGAGAAATTTATTAACCGTCATATATTTTACGAACATCATTTGGGAAATAATGTAGATAATTAAAGGGCTTATTACGAAAATATGACAATCCTAATTTTCGATGTTTACATAACCTTGAAAAAAGTAGAGGCAGAATGTCCTCATTTTTAATCATTTTCTAAGAGAAATAAAAATGGGTAACGCTATCGTGATTTGCACAAAATATTTACAAGAAAAAAAAATATCTAAATGTCTGTACAAACCTGTTCAAATAATTTATGTTTCACATTTCCTTGACAAAACTTTTTAAATTTCAAGTAGTAGCTAAAACGATAATACATTCCTTGCATATAATCAATAATAAATTATCCTCTTTTTCCAGATTTTACTTATAACGGTTCGTTATAGTTTCACAATGGCCTATCCTTTAATTTAAACCATCAGTTTCTAAAGGTGCAGAATCCTAAGTCCCTGTGAAAGGGTCACAAGGGTTCCAAGAGTTAAGGAATTTTTTTTAAACCAAATATGATTTTTAAAATCTATAATTAATTTTATATCTGATTAATTATACATTATTTATATAAAATTGTCTTGCGTTTTATGAAATTAATTAAAATGCTTGTTAAAAGAGATAGCTTTTTCAAGATTTTACTAGCGGTTCGTTATAGTTTATATAGTTCGTTATAGTTTATAGTTCAATCTCTTTAACCATCGGTTTCCAAAGGTGTTCTGCAGAACCCTAAGGTTCTGTGAAAGGGTCACAAGGGTTCCAAGATTTCATGATTTTTTTTAACCAAATATGATCTTTAAAACCTATTATTAATTATACATTATTTATTTAACATTTTCGTTCTTTTTCTTAAACTAATTAAAATGCTTGTTAAAAAAGAAAAGCAATATTAAAATATTTTTATCACTGCACGAATAATGAAACGGATACACATTTATTTTATGAAAAATTGCATTAATATTTCCCATCGTATAAAAATAACCAAATTCAATAATGAAGAAATATGCTTCTCTGGCAAACATTCTCAACGTTTATTTTCGTCTTATTTCGATTTTATTTCAACGAAAACTACATTTTAGCTAATTTATTATAAGTTAATATATATATGCATTCTCGAAAATCAAATTGGAACTGAATTCGATGCCGCTCCAGACCTGTAAATTCATAAAACCGAACTTTAAGACTAGTATTGATAAAAAGAAACAGTAAAACATTTCTTTCTTCACATTTTTAAAATACAATTAATTAAATTGCAATCATTAATTATTTTCCAGATATTTTATAGTCTTCCGCTGATTAATATGTTCATAATTGCTAATGAAATTTATTAATTATGTCTCGGGGGTTCCGCCAAAAAATCTGTTATTTACGGTTCCATAGCTAAAAAAATTGGGAACCTACTGCTTCAGACGTCCCTCGAATTCTTCTTTTTAACATTGGTCGAGCGTTTACTTATAGCTTATAAAAACGCTATATTTACTTGTAAACGAGAAAAATACTATAGATAATATTTTTTTCTAAAAGCCCAGACTTTGGAATCGTTTCATGATACATAGAATGTTTTCAATTTATAAAATTGCTTTTATTACAGATTTTCTCGGGAATCAAATTTGATGTGAGTAAAACAATTGCTATCAGTTTACACATGACCCGACTCCGCCACCCCCCTTGTTCTAGAATATCTGAATATATTATTGAAAAGAAAAATACATAATTACGAAAACTTAATGGCAACACAACACACACATAAAGTCAATTAATCAACATAAGTCTAAAACACTACTAAAAGTGGTTACACACTGCTGAAAAATAAATTTGCTTTACATAGAAAACTAATTTGAAATTAATTAGAATTAATTTAGACATGAACAGTGCTCTAAAAAGCGAATACCCTGAATAACTTTTGATCTAGTGACTGGAGTTTCTCTTACTAGAATTCAATATTAATGGTTCAAAGGCCTAATCTTAAATATTTTAATTAGAACAGAGAATAAATATTTTAAGTTACGAAATCAGTCACAAAAACGGACTTTCTCTGAATAAACCTACTCTTATTTTTTTTATTTCTGTTGACGGATTTGGATTCTTGATCCTCAAAATAGGAGCCGCGGGCCAACTGTGGCCCGCTGGAAGGTTTTATCCGGCCCGCGGATAGAATTTTAACTTGCCGATCCGTGGCAAATATAAACAATATACATCAATTTTCTTGTCGACTTTGTTTAAAGCAATTTATGTTCTTTCTTTTTTAGCGAAGTACTGATGACCTTTTTACTTTCTTTATTTTTGTTCTACAAAGCATAAATTGATGGCAAATAGCACAGACAGCTTCAATTGGTAAAATGTTGGAAGCAGAAGTTCTTTATAAAATAGCCGTATATTGGCTCCAACTAGCGTTTGTCTTTCTCGAGGTGCAGACTTATGGAATCTAATATAGGTGAATTGTGCTTCACATGTAGCAGACTGCGCATTTTAAGCTCCAACGAGCGGACAGTCTAACCATCATCTGAAGCAGTTGTTTCTAAATATGCCAATGTTTGAATTTTACAAATCAGTACCAAAATCTAGTTTCCAAAATTTAATATTTCATGCCCAGAAAATTAGTACTATGCTGACTTAATATTATATATGTGAATAAGAGTTTTCAACTGTGAACCTTAGAATTTAGATTCATTTCATTTATCTCACTAAATATTTAAATTAAAATTCGTATATTGTTTTTTTTTTCTTTTAAATTTTGAAGTTTTTACTTGGCCCACCAAACATTTTCTTTCTCGTTTTTTTGCCCTCGACCAAAAAAGCTTGCCCATCCCTGACTTAGACTCTTTAGTGTTAATTTCATTTTTCGCTAGATCTCGAGAACGTTTTAAGCGAATCGAAAAACTTTTGCACACCACTCTAAAATTCATTTATTCAAAGATAGTCATGTTTTGATAATGTTTTGTCAATAGTTTTTAAGAACTTTTTTATAGGACAAACTTGAAAATGAATATGGCATCACAGAGGGGCAAAAATTGAACGAAATCGGTTGAATAGTTTCTGAGAAATAAAATATTAAAAAAGTCGTATATAAAATTTATTTATTTTTTAAATTCAAATTTAAGGTGAAGCCCTCGGAGCATCATGATTGAGTTTTAGTACGTGAAAAATCCAGTTACTAGATCATAAGTCATTCGGGGTGTTTTATTTTTCTTCGCGCAATGTACAATCGGTTTACATGTAACGGTTACAAATACAAATTAATTGTTTTGGTACATTTGCTGTAGTAAGTTTGAAAGAGTAAGGCTATATTACATGCAAGTTAGACGTCACTAGAATGACAGGAAGTTACTGCATCGACCCACAAAATATTTTAAAAAAATATCGAAATACTTTTAAAATCAATTTTTTTTAAAAGAATGTTTTTCTATCCTTTAAAAAGTTTGAAATGTTTCAAAATCTTAACCTTCTTGGAAATTTTTAAATTCATATCGTTGAAAAGAATTAAACGAATTTTTTTGAAAAAGCGAAACAAAATTATTCTTTAAGTTTGTTATACCTTTTATCTTGGGTTAATAAATTATTTTGTTGCAAGATGCTGAAATATCTTTTCCTTAGGGCTAATGAATAAAGAGATGTAAATATTTCCCCCTAGGATTAGGAAAATAACTTATCCCTGGAATGTCGTTTCGGACATCCCAACGACGATATATGTACTTTTTTAAAGATGTTTTAATGATACTGACTCGAAAATCGTAATTTTATTAAAATGCCGTTGGATAGCTTAGTTCGGGTAGGGATGCGGCACCCCTTAATTTTCGAATGTACATTACAGATACACAAAAAACACGAAGATCCCCTTATGACTGAATTAAACAATGAAAGGAGGGAGGAGTTAAATATGACATTGATATTTATTTCATATTATAAAATCGTAAGCGCCGCCGCTGTTTTGGGTGTTTAACTTAACGTAGCATTTTGTTTTGCTGCACAAAAACTATTAGGCTTAAACTTAAAATTAAGAAAATGTGTAGAAAATGTACGGAATAAAAAACATTAACATTCAGTATTTATTTCGAGAATTATTAACTGTTAAAGTTGTACTAAAAAAATAATAAGTTGACCACTTAGCATTCTGCAGAAATGCAATTACGGAGTTTAAGTTTGACGTGCTGAAAAAGCCATTTTATTTATGAACTTAACTCCAGTTCCTTTCGAAATTGGAATTTTTTTAAAGTTCTTTTTTCGCGATTTTCGCTGTAAATAATGACTATTTATCCATTGCTGTTGAAAAATCCTCTCTCTCAAAACCATCTTTTAATAAGCTCGTACTTGAGTTGATATCAAAAGTAACAAAAAATTCAATAAATACAATAAAAAATAAAAATGAAGGAAATGACGTTGCCTGATGCAAATCTTAACATATGTGTCGACATCTTTAAAATATAAAAGGCAAAAATTAAATAAAAACTTTTCTTAATTTGAAATGTTATGTGATAGATCGTTATATGTTGTTACAAGTAAAATTACTTCTTACTTATTGCTTTTGATTGTGTATCACATTCTGTATTCCTAAGTTTGATTTTTTTTCTTCCCTCGAGAACAGTTGATTATTTTTTAAATCTAGATATCCGTACATTTAGTTATGATTAACATATTTATAAAATGTGTTTTCATAAAGTTATAATACGAATAATATGTATTATAAATAAAATAATTTTGTTATCAAATTTTTAAGGAAAAAAAAAAAAATAATGAATAAGAAGCAACCTTGGGGGTTGGTGGACGAAGCCTCCTAGTATGTAAATGAATTGAAAAATTTTATTTACCATATTCGGCAGTACAAGGTTCGGTACTTCCTAACCAAATTACAGAACTGAAGTAAACGGTATCTAAGAATTTTAACGATTTTTTTCAGACAAAATTACGCAAATAAATTTTGCAATCGGCATTTTTTGAAAAGCATTAGTCTGTTTTTAGATTTTTGAAACATGCCTTTTTTTTGTAACCTATGTTGCGTAGCTTATGTTTTCGCCAATTTAAACAAAAATAAGTTTGTTTAAAAAAAAAAGAAAGAAAAAGCATAGACAGATGTATAACACAATTCTTAATCGAGAACACAATTTCAAACAGATTTACATATGTTTAACCAAATATAAGTGCAGTCGAATGCAGTACTTTTTGTGTAAAATAACTAAGTGCATTCATTAATGTTTTTTTTATTTATTTTTGTTCAACGAGCAAAAAATTCAATATTCATACGGCTGTTTTTGGCTTAAAAGGGTAAATTTTTATTAAGGAGATCTGAGCTTTCTCAAAAATTACCCTTTTCTTTTGATAAAGAATAAACCGTTGCGGAATCTTGTAATATGAACCACATGGGAATCTTTAAATTTGATCGAGTTTGTCTGAAACCCATATTTTATAATCCATCTTGATCAATGTCTTAGAAACTATTCATCAAATTACCATTTTGTTTTATGAATTTATAGATAATATAACTCTCTAGAATTGAGCGTTGATCGGTATATATTCAATTATTCAATATTCTTTATATGAAATTTTAGAATCCTTGTCAGAAATGAAACAAAAAAAGTGCATATTTTAAGAGCTGCACGCTAATAGTTAGAGGAGAAAAACAAAAATATATTGCGAAATCTTTAACGGTGAAAGTGTTATAAAAAACATAGAAAAGATACGAAGTTAGGACTATAAAAAAGAACTACTAAACCGAATTTCAAGTTTTATTTAGCAATCAAATAGGTTTTAATGTTTTAAATCTGGCCTTCGACAATAGTAATTCGCAAAGGTTTGGAAAAGTGAAACCTACAATTTTGGACAACAGTATTCTCCACAACAGTCTTCCTTTGAAATCACAACAATTAAAATTATCATTTAATGCTCATAATTTTTTGAAGTGAGTTGCAACTATACCTGGAAATAAAAATCGCAATTTAAATTTGTTGAAAATGGAACTGAAATTTTTACGTTACAACAAGCTCATACGAAACTAATTTCTCACATTCGCTCCGCGGAACTAATATTCTGCAAATAAATATTTTTTCTTCTGAGAGGCATTTTTTTTTATTCTTGTAAAAAATTATTAAAATACCAAAGAGTAAAAAAGTATCATACACTTTGAAATTGAGCTTCAATTCAATCTGAAAATAACAGTCGAAATTTCATAATTTTGTTGAAAATATGATGAAACATTACAACAGACATTTAGAAACTAATTTCCCTCATCTTCACTGCGGAATCTACATTTTTAAGCGATATATTTTTTGAAAAGCAATTATTAAAAATAATCACATTAACAGCAATAAAAGTAAAGCAATATAGCATCTTTTGTGGGCCAGTGGGGTCATGGAGGTTAAGGCTCCATAATTTCATGATCACCGGCATGAATGTGGCAATGCGATTAGAATTGAGCACTGGCTGCTTTTACTTTTTAGACAAACTGGAACCCATCGATCTGACGCTGGGTATGTTTCAAGCTACCGGATCAAAACATAGTGCATCACAATGTGTCTTAACCACAGAGCCATCGTGGTCCATTTGACTACAACCTTGTGTAAAAATAGCGGTTTAAATTACGATTTTCAGGTGGAAAAGTGACTACATATTAACGTAACAAGAAACAATTTAGATTTCCAAATTTGCTCTACGAAACCTTTACATTTTACCATAAATATTGTTTTATGACGTCTGAATTTTTAATCTCATCGAAAACACTAATACCCTGTTAATACAGGCTGCAAAGAGTATAAATATAAAAGATTCAACAATATCTAGCCCAATCAGATCTGAGAGGACCTCCCGTAAAATGTTAAGTTTAGGTACGCCTATAGTAAACCTTATAGTTTCAAATGCTGAAAATATTTTGTCGAAACGTCAAAATGCAAATAAATTATTGCATGAAAACTTCCCACTGAATAATCTTGCCATAATTTGCTTGCATTTTGATATTGAAAAGAAGAAAAAAAAATTCAGCAAACGTTCTTTTTTAAAATCTGAAGTAGTAGCTAGCAGATGAAAATACTCAATAGTATTAAATACTAATTAATTATCAAACGTTTAAACCACTTATGTAGGTGAAAGAGAATTTTATATGAAAGGTTTCTTATTGTGGTATACAGTTCAGTGGTTAGGTTTAGTACAAATGATACTATTATGGTGCCACTGGCAGTATTGACAGCATTTTAGTTTATTAATCATAAATAAATGCTAGATTTAATTATCCTTTTGATTTTTAATACAAAAAAATAAAACTGAATGATAAATCTAAATATACGAACAAATAAAATAATTAAAATATTTAAAAGTTAAAAAAAAATCGTCAATTTTTTCACTTATTTTAAACCAAATGTTCAAAAATAAATGTGGAAAGACAAACAAGAGATTTTTTATTTTATTTTCGTTTCTTATTCATGCATTCTTTTTTTAATTCTAAGGTTTTCTTTTTTAATAGCAGAATGAGTATTGTTTTCCATTATAAATTTTAAAAAATCAATTTAACAAATAAATTAAAAAAAAAAAAATGGTATTACGGTTTTGTTTAAATAGAAATATTTTAAAAATGAAAAAGAAACTTATACTTAAATTTTATTCTTTTATAAAATATGAAAAAAATGTTGGTTCAGCATCTGAAAAGTAAAGAATACATAGAATATAAATAAATAAAATAACCACGAGGAAGATCGTTTTATGCTTTACAGGTGTCCCTTATTTAAAAATAATATAAAAAGTGTCGTTTTCTACTTCCCGTGTTTTTTCCCAGTTCTTTGGAATTATGATGTAAAAGAATATCCGAAAAGAACGGGAGAAAATCGGTTTTATTTTATTTGTTTTGTTGTATGTTAAGATTTCAATTCTACCCCTTTTGTACTCAATATCCTTTCTCATGCCCGAATGAGGCTGGAGGGGCCCGTTTAAATATTGCGTTTTCAATTATGAAAAATAAGATAGAAATTTGTCTTTATTTATTAAATGTTGAAAGCTGATCAATGTTTGGAGAGCCACTCAAGTGTAAAAAATAATGGAATGTTTCTCACAAATTTCGTAATAATGTTTTTTTTTTTTTTTTTTTTTTTTTTGGGGGGGGGGGGGTGATTTATCTTGAATCCTAAACTGGTTAAATCTGTGTAAGCATTGAGTGTTGAAGTGTTGTGGCGGGAAACCTACATTTAAAAATTTTCTATTTTGTCGAAACGTCAAAATGCAAATAAATTATTGCATGAAAACTTCCCACTGAATAATCTTGCCATAATTTGCTTGCATTTTGATATTGAAAAGAAGAAAAAAAAATTCAGCAAACGTTCTTTTTTAAAATCTGAAGTAGTAGCTAGCAGATGAAAATACTCAATAGTATTAAATACTAATTAATTATCAAACGTTTAAACCACTTATGTAGGTGAAAGAGAATTTTATATGAAAGGTTTCTTATTGTGGTATACAGTTCAGTGGTTAGGTTTAGTACAAATGATACTATTATGGTGCCACTGGCAGTATTGACAGCATTTTAGTTTATTAATCATAAATAAATGCTAGATTTAATTATCCTTTTGATTTTTAATACAAAAAAATAAAACTGAATGATAAATCTAAATATACGAACAAATAAAATAATTAAAATATTTAAAAGTTAAAAAAAAATCGTCAATTTTTTCACTTATTTTAAACCAAATGTTCAAAAATAAATGTGGAAAGACAAACAAGAGATTTTTTATTTTATTTTCGTTTCTTATTCATGCATTCTTTTTTTAATTCTAAGGTTTTCTTTTTTAATAGCAGAATGAGTATTGTTTTCCATTATAAATTTTAAAAAATCAATTTAACAAATAAATTAAAAAAAAAAAAATGGTATTACGGTTTTGTTTAAATAGAAATATTTTAAAAATGAAAAAGAAACTTATACTTAAATTTTATTCTTTTATAAAATATGAAAAAAATGTTGGTTCAGCATCTGAAAAGTAAAGAATACATAGAATATAAATAAATAAAATAACCACGAGGAAGATCGTTTTATGCTTTACAGGTGTCCCTTATTTAAAAATAAAATAAAAAGTGTCGTTTTCTACTTCCCGTGTTTTTTCCCAGTTCTTTGGAATTATGATGTAAAAGAATATCCGAAAAGAACGGGAGAAAATCGGTTTT
The DNA here is from genome assembly GCA_949128135.1 of Parasteatoda lunata. Taxonomy (NCBI): domain Eukaryota; kingdom Metazoa; phylum Arthropoda; class Arachnida; order Araneae; family Theridiidae; genus Parasteatoda; species Parasteatoda lunata. Next base: position 89,869,852 of record OX421974.1, on the reverse strand, counting down.
ATTTTATTTGTTTTGTTGTATGTTAAGATTTCAATTCTACCCCTTTTGTACTCAATATCCTTTCTCATGCCCGAATGAGGCTGGAGGGGCCCGTTTAAATATTGCGTTTTCAATTATGAAAAATAAGATAGAAATTTGTCTTTATTTATTAAATGTTGAAAGCTGATCAATGTTTGGAGAGCCACTCAAGTGTAAAAAATAATGGAATGTTTCTCACAAATTTCGTAATAATGTTTTTTTTTTTTTTTTTTTTTGGGGGGGGGGGGGGTGATTTATCTTGAATCCTAAACTGGTTAAATCTGTGTAAGCATTGAGTGTTGAAGTGTTGTGGCGGGAAACCTACATTTAAAAATTTTATATTTTGGAAATTATAAAATGGCAATTAAAATAAAAGGAGGATGAATGAAAAGGAGGAGGGGAGGAGCTTAGGAGGTTGAATTTATCAGGTTAAACATTAACATTTCGTATGAGTATGGAATTTACTCCGAAATGATAATTTAAATCAGTGTTTCCCAAAGTGTGGTACCCGTACCCCCAGGGGTACGGGTACAGTTTCGCTGGGGTACGCGTTCTTATGCGAAATATCTTGCAACAAACGAAAATTTAAAAGAATTTTATTTAAAAACAAAGCTAGCCATGAAAATTTACGATTACGTATTTTTCTATTAGCTATTTTTTGCAAAGTTAACACTTAGTAATTAGTGGTGTCAACAGCCAGTTGTGATTTTTAACTTTTGTGAAATTTTTTATAGTAAAAAATACATTGATTTTTTATTAGTGGTACGCAGCGCTTCGAAAAATTTTGAAAGGGTACACAAAAGTCATAAGTTTGGGAAACACTGATCTAAATACATTACGTTCAAAACTATATTAGCGTTATACTGTATAGAAATATGGCTATATAGCCAGATTTCTTCCAGATTATCGCTATATAGAACTATATCGCTATATAATTAAGCAATTAGCATCATGTTATGATTTTTTTTTTTTTTTTTTTACTTTTTATAAAACTTGTATGGTTTTTATTGAATAAATAACGTTTTTTATTGTTTTATGTAATTTGTTTGAAAAAATAATATAATAACATAGAGATTGTATTTCATAAACTAATCGCTGTGCAATAAATATAGTCAAACTTACTGATTTATTCACATAAAAAATATTTTCACTTTGGAATGAAAAAAAAAAAAAAAATAGAAGATATAAATTGAAACAGTGTTTCGTAATTTTGTTAGCAAACTGAAAAAATTTAACATCATAAAAAAATATTAAAAAAACATTTTAAAAACTATGTTTTTCAAGTAGACTAGTAAGGAGAAAATAATTTTATTTTAGTAAAACATGAAACGTATGGCGCTGGCCGGAGAAAAAAAATTTGTTTCTGAAGTCAGTAAAGAAAATGATGCGTCATACTCTTTCATTTTTGGTGTTAGAAAAATAGAATTATGCTCCCCTTTTGAAATTCAGTTGAAAAACGAAGGTTTAAATTTATATATTTTATTTCATTTCCCTTTTAGTTTCATGTCTGTATAAGTCGCAAAGTGATAAAAAAGTTTGACTGACAATAAAATGGCAATAAATTATGCTTGCATCATTTAGGACACAATTGTAACTTTTCTTTGCCACAAAATACAACGCTTTTGAACATTCTAACCTCTAGCTAGTCGAATAGTGGTCGAAAATACGATTGGCGATATAAATTCCATTTGGCGATATATACTCTGCTTGAATCAACAAGATGTGAGAATAAGTTTTAGTCGTGACAGAACTTTATAAAGAAAATGGACCACTATAAAGAAATGAATGGCCATGAACCTAATGAAACTTGCATTATCATTTAAGCACAGTGTTTCAATTTTGAACATTTTAAATAGCCGGAAAGTTGCGAAAATATGAAATGACGATTAATTCCTCTTAGTGGTTGCTTATGTGGCAATAAACTCTTCTTGTAGTGGTCAGGAAACGATTGATAGGCAATCTAGCTCAAAGTTCTAGGTAAAATGTAAGTATTCCTGCTGTTTGGATAGAGGTCATAATTTCGATTTTCGGCAAATTCCTTTTTTCAATAATACGACGATAAAAAATTTTTTTTGGCGTCCATTAAACGATTACAACTTGTATTGTCATTAGGAACAGAGCTCCAGATGAGATTAAGCACTCTAGTTACTAGAAAAATTGTCAAAATATAGATTGACGATAATTCTTAAAGATACTCTCGAAACGATTGTAGTGTAATCAGACTTAGATCTCTATTTGAAATTTGATTATTCTAACTTGTCGGAGAAGATCGAAATTTTTATTGACGCAAATTTATTGAGCTGACCATAAATTTGTAGAGCTTGGAGGCGTATATGAGGAAGTCATAAATTTGAAGAGCGGTTAGGTAATGATTGAAACTTGTATTGTCGTCAAGTACAGTTATGCTGCGAGTTATTAAATGAACGCTTTAGCTAGTCGATCGATTGCTATAGGGCAAACGCACCAGTACAGATTTCAGCAGTCTTCGACAAACAGGTACAAGTAGAAAATAAGACGAAATTTTAATTATAAGATTTCATTGCTGCAGATACGAAAACAAGTTTTTTTTAAAAAAATCAATACTAATAAAAATTTTCAACTATCTTAGAGGTCATTGTATTTAGGACATCAAAAATGTAAAATTCAGGCTTCTATCAGTTTCTTCCAAATCCTAAATCTATATTAGCACCTAATAAAAGAAAAAAAGAAAAAAGTCGGAATTCACATTACCAATTGAAACTTCAGGGTGCTTTTCAATTATGTTACTGTAGTGTATCTATCACTACAAAATTACAATTCCAATTCCCTAGTATATAAGTCATGTTAACTCGATTCTATGGTGGGGTACCTTTTCATAGATATTGGCATGGTCGATACCTACTCTCGCCACATTAGTGACCTTCTACGTGATGTGAACATGCCTACCTAGGCAGAAATTCCCCAGATTACTTTGCCATGGGTCGAAAAGTTGTGTGCACTATAATATCTTTTTATTTAGGATATGACACAGTTTAAGATATCCTTTTTGGAGCTCTGAAGCACTTTTTGAAAAATTCTGTTCGTGAATGGTTTTCCGTTATTTTATGAATGGTCCAAAAATAACGGAAAGCTTTGTTTTCTGTTTTGTTTTATTAACTCACTTTCGTGTCTGTGTGAGTGAAATCCTCAATCAGAATTTCGTCGAATTTTCTTACAAGTTAATATATTTAAATCTCTACTGGAGCTCCCAACCCGACGGCAATGCAAGCAGAATACATAGCCACATTATCCCCACAGGAAATTTATTGTCAATCAAAATTCAAGCCACTTATCGACTAACATAAAGTTTTAAATCTCACCCAGTGCACTGTCCCGAAGGATTATACAAGATATGCTAGTTATAATCGTTTCCTGACAGTTGCAAAAAATTTTTTATCGCCATATTATCGCCAAAAAGAATTTATCCTCATTTAAAATCCCGATCACTTTTGATTACTTAAAAAGATCAAAATTTAACTGGAGGTCTGTGCTGGGCAGTATCAATAATTTCTGGACCGCTATAGCAAAATTTATCGCCCACAAACTAACAGACGGATGTCTAAAAAAATACAATAAAACGAAATTTTAAAAACTACGTTTTTTAAGAAGTCTGAAAAGGATGAAGCAATTTTCTTTTTTTCCAGACCTACAACGAAATTAGCAAGGCGTATTTTCGCAGTTAACTTTTATCCCCACCGATATTTTCTTCATGTCATTTCAAAATGATACGTCTTTCGATATACATTTTAGGTCTGACAAAAATGAAAATTTCTCATATTAATTTTGAAATTTTTATTATATTTTATTACATGAATAGGTTCTTTTAATCAATACCCCCTTTTTAATTTTTTTACACCATAGTTTTCCCCCTTGTCAGTTAAACCCTTTTAATTCCATATTTGTAAAAATGAATAATTTAAAAAAAATTCAAGAAAATTAAGTTCTTTAAAAAAGTAAAGTAATTGTCTTGCAACACATTAAAAAATTACTTAACAGATATGTGATGCCTTTATAGGTATTGCATATTTCCAAGCTTTCAAAATTTCTATAATTTCATAAATTTAATTTTTTAATCATTCTGAATCTAATTATAATTAAATGAAATCAATTATTTAATTTTTATCACTTTTTATAAAAGCGCATATAAATAATTTTTCTAAACAATTTAAATAACGGCCAATTTTTAACAAACTTTTTTTTTTTGGTTCAATACAAAGGTATAACTCATTAATTTAGTGTCTCGACCATTCGAATATCAATATATACTTTAAACTTCAAGCTGCTTCATTTCTCTAACTACAAAAATGTTTCGGTTACAGGGTTATATTAACTTTCCACAGTCATTTTAGTGATTAAACTGTAGTCAGATTATTTAAAATTTATAATAACGTGGGGTTAGCTTTGTTTTTGGCTATACTACCTATTGATAACTCGCCAGTTTTCATCTCTTCCCATGTTTAGAAGTGTTCGTTAGCTTTAGTAATTATTCAGTCATTAGTAATTTTAAATACTTTGCGTTAGGACTGGGGGTTTTTTTTTGATGTCCCTCAGTCCGACAGTTTATGGTTACAATTGTCATATAAAAATGAATAGCTTCGTCTCGGCGTGCTTGCTATTTTATTTTTATTATATTTTGTCATATTTTGTTCCCTTTAGAAATATTCCTTATATAAAGCAATTTTGTTTGATGTATCTCAGCATTAATCCCTTTTTCACTACTACCAACTCAATGAAAAACAGGAAAATCACCACTATTACAACCAATTCTTCCATAAAACTGGATAAATGTGTCTTATAAGACAGTTAATATGAGAGCATTTTTGTTTACGTGTTATAAAACATGTATATATTTAATGGCTTTTACCTGGGTCAAAGATATGATTTCGGGGCTCCAATGCACCTTAACTACTGTGTGGACCCCCTTTTTTACCACTCTAAAAAAATCTATAGCTACTTAAAATGGAATAAGAGTTTATAAGTAGGAAAATGTTAGAATCAGACAGAGAGCAAGTGCAATAAAATTACTATACGATTTGTTTTTATTTCTATTTGATTTTTGTTGTGTTGAAATTGATAATTTAAAAATTTAGAAAGAATACTTCAGAAAGTGTACATCTTTCTGAATGCATAAAGACATCAACAATCTAATACTTTATCTGCAGTGTTTCCTAAATTGTTTCCATGCGCTCTTTCCAATTTCGAAATCTATGATAAAAAAAAAAATAAGGACTTGCTATTTGCGTAATAATCCAAGCAATAGTGCTCCAAAATGGACAAATTGGCGGAATTTTTCATTTTTTGAACACTTATGTTTTTTGGAGTATACACGAATTCGCATTTTGCGACCAAATTATTTTTTCAGGAAATATGCTTTTATTTTCCAGGAAAAACTTTAAAATATCAGTTTTTTTAATACGTAATTTGCTTTATGAAAGTTTCTGATGGTATATTTGAAAACTAGAGAATGTGAGTTTTTTGTTTAACTTTGCATTTGTTCCAAGTAACAAAAATATTCACTCCCTCCCGCCGAGTATTCCATCTCATAAAATAAAAACACATAAGGGCATTTCTTGGTTAATATTTATTGATGTTTTTTTTTTAATTTTAGGCAATCTAAAATTAGATTATAACCCTAAACATTTCGATGCGAATAAGGTTTACATGAAACAAAAATAATAGTCTAACAAAGGAAAAAAATAGATTTTATTTACCAAGTTTAATATAAAAACTACTTTTGTCTGATAATAATAATGTGCAAGTTACCTTAGGTTGGTGGTTACAATAATTATCAACATGTTGTCCTCTACTATTAAGTTTTCAAGGGCATTCAAGTACTGCATAGTATGCCTGAAATCTCCCTTTCATTCTCGCATGTTTCCTGAATACGAAAACAATGATATATGGGTTCGTCATTTTGTAAAGCAGCTACCATTCCTTCCCTAATATCCTTTATTTGCGAAATCAATGGTCAAATCAAATGTGTAGGTACATACTCTATAATCAAATGTGTACCTTCTCTTCTTTTCGTTATGCACTGTTGTTTTATTTCATTTTTTTTTTTTTTTATACTGAAAATCAAAAATAATATGGAAAGCAGTAAGAAAGACAAACGGTAAAAATAAAATATTATAATCTAAATAAACTTGACTTACAATATACAGAATTTAATTAGTTTATAATTTTATTGCTTAGCAACGATCGGTTCTCACAATTTTAATGCAATGACTCAGAATTTTGCTTTTCCGTTAGAAATCTTGAATTATGTATTTTCTTTTTATAAATAAAATTTTTGAATAACATTATTCGTATCGAACTGAAAAAATAACGGACATTCACCTTAAGAAAATAAACTGTGTAATCACCATAGACGAGACTTTTAAAAAATATTGTTAGAAACTAACCGCTAGGGCGACCAGCTTGTTCGCCTACATCAGTGTTTCCCAAACTTATGACTTTTGTGTACCCTTTCTAAATTTTTCGTAATGTTGCGTGGCACTAATAAAAAAAAAAATGAATGTATTTTTTACAATAAAAAAATTGCACAAAAGTTAAAAATCCCAACTGGCTGTTGACACCGCTAATTATTAACTGTTAACTCTGCAAAAAATAGCCAATAGAAAAATTCGTAATCGTAAACTTTCATGGCCAGCTTTGTTTTTGAATAAAATTTTTTGAAATTTTCGTTTGTTGCAAGATATTTCGCATAAAAACCCCCGCTAAACTGTTCCCGTACTCCTAGGGGTACTCCTAGGGGTACGCGTACCACACTTTGAGAAACACTGGCCTACATTAATTCCGTCTGTCCACATAGATTGGGCTGCATTCGGCAACATTGGTATTTTAGAACCAAATTAATAGGATTAAGTAAAAATCGTTCACGTATTTCAGTTTTCCTTTTGTGTTCATCGCTTCATGACTCCACACTGATCCTGCTGTCCTCGAGAGCATTCGAGTTGATATATTTATAAGAAGAGAAAGTAGTTTAGTTTTAAAAAAATATTTTAATTCCTACAGCAAACAAACACGGTTTATCAGCGATGATATTTAATGGGACCTATTCTCTGCGACAGTCTGAAACACGTTTTTAGTCTAAAAGATTAAAAAAGATTTATTCAATTTGAATGGAAGCAAACGATAATGCCAAGAAATATAAAAAAAAATTATAATATCGAGAAATATCGACAAACGATAATATCGTGAGTAAAGCCTTCTGTATGAAGGAGGTGGAAGAAAACTCTGCTTTGCTAAGCGCTATTTCACTTGGGAAGGTGGCGGTAAAATAGGTGTATTGATTGGCGGATTATTTGCTACGAATTATTTTGACAAAAAAAGAAAAAAAAAAGTGTAGAAGAAAAAAAGATGTGATTAAATAATTGCATTTGCGTGCCACCTGAAATTTCTCTCAGTATTAAAAAATTGTAAGGGCCTCCCGTCGCTGTTTTGGGTGTTTAATGTACTTAACGTACAGACTTAAACTTTGACATGCTGAAAGAGTCATTTTCAATTATAAACTGAATGAGTTTATTTATTTATTTATTTTGTTTTCCAAAATTCCGAAAGTTGTCCGAAAGTTATGGCAATTAAGTTCTTTTTACTTTAATTTTTTCCCAATTTTTTTTTTCTTTCTTCTTTTAAATAAAGATTATTTTTCCATTGTTGTCGAAAAATCTCTCTCGATCAACATTTTACTTGCTCGCGATTGACTTGTTCCCAAAAGTAACAAAAAAAAAAAATTGAATAAATAAAATAAATGAAATGAGACAAAGCTATCAGGTATTGTCAGATACAAATCAACATTTATATCGAAATTTTTAAAATTATGAATGTCTCACGAGAACTTGAAACTGGTAGGAAATTGTTATTACAATTTGTAATCGATTCGTTATACAATGTACTTTCATATACTTTCAGTGCAATTTGTTATACAATGTAAGGTTATCGATATGGTTTGTTAACTGGTGAAATTTTTTCTCATTAATTATTTCTTTTTTTCTATATTTCTAAGTTTAAAAAATATCTTTATCAAGTACACTTTTTTCCAAATTCAAGCAAACTTTCAATTAGTTACAATTAACATATTAACAAATAGTTCTTACATAAAATAATAATTATATATTTTATTAACAAAATTATTAATATTAAAATTATTATACAAAATATTGTTACAGTCGAACTCGTTTACAACGAGCTCGGATTTAACGAGAACTCGGATATACCGAGGGAAACGAGAATATTTGGTTGGATCAATGTTAGGTCTATGGAACAGAAGTCGCTTTTAACGAGCAAGACCCGGTTTTAGCGAGCATTTTTTTCTGTCTTGCAATCTTTTTTCTCATCTTTCTAGTCTTTCTGTCTCATCTTTTGATCATCAACAAAGATGAATGAGAGACCACAATGGAGAGATAGGCGAATGAAGCACTAATATAAATGCAATAGTCAAAAACATATTATAAACATGTATCCATACTAGGAAATATCTTTTCCGAATGCAAACAAATAAAAATGATTTTATTCACAGTCAATAAAAAAACGTGTAAAAAATTATAATTTCGGCAGGTTCTTTCATTTCAACCTTCCCTCCGATAAAATCCCTTTTACTAGAAATTTCTTACAAATGTCAAAAATTGCAAAAAGATTCATAAGCGTGGTTCATTAACTGAGCAAATTGAATGTAAAGTCCTAAAACATACGAAAAGTAAAATTTTCCATTTTAGAATACTATTGAGAATACAAATTATATATATACTTTTTGAAATTTTTGTGAAGATTTTTTTTTTTTTTTTTTAAAAAGGAAATTAGTAAAAACACACCCCTTTAAAATAAAAAAACAATTTCTTTTATTTTTGAAAAAAAGTGCATTAGAGTTTGAAAGAAAACAGCTTAAACTGAATTTTTTTTTTGTTAGATTTTTTTTTTTGATGAACAAAAATTGTTAAAATTTAAAAATAAAAAATAAAATCATTTTAAATATTCTGTTAACGAACATTTCATCGGTAGCAAGTCTTTGTTATTAAATCTAAACATCATAAAAAAAAATTACACTCACAGAAAAATTGGTTCAACGTTGAACTATAAAATCCCTACTTTGAACTACATACTTTACGGGGCGAATTTTCTGCCACCCTAATAAGGTGATAAATTGTACCACATTTCAGATTAAGTTAAACCATAGTATCGTGTAGATAAGTTTAAGAAGTTCAATAACGGTTTAACTTTGTTTAAATATTAAGATTTCAGCAAAGTTGAACGATAATATTGTTCAACGTATTTAAACGTTTCTAACACTTCTGATCGACACATGAATCGAATACAGCGCTTACTCTTTAAGCACTTAAATAAACTAGTCATAATGTAGTAGTCATTAGTCCATTATTTTTTGTTGTCAAGTTTTTCCATTATTTTGATCAACCCTTTGTATGTTAGATTAAGCTAAAATTTTATAATAATAATTTCTGTAACTGCGTTGAGGTCGCAGATAAATTTGGAATTATGAAGATATAACTGTAGATTCACTTCGCAAATTTTGTCGTGAATTTTATAATTAATATAAATACTCATATATTATGTTATTTTTGATAACAATTTGCCCGTCTCTAACAACTGACCGGCTTATAGGTTCGTTTAAAATAAAAATAAATTTTATTGTTTTATCACGCCAGAAAAAAAAAAGGAAAAAAAAAAGATGACCAACTCTAATCTAGAAAATATGATAACATTTTAAACAAGCTTATATTAATTTTTCCCACTTCCGATTGAAAAAATATTGATCGAAATACGGAGGATATTTTACGTCAGCATTGAGGTCGGTTCGAGCCGGGAACAGAATTCGTATCAACCAGCCTCAGCTGGTATTCGAACTTTGGTGACATCAATGACAGACGAACGCTCTAACCCATGAGCCACCGCAACTATTATCCTTTTCTTTGGGAAATTTTTATAAATGGCGTAAAATCGTAATCTTTGGTGATTTTGGAACACTCCTTATAATTTCATAAGGGTAGATATTATTATACAGGGTCATTCATAATTCCCTCCGTATACTACAACCTTATATTTACTACAACTGGCTTCAGTGGTACATGTTACTGCCATCGACCGGCAACTATTAAATTAAAACTTAAATACTTTCGGAATAATTTCTTTTGTTCTTTTTTGCCATATTGGTCTTCGTTTTTTTACTATAACGCTACGAAACCCCGGAGGGAATTATGAGGTATATCTTATTAAAAGCTTATCAATAGCAAATAAAAATATTTCCCTTAAAACCTTCCAGTGAAAGAACTGAGTTTCAGTTCTTTAAAAGCGTTTTACTTCCTTAACGAAATTACGGGTAGCAAATAACCCAGAGGAATGCTACGGATTTTTTCTTCTCGGTTTGTGTCATATTCAGCATTATAACTGTTCGTTATTAATGTTTAACAATGTGTATAACACAAACATTAAATAAAACATATAAAACAAACATAGCACAAGCAAAACATTATAATGTTTAAGTGTTGGCACAATATAATGCATACTTTCCAATATTAGAGGTTTGTGCGAAAAAAAATTTTCAGAACCAACGCAGAAGTTTTTAAATCATGTAGAATTTGTATGTAACTTTTATAAGATTTTTTTCTGACCTTATAAATGTATGTTTAAATTATATGTATGCGGTGGTTATATATGCTCGCTAAAATTCTTATAATTCTAATTTGTTAAAATATTTATACATTGACTTTGATACCAACAAGAAAATTTTTCTTTATGACAATACGGAAATGTCTTAGTTGGAAGAAATGCTTAACGCTATTAAACACTGCATTCAAAAATTTTTTTTCTTACTACCAAATATAAAACAAAATTAAATGTAAAAGAAAATATTTTTTTATAAAAGTATAATTATAATCGTACATGCTTAAAATTAAAAATTTCAAGTTCATGAGGAATTTCTTTACAGTTTTGAATATCCTGAAAACTTAGACAGTATATAATTAAATTTCAAGTTGACTAAGAAGAGTTTTTTATCATCTTTTTTTTAAGGAAACAATATTGAATTCAATAGTGTTTGACAAAATGCAAGGTTTTATTAAAATATTATTTTGAAAATTTGAATAATTTCGAAATGATAATGATTTTAAACAAGACTAAAATATTCTTGAAAAAAAAATCAATTTTTCTGATAGACTAGAACTGTATTTACGATTAGCAAATAGTTACAAATTTTAAACCGTCGCTAAGTTACAAAAAAGTAACTGAAATGTGACAATAAACATCAATATAACGAACAATGTGAGGAAAAATCGAAAGCAAATAAACAGATTTAATCATTCATACAAATTTTAATAGTTTAATAGCGTGTTTTTTAATCGGTAACAATTTTAATTTATTTTAAAAATATTACTCCGAATGAAATAGCATTGTCCAGTCAAATAAAAAAATACTTCATAAATTACTTAACAAAAAATATTGTTTTAAAGAGATTAAAAACTTTTAGATAATTTCTAATCAGTAACTTTTTTTCTTTACAAAGTATGATTTGGAAATATAAATAATTACAAATCATTCACAGAAATGAATGATTTTGAAATTTTAAAATCAAAGCAAAAATATGCTTGCAATGTGAAACAATTTTCTGGTTGTAACTTATAAATGATTTTAAATTAGGAATTGCTTTCTTTACAATATACGATTTGGCAATACGAAATAAAATTCGAAATTCTAATTAAATATAATTTAATTAAAAAAATTAAATGCGAAAAAAGTCTAAATTAAACTTATAATGTGAAACAATTCATATTCGGGACAATTTTCAAATGTTTTCATGTCCGAATCTCTTATTAATAATAAAATACCATTTTACAATACTAATATCTAAAAACTGTGCGTAAAAATGATTAAATTTAAAAATTAACTATAAAAATCTAAATTATACTTACTACGTGAAGCAATTCCAAATTTCCAGAACTTATAAAAATGATGGCCTCTCAAATACACTGGAAAAAGAACAGAGGTTATCTTAAATATTTTCAGACTTATGTGAAATACAAAATGTTTGAGTTCGAAAATTTAATGTAATATTAAAATGTTAAACCTATTCAATTAAGATATGTCAGTTTGAAAGGTAATTCTTCCCCTTTCCTAATGACTTATTTTTGCACCAGGGGAAATCAAGAAATGGAAGTTAAAGTAAACTTTATCTGGCGAAAAATGGTCTCTTAACTAATTAAACCATCTGCCCGATAAAGGCTCAAACTAAGTGCTAAAAACTTCAATATGCTCTTTATTTAAATGTACTTCTTTCCCATAGATTGAAAAAAATGTATTTTAAGTCTAGTCATTACAAAAAAAAAAAAAAAAAATAAAAAAAAACACTTTTTTATAATTCTAGAGTTACGTGTTATATTTGACAACAAAAGAATACTTCCAAGTTTTTTTTTTTTAACTGATGTGAATTGCACCTGTTTCATTATTAAATAACAATAGAAAAAACATAGAAGTGTTTGTTTTATACGACTTTTACATTCTTTATTACTTCTTTGAAAGAAAAAAGGTATCTCTACTGAATAAAGTAAAATGACTCGATTAAAGTACAAAAATGGACAAAATTTGTGATTTATTTACGTAGTTTTACTTTATTCATATGTAGTACAAAATATAGCGCCTATATGTAAGCATCTTTACTGTATGAAAATTAAATTTCTGAAACTGAAGGGAACATGTGTTGTTTTTTACTTAACTACACACACTGGCCAATGAATTAGAAACTTGAGAGGGTTTTTTTGTTGCCTTATTTGTACTGTACACGGGTCTGGTGGGAGTATCATGATGTGAGACATGTTCTGCTGGTATGGAATATGCAAGTGGTACCTTGGTGCTTCTTAAAGATATACAAAAAGCCATACAACTCCTAAACACATTGGCAAATCAAATTCATCCTAGGATGTTTCTTTTTGCTCCGAAGATGACGAATACTTCATGGACGATAATGCAACAGTATAATGTACGAGAAGGTTACAAAATTGGTTCAATGAACATCAAACTTACTTCCAATATCTTCCTTGGCCACAGCAAAATCCGGATTTCAATCTAATAAAGATGTTTAGGGACATGCTTTAAAGGCATATCCAACAGTAATCTCCTTTTCCATCTAATTTACAGGATCTTGAAGTTGGTTTAAACAATGCATTGTATTCTTTGGACATAAATACACTCCAGAAATTTGTAGAATTGACGCACTTAGGAAAAGGGGCTGTTGTTCTTGCTACAACCCAATTACAATCTAATTTAAGATCTAATAAAATATCAATATAAGGTTTCTTCATTTGCCAGTGCGTACTACGTGTAGAAAACACAGCGAAGGTCCTTTTCACCAGACGCAAATTGCACCTGTTTAAACCTTTAAATAAAAGAATTAAAAAACATAAAAAACGTTTCCTAAGACGATTCGATTCTATGATAAGTACGTTTTTAATATCAATAGAATCATTTTCATTTTATAAAAATTACTCTAATTTAACGCTAGATACATGGGCTATTTCTCACGAACATGCCCAGAATCCTTTTTGCCGGACCCAAATTGCTGCATTTCAAACCAGAAAAAAAAAAAAGAAAAAAAAAACTGATGAAACATTTGCATTTTACGTAACTGTAAAAAAGTTTTTAAAATTTCGGGCTTTCATTTTTACATGGATGGAATTAAATATTTGATTACGGAGACGAAAAAAGTTTAAAAAAATAAAATAAATGTGGATTACAGCATGTCCTTTAAAAATTTTAACTAACACACATAGTCAATTTTTTTAAAAAAAAATAAACATATTTAATGATAATACATAAAAAGTATATTGCTTTAAATTTAATTATTAAAAAAGATGTTTGATAAGTATACCAGATCCTTAGTAATTAGTAGTCAATTGGAATGCATGTAAAATTTCAGAAAATTAATCTTTTTTGCATAAATTATTTTTCAAAGATTTACGTTTGTTTACAAAATATACATTCCATAAAAATTTTATTGAGCAAGAAAAAAATATTTATTTTAACAGAAATATCTAAGCTTAATAGAAGTCCTGACAAAATTACAACCTAATTCTTTTGAAAGTGACCTAAAATGAAAACGTAGGGCTTATTACTTTCGTACTTAACTTCGATCATTATTTTGAAAGTGATGCCCCCTACGTTTTGCCGGTTAGGTTGGAAAACAGAAATATTTTCGCCTTTTTAGTCCACTTAAAAAATGTAGTTTTTAAATATTTTTAATTATATTTTTAATTTGTATTTTTAATGTTTCGTCTATTGTGTACATACCGTTTTAAATTCGACCAGTTCAATGAAAATCGATTGGCAGACATGTATACATATGGGCTCTGCAATCCCAATAAATTAAATTAAAATTACTAGATTCAGAAAAAAGAATTAATTTTTCCAAAGGAATTATTTTTTTTAAATTTTTTTTTTCTGCTACAGATTCTTTAAAGCACTTATCCATCCCAATATTTGTATGTAACTCAACAAGAACTTCGTATAATCTTAACCAAAGTTCTATTCCTTATACATTTTTGATTTTGTTATCACTTTTGAAGTTTATTAAAAACTTAAAAATAGATACAGAATTCACTTTATAAAGGATTCTATTATTTGTAATTTCATAAATATAAAATGGAAATCAGATGAATAGTTCAACAGTTCGTGTAACAAGTTGAAAAGTATGGTTTCCTGATAAACACGATTGAAGTTGGAAGATTTGTATGCACTGCATTTATATAATTCTAAATTTGTCGTAACTCTTTCAAAAATTCTAATCTTGAAAGAACATCTAAACGCATTTTTTTACTCTGCTTGAAGGAAATGCAGAGTCGATGTTCTAAAAAATTTCGAGTTGTGTCCATTTTGCGTGAAAAATAATCTATATTTACTCAATAATTTGTGCAAAGATTCGGAAAACTGCATAATTTACAATTGTCTACATAGTAGCTAAATATCCGCATATTTCTTTATTTTGCAACTTCAACTTCTTTTTTCAATTCTGAGAATCCTGTCAGCAACTTATCCTTCATGTATTCAAAAAGAGTGTGACCAAGTTCTGCCAACTGGCATTATATTTCATGAAAACTGAGAGACAGCTCGAGTTTTTGATTAAGAATGAATGGCGGCTAACTTGATATTCCAGAAGTTAGTAGTATATCGATAAAATTTGAATGACCTATTTGCAATGAGTATGTTGAAGAATGTTCTAACATTGACTTAATCAGATTCAGATATTCAGAGGCAATCTCAGAGATAATTTCAGAAATTACAAGAAAAGAAAAGCAAGAGCTCTTTGTGCTGCCCGATTCAGTGGTCAGTGAAAAAGCTGTTTAATTTTACGGATGAATTTTTACGAAATAAAGACTAATTTTGAAGGAATGTTTAGCTTCTGATCTAAATTCCCTTCACTTTACAAATTTTAATAATTGATGTGATGTTGAATACGAATCTAAGGTAATTTTTTAAAACCATTATAATAATAATTAAAAAACTGTAAAGAATACAAGGAAGAAAATAAAAAGTATATATATATTTTTTTAAATTGAGTTTTAGATCTGTTTTAGTTGCCTTCTGAATCAGGAATTTCCTGAAAGTGTTCGGTGGAACTCAGAGATTCCGTGGAAGAATCTTCGGAGAGCAAGAATTGTTTTTCATGAATTTTGAAATTTATAATTAAATATACAATCAACAAATAATAATTTATTTAATATTTGTTTTTTTATAAGAAACTTTTTTAAGTAAAATACCATTGAAAAACGAAATAGCAAATTAAAAAAACAAACAATAAAAGTGGTATTTTCTTATAACAATATATTGAAAAAAATATTTAAAAGATATGTATTTATAAAACGCTACATTTGGTATTTTCTATCTAACTTTTCAATTCGAAATAAAATAAATAATCAAAAGTCGGGAAACATCTTCCTGATAACTATTTTCAACGTTTAGTTCTTTTTCGTTTGCATTTTAGCGAAAACCGTAATTCGGCTTAATTTGTTCATTTCCAGTTTATACGTATACTAAAAAACAACTCAGAACTGGTAAAGAAGCCGTTCCCGACCTACAAATTCAACTGATATGAAGCCTAATTTTAATTACTTATGAAGCAACGAAAAAGTTCCAATCTTATATATAAAGTATTTCCGCATTATTTATAGGATCCTATGTATATAACACACCCAATATTTATATTATTCCTTTAAAAAAATTTCTAAATATTGTACAACGTATGATATTTATTGCTCTTCATTCTATTTTTGAATAATAATAATAAAAAATCTGGCTATTTACATTATTTTTGGTCTATGTCTATACAGACATACAGAGCTGTTTTTCAACTCAGTAAACAACCTCTCCCCCAAATAATTAGTTTTCTTTTGATAAACACAGGTTCAACCAAGCTGTGCTGACCTATAGTTTGTCTGCGGTAAGAGCTCCCCCCGCCACAAAGTCATAGACCGCCTGCTGCTATGGAAACAAAAATAGCGCTTTTCAGGGAGGGTAGCTTCTCTTCACTTTAGGGTTAACACAATGGATGGAAGAAAAAGATTCCCCTTCTATTCCTGACCCGAGCCGAAACCTGTCCTAAACAATGACCCCACACCCCTACTTGAAATAGTTATACCTCGTTACCATAGTCACAGCCACGGGTCCAGACGAATGATTAGGGGAGTTCTTACTTCAGACAAACTATAGTGGACATCTCTTCATCTAACTATTTGTTTTTGTTTTCGTCTAAAAGACATAGTTTTTATTACTTAGTTTAATTCTGTTAAACTAAGTATGCAATACCGTTTGGTGTAATATATCCAAAGCACAGATCTTGTGTTATTAAAATCTTCCTTCAAACAATAAATCAATGTGAAGCATTCAAACATTTTCTCTTGTTCAATAGGGGTCTTAAATTGTTATATGCATTTTTCATTCACACTCATTATTATTATTATTATTATTATATATATATATATTTTTTTTTGCATCTTCTGAATCATTTGATGCATCTCAACAGCTAATTGAGACGAAATGTTTTTGATCATGTAATTTGGAACGATTATTATGTTTTATTTTCAGATGATTTTAAAGAAATGTGTTTTAACTGACTAATTTTTTTTTTTTTTTTTTATATACAGTAAAAGTTTTAAGAAAAATGCTTAGATGTATTGAAGGAAATAATTTTTTATGAGCAAAAGTAATTTCGTAAATAGCATTTTAAGATGAAATAAATATAAGGTGCAAAATTTTTTCCTAGAAATTTTTTATGACTAAACAGTTTAGTTTTTTAGATATTATATTCTAAGATAACACGAACTGGGGAAAAACTAAAATTAGACTCGTTTGAAATTTTTTTTATCGTTTAATGAAAAAGAGCATTCTGTAGTTTTTAACCAGTATTTTGAGCTTGTAACAATATGCCATTATCTAACTTTTGTGAATTACTCAGCAAATATTACATTTTCAGAGAGAAATTTGAATTTTGATAACCTTGACAGAAGGGATGTTATCATCAGTTTTTATCAAAATATTTTTATGGGTTCGGTATCCATCCTTAGAGTGTTTGAACTGGTGTTTTTCCTTTAAGTGGTTAAAATTCTTTTTGCGCTGCAGAAAAGACAGCAGATATATAACCTTAGAAATAGTATAGAGGTCAGCAGATATAAAACATAGGATTTTTTTTTTTTCCTAGTATGTTTCAGGATGATTCTGTTTGTACATAAGGAAAGTAATCATGCGAATCTCTTTTAAAGTTAGTTCTTTATACCTGAAAAATATCATAATTTATAGTTTATATGTTTTATAATTAAATAGATTTAAAACATCAATAATTACTTATTAATAAGATTAATCTCTATGAAAGTGAAAGTAAAACCTAAGAGAATATGGAATATCGATTTTTATGTATGTATGTATGTATATATATATATATATATATATATATATATATATATATATATATATATATATATATATATTATCATTATTTTTTTATTTTTTATTTTGTTGAGGGATTGACACATAATCAATTAAACATAATCAGAATAAAATGCTTGTGATTATGTTTTATTTTATAAATTTATTGTGCATTTCTCTTCTTAATCACCTAGACAGGATACATCATCTTGGTGACGAATATATGTTTATTTTAACTATTTTCGAATTTATCTATTTAATGTTTGTTCAATACCGTTTGTTTTAGTTAAAAACTGAGAAATATTTTCCTCACGGTAGCAAATTATTCAAAATTATTTTATTTGTGTCATCCATTTTTTTCTTTTTAAAATTCATACACTGATTGTCCTTTTATAACTTTTTAAATATATGTTTTTATTTATAAATTTAGTTAGTATAACAACTTGTTCAAATAGTTGGAAAATGAAGCATATTTCCTGTGTTATTTCGTGTTCAGTTTTTTAGCTTATATAAATTTTGAATTCTGCTAAGTTTGTCAGGCAATTGTTTAAAATGCTGTTGCAAATTAAGTAAACAAGAAGAGCGAAGTGAAAATATTTTGTTTCATATTTATTATTATTTTTATGCAATATCCTTATAACCATGTATGTACACTAAAACAGGTATATACAATGTAAAAAATTCCGGATCAAATAACGATAAAAAGCACCGTCACTCATGGTGCCGGTACTTTTTTTACCGTAAAATTCATTTTTACTGGAACATGCTACGGAACAAAAAAAATCTGATAAATAGTAATTTTTAAAATTAATAATTACAGTAAAATCATTGAATCACTCTAATTAAATAAATATCACTGTAAAAATTGCGTTATAATATTCCACGGTAAAATGGATTTTACGGATGATGCATCCGAAGTGCTGGTACTTTATACAGTAATTTTTTTGCTGTGTATATTTTTGAACGAAATGTTTTATATAAAAATGAAATATTCAACAATAACAAAATTCATTTCTAATTTAGTTAATTTGTTAGTTAATAGTTCATTTGTGCTGTCTAATATAAGAAAGAAATGGCTCAGAAAAAAGATGATCAAAATCAATTATTATTTACTTATTAAAAAAAAACTGCATTACTTTTAAATTTTTATAAATTTAGGTAACTGTTCGTCCAATGTAGCACTCTATTTATCATCAATAAACAAAAATGATCTCATAAAATGGAGTGAGTTGGTGGGCGCGTTAATAAAATTTTAAGGTTGCAATTATGAAGATAGTTAAATAAATAATCTCAAGAAGCTGAAGCGATATTACCAAATTAAAAACTTCATTCGCTTAAATATATAAATAGGAAATAACAGTCAACATGTTTCAAGAGCTCAAAAACAGGCATTCAATATTTCAGGCTCAAAACATTTCCTTAAAAATGGCATTAGTTCCTCTCCACCTCTATATAGCACGTGGGGATGCATTTCAGCCTGATTTGCCTCTCTCGACTTCTGTGGTTTTTCTAGTTTTTGTTTCTTACCCTTATTTATCGTAGGAAACTTTACGTTTTATATTTCAAATTACTTTTGTTTCTTCTCATTCACGTCTGTCAAGTCTTGAAAATGGAAGCCTGTTTTGAGAACCTGAAACATGTCGACTGTTATTTCCTATTTATATATTGATGAAGATGGTTATTAAAATTTTGCCCCTTAGTAAGTAAAACTTTAAGGTTGTAAAGGTGATGATATTTTATAAAATTTTGCCCCCTCCCCTGTTAACTAAATTTTAAGGTTATAAAAATGAACATAATGTCCCTACTATATTGGTTACGCCTGTTATATTATTTACATATTAAATTATTATTTCATCATAGTTCAAACCAAAGATTTCAACAACAGCATTTCACTTTCATTACAGAAATATACATAAAAAATTTAGATTACAAAAACATTTAATTTGTTAGAAATAAAACGTTTGTATTCAATTGAGTATTTATAACCATTTTAATTTTTAAAATAAAAAATATTTTAAATACTGAAGGAGGAATAAAAAAAAAAACGGTTGATTCTAAAAGTTATGGCGAAGGTAGGGACGAAAGCGCTAAAACATTTAAGAGCCTTATTGATTTCCTCTAGGGAGAGGGCTCGATTTCTCCTCATCTCTTTCATCCTCCCCCACATATGACGTAAACTCTTTAGCAGTTTTTAATTTAAGTTTCAGCTAGAAATATTTTATGCGAGTTAAATTCAAGAGGATGGTATAGGTAAAGATTAAGAAAAGAATTGAGTTTTTTTTTTTTATAAAAATTGTATATTTGGAATAGACCTAAATATCATTTTATGTCATAGGAGTGTATGAATAATATTATGAATTAAGTTCTCCTTCATATGTGTGTAATAAAATAAATAAAACGATACAGGAAGTAGACATTAATTGTAAAATAATTTGCGCGGATAGAAATAATTGTTTAAATAATAAATAAACGGAAATTTTTTAATTCAAACATATAGAAAGAGTAATTACTTAACTGACCCAGAATAGTAAATCTGAACTGAGTACATGCATTTTACATTGATCAAATAGAATTTCTGCAAAATAAACACTATACAAAAGGGAAATCACTATTTAATTAATAATAATTTCATTATGAATTAATGTATCCGTTATAGTATTACATTATGATATAGCATTAATATCTCCATTATAATAATACACTCTGTTATAGAATTAATGTCTCCATTAAAATAGTACATTATAATATAACAGTAATGTCTTCATTGTAATATTACATTATAATATAGCTTTAATGCCTCTATTATAGTAATATATTATGATGTAGCATTAATGTCTAAATTATAGTGCTTACGATATGGCATTAATGCCTCCATTATAGAATGTCATTTTGGCAGCATTAATGAATTTTGAATGTTTCATTATTACATTATTATATTTCATCAATGTCTACATTATCGTATAACATTATTGTATTATTATATTTTATTAATGCCTCCATTATAGTATTACAATACTATATTACATTATTAAATTAAATTAATGTCTTCAGTATACTATTACATTATTATATCATATTGTTCAATCACATTAATGTCCCCATTATATTATTATATTTTAATAATGTCTACATTATAGTGTTATTTATATTTATTTAATTTAAATTCAGTTCAAATAAATACAGATAATACTGTTTGGAAAAGTTTTTTTTTCTCGAAATTATTCTGGATAGAGCTAGTGGAGTGGTATTTTTAATATTTTAGGAAAAGAAAAAGAAAAGAAGAAAAGAAAAAGAAAGAAAAGTAAGAGGAAGGAAAGCAAAATCTTAGTTAGGATTTCATTTTGGGAACAATACAATACAATACAATAAATAAAACGATGTAAAATTTTTTGATACAGGAATCGGATTTTGCCGCACTAGAATGCGATCTTGCTGGATCGAATGTAATGCCAAGTAATTAGTGCGGAAAATAATATTTATGAAATCAGACACTAAAACGCACTTTCTCTGAATAAGCACACTTTTTTTCGACGGAGTACAAACTTTTTAAAAATTTTTTTCGACTTACTTTATTTTCGACTTTTAATTTTCAAAATTTGGAGACATTAGTTTAGCCTGGAAAATAGTTGAAAGTTATGCCATTTTATGTTAATTTCACTTTGTGTGTATTTTGCCATCATCTCAGGAATTTTTAAATGAATCGTAAATTTTTTTGCACACAATTAAAAAATTCTTTTATCTATATGTAATTCCAAGTAGGAAATAAATTTTAATAATTGTTTATTATTTTTTATTTTAAAAAGGGTCAAATTTAAGAGGATTAAAAAAGATTTGCACGCAATTATAAAACTCAATTATCCAAAGATCATTTCATGCAAGATATAATTTTTTAAAATTATACGTTATTTTTAACGATTTGATTTCGTAAAAGTAACGAAAATTTGAATTACGAAGTATGCAAAATTTTAATCATAAAATTTTAAATGAAATTTTTTTTTTAATTTGAACAGTTCTTGACACACAATAAACCTAAAATTACTGTTTTTCTGAAATTTTTTGTTTTGGAAACCAGACCTACTTTGCTAAAATTTCGATTTTGACTTTTATAATTTCATTATGTAAAAAAAGGTAAAAGTTTGTATTCCTCACAATTGAAAAAAAGTTTCCGGCTATCTTTAAGCTGAATTATGTTAACAAATAATAAACAAACGTAAAAAATTATGTTATACATGAAATTACCAAAAATTGTAATAATTTGTTTGGCGCTGGAATTTCTTTAAAGGAACATTGAAGCAAATGCAAATTTCTGGATGAGATTCGTTTGCAAATTTCATGAAAATAGAGAAAATGATTGTAGAAATAAAGCATAAAATACATTCTTGAATTTTCAATACAAAAGTATATTATGTTCAGTAATTGGTAATAAATTTAAAAATTAGTATTTATTAGTTTAACTTATACAACACAGATAACTTAAAAAAATATCAATGCAGTGAAACCTCCGGGAAAGAACACCTCTATGTAGCGACCTCCTCTATTTACGACCACTTTTGGGCATATATATTTTAAACATATCTTTTTTTTTTATAAACTTTGCGCTGAATAAAATATTTAGGAGAAACTAGCAAAACATCTTTTAGAGACCGGGAAAACCTCTACATCAAATGCGGAAAAGGGCTAATAAGGAAACACGAAAAAATATCAAAACGAAAAATATTAACAAAACAAATAAGTTGGTTAAAATGTATTTAAAATATTTGTGTGAAATTCTTATTTACAGAGCTCTTTTAATGATCTCTGAAAGAGATCTACAACTCATGTTGCAGAGTGCACTAAAAATTATCCTATCAATGATTTATTTTTAGAGTTAAAAGTTGGATTAGAAAAAAAAAGTCCCTTTAGAAAAAACTACGCATCTCAAACAAACCTCTTCTAATTTTTCAAACCTATCTAATTTTTATGATATGAAATTAAAAAGCAAACTTAAACTGAAAACATAATTGTTCATTCATTTAAAATAGTTCTATCATTCATAATTGGTACATTTGTTTTTACTCATAATTATATCTGTAGGGATCATTTTTATTAACGCTAAATTTTTATCATGGATTCGGTTTTCATGACTCCAACACGTTTCCGCACCAAGAAAATGACACAAATAAAATTAAAATCGTTTGTGAAAAATCATGTACCTTCGAAAACATTTTGAAGTCAATGGAGGTAACCACTAAGAACCATCAACTTCCATTAACGACCATTTTACTGTGGAACAGAGAGTGAACATGGTCTTTCCCAGGAAGGTTCAGTGTATTGAATTTACGTGATTTGCGGACAAATCAATCTTGAACTGTTTGAACACATTACTCGTATGAAAAGAAAACTGTTATATTTCTTTTCATAAAATGTCAAACCGTTCTTTTTCATAATGTGTTTTTATGATACAGTACTATTTATAGTTTGAAATATTTTTATAGTTCTTAAAGGAATCCATTTTTTGGAGATGTTGCTTATTAATTCCATTCTATTTATTTATTTTTTTATTATTTTTGATTTTAATAATTCGCTGTTTCATGAATTTGAGGCATGTAAATTTTAGGAAGCTAATTTCTTAAGAAATAGGAATTAAATTGTGTTTGAATAGGTTAAATGTGCTTGAATTATGTACTAAATTAAATATTTATTGTTCATCGACACTCAGTGAATGGATTTTTTAAACAATTTAGTAAAATTTATCAATTACTATCAGTAATAACGTTTTTTGGAATGATTAAAATTTGTGAAAAAATGATGTCTCTTTTCCATCCGATTTCTTGCATGCAAATTACAACGGCAAATTTATTTTGATTCTTGTGTTTCTGCAGAGTCATTAATGAATCGTTTATTAATTTAAAAACGGTAGTTAACTTCTCATTACAAGTATATGTAGTGAAACTTCCAAGAAAGACCATATACACCGAAGAGCCATTACATTATGACCACCCAGCTAATATCACGTAGGACCACCTTTAGCCTTCAAAACTGCTAGCACCCGCCATGGCATTGATTCCACAAGGTGCTGATAGTTAGTCTGAGGTATCTGGTACCAAGCGCTCACCAACTGGTCCTGCAATACCCTCACATTGCGAGGGGGTAGCGTGGCAGCACGAATTTGGTTTTCCAAGTAGGACCACAAATGCTTTATTGGATTAAGGTCAAGTGAATTTGGGGGCCAAGACATGACTTGGAAGTCACTGGAATGTTCCTCGAACCAATCCATGACGATTCGACCCTTATGACATGGTGCATTATCCTGTTGGTAAACACCATCCCCCGCAGAAAAAACTGTTGCCATGAATGGGTGAATCTGGTCTGCAACAATGTTCAAGTAGCTTACAGGTGTCAGGGATTGTTCTATGAGGATTATAGGTCCTAATATGTCCCATGAAAAAATTGCCCACACCATACTACTCCGCCACCGGAGGTGGGTCATAATGTAATGGATCTTCGGTGTATAGCGACAACCTTTATATAGCGACCACCTCTATTTACGACTATTTTTTAGAGGCATGGAATTTTTTCCAGAGACTTTCTGTGGAAGAAAACCGTTAGGAGAGACCATTAAAACCTCTCCCAGCTACCGGCCAAACATCTACACCAAATGCGGAAAAGTTTAAACAAGGAAGCAAGGAAAAATATCATGATAAAAATTTAACAAAGCAAATAAGTAAATTAAAATGCATTCAAAATATTTGTGTGAAGCTATTATTTAGAGAACTCATATTGACGATACAACCTCATGTTTTTACCTCATGTTGCATAAAGACGATGCTATCAATGATTTATTTTTAGATATGATAGTTAAATTAGATAAAAAAAAGTTATTTTATAAAAAACAAAAATCTCAAATAAACAAACCTCTTCTCATCCTTAAAATAACTAATTTTGATGATATAAAATTAAATGCAAGCTTAAACAAAACACATAATTGTTTATTTATTTAAAATAGCTTTATCATCCATAATTGGTAAATTTGTTTGTACACATAATTTCATTCATCGAACCGTCTTTTCATGACTCCAACACAAGTGGTATTTCCGCATTAAGAAAATGACACTGACTGAAATTAAAATTATTTACGAAAAGTCATGCCCCTTCGATAACATTTAATCATGCACCTTCGATAACATTTAATCATGTACCTTCGATAACATAAGTTGTAACCTCTGAAAACGATCAACCTCTTTCAACGACCATTTTACTGTTGAACGGAGGGTGGTTGATCCTGAAACCGTAAAGAACGGAAGAAAAGAGAAAATTTTAAAAAATAATTAAAAAAAAAAAATAATTAAAAAATTACTAAAAATGGACACTTTAACAACTAAAAGATATAATCTCGTGATCAGTTCACACCAATATATCAGCAAAAATTGTGCTTCTAATATTAAATTAAAGAAACTGATAACACTAATATAGTATTTAAAGGTGATTGTCGATGTCACCGTAAACGAGGCAGAAACTCAAATGGCCGATTAGTCTACTTTAGACACATGCTGTTCATTTTCTCCCTAGTTTGGTCGCTTTAAGTTAACTCTGGGTAAACTCAAAGCGTCTTTTTTTTAAAACTTTAAATGATTTCTAAACGATGTATTGAAGAAATCAAAATAAAAATAAGATAAAAGTATAAAAACGGCGAAAAAAAATAATTATATGTAATTGCAGGGAAAAAATAATGCTTTCGGATAAAACAATACCATAAAACACACTTTGACAATTTAAAGAGAAAAATAGATTGCCTTAGAAATTACAGACTAAATAATATTTTAAGTAATTTTGAAGGTTCAAAGTGGTTTTTTTTTTAAATTCTAAGAACAACAGCTTTGAAAAGTATATCAACAATAGGTTGTTTAAGAAACACATTTTCTCATTCAGAAGCAGTTCCTGGCGGGAAACAATTAAAATATCTGTATACGACCATAACATGTTATTAAATCCACAATTTCCTTGTTTTTCTTGCTTAGAATATCACCGGTTACTTCTTCCACTGAATTATTCAATTACAACGTTAAAAAATTGCAAGGTATAAATCTAAACAGAAATAATAATAATAATAATAATAATAAAATAAATAAAATATGTTATTACAGTGAAAGAAAAATGTTAATAGATAATATGATATTTAATATGCATCAAGTACAAGCATCGAGCATTTATAAATTAATGCTTTTTTGCAGTTAAAATGACATAGAGAAAACAAATATTTTCAATACTTACAAAAATAAATAATGGTTGTAACTAAGGAAATATTACAGGTGTGGCAATCCATTGTAAATATTGTTTACCTTGACCACAGTTAGACCGTAAGATATCCCATGTGGTTCGTCGAACCATGGGTGATGCTCTTATCGAGCTTACAATGGGAGATTTTCGTAGTTTCCTATACTAGCATTCAATATATTTCAAACATATTATATATACTAGTTTTCTACATATAACGCAAATGCAGGTAAGAATTTTACTAAAAAATAAACGAGTTTCCCTAATGCTCGTTTCCGGAGCTCTTTGTTATTTTGGGTTGGGTCTACATGACTACATAAAATACATCTCCACAGAATGGAAAATAAGTATCCGCAAATCCGATATGGATCGATTGTCCAACACTTATTGTAAAATAAAATAAAATGTAATAATAATTCACTCGTGAATAGCACGTGCTTACAACAAACTGTCGAGATGTTACAAACATTGGTACACTGGTTCACTAGATAATCAGACAGTTTGAAAAATGCAGCTTTGAGACATGCAGGAGTGCATTTCTTTTAAGTACATACACTAGTAGGAAGTCTTTTACAATAATTTTTCATGGATCGCAACGCAACAGCATTTTTATAGGTTGGTTAATATCTTTTATTTAAACAAAACATAATTATGATAGGATTTCACATAAAATGTAAAAGAAAATATATGTAAATACAAAAGGAAATGTCTTCTAAATTAGAGAACAGTCTGAATAATTTTTCTTTGGAATTTTGAGAAAATGCATTCGATAACTAACATTGGACAGTTTTTCAATAATAATAATAATAACAATTATAATAAACAGAAGGAAAGATTTTTTGAAAACAATGGTGACCATTCTTAAGTGCACTTTAAACTGAGTTAAAAAAAAAACGTATTCTTCAATTCCTACTATTAGTTCACACTCTCCCTTTATATATTTATATATCTTGTTCAAATTTTCAATCCTACATGAAATACTTTTTATTCATCCATTCAAGTTCAAATATATATTTTTAAACGTGTAGTGGATAACACTTGATGTTAATACAGTTTTTTTTTCAAAAATCGCATTCATTAATTAAATTTAATTATTTGTATATACATATTTATATTAATTGTAATTATTTAAAAGAAAGTAACTAAAATAAAATTTTTCTTTGTCGACCTAAGTAGGAATTGACTTTAAATTATTTTTTTATATTACTTGTTTGCATTACATCTCTTTAATATTTTTGTCAACTCTTTAATTACTATATAGATTTCTTGCAGAATTTGTTTAATTTTGTTGAGATAATATCACGTTATAAAGAAAAACTTATTCAACATTCAACTAGTCAATTTTTTTTTATTTGTATAAACTTCATGGCATGGTAGGATGTTTAATGAACCAGCAATTTAAAGTTTTAATATCACCACTTGAAACATTTTGTAAGATAGTTTCTTCTTTCAAAAACAAAGTTTTCTCCTTTACTGAAAGCAACTTTTCGCCCTGTCAGAATCGATTTGTACATCTGC
This sequence comes from Parasteatoda lunata, assembly GCA_949128135.1. Classification (NCBI taxonomy): domain Eukaryota; kingdom Metazoa; phylum Arthropoda; class Arachnida; order Araneae; family Theridiidae; genus Parasteatoda; species Parasteatoda lunata. The sequence goes on along the minus strand of OX421974.1, from coordinate 89,842,129 downwards.
GACAGACTTTCTTTTTCAGACTAAGGTTTATTTTACGCACTGCTTCTTAACATTCTGAATAAACTGAAAAGAGGAATTAATTCGCGCTGATACACTTCAAAAGTCACTGGTAAAATAAATACCAAGATGATTTCATCGCAATGTTTTAGTTACAGATGTTTTTCCTAATTTATTTTTTTTATCGGTCTGTCAAATTTGATTCTAAAGTAAGTTCTTTTTTTTGTATTGTTTTTGCTAACTTCTTACTTTCAATGGATATTCTCCGACAGAACAGAAAAAGAAATAAAGATATTTTATAGTCGAAGTAAGACATATGTCACAGGAAATTGTGTCACATCCTGCGACAAATTAAATGAAACGAATAAGATGGATTGCGCCTCATCCGTAAGAGAGTGATATTTTACTGGCGGAAAATCTCAAAATATAGATATAGAAAGTAAGTAACAAAAAAAAAGTACATTTTTTTGTTACAAATATGTTAGAAAATACAACGAAATTCTTTTTGTGCATTAGAATTATTATAAAAAAACAAACAATTAAAGCGGCATTTCCTCCCTCTCTAGGAATTGTTTAAATATCATTCCAGACATTTATTGAGTTCGGAAAGTTATTCCGTTTTTTTCCCCAACAGAGGACTTAAAAATTTTTTCCCCAGCCTACGTCATACTTAAGCATCATAATCATCATATATTTTGACAGCTGATATCGCAACTCTTGCTTGTGAAAAAGTCCTATTGATTCTACACTGTAGTTTTTGAACAGTGCCCTTTCAAATATAAAAAGTGAAAAGCTGAATTTTCGGCATCTTTCACCTTTTTATTCTTAAAAAGGGAAAAATACTTTTCAAATAAGGAAAAAAAAAAGTATGATGTCTATGGATAATGCATTGGCAGTACACTAATGCCAAAACTGGTTTACACGTTTCGGTTCGGCGAAATTTAGATTAAGATGTACGCAGTGTGCACCATGCCAGTTTAAACTGATGAAGACACAGTAAAGGCATTAATTAATGCAAACCGGTGAATAGCAACGCTTTAGATCGCTGAGAGATTAAATTTATCGAACGCGTCCGTTCATGACCATTTGAAAACCCTAAAGGTGTAATCTAAAAGATCGACTTAAGGATTTATTATGCTTTTATGGAAATAAATGTGTGCTGTCTCGTTGACGTCTTTAAATTGCTTCTCTAACGTTAAGAAAATTATCAACTTTTGAAGCGCATTATCACCGGGGACGAGAAATGAGTTGTCTACCTAAATGTTCAGGTTTGTGCGAAATGTTTTAGACGGTGAAACCTTTACTTTTAAGGAGGTCAAAAATCACTTGAATCAGTTTTTTACCAGTAAATGAAAAAATTTCATGCGGTTAGAATCATGCTACTGCCAGAAAAATAGCATAAGTTATTGAACCAGAATGGAAATTATATGATTTAATGAAAATTTATTTACAATAAGAAATTGCCTTTCATTTTCAATAAAAAAAAATGATATTACTTTCTACCCAATATATGTTGTTACTGGCTTGCATTTTTTCTTCAATGTAAGATGATTTTTTTAGCCTTTAATATTGAGCATTTTAGTCGTTAGTTCATTTTATTCATACTTTTTTGTCAATAATTTGTGAACAATTTTTAATGAGCTTGCGTTTTTCATTCAATAAGTTGTGTTACCTAAGATTTTTTTTTCTTCAATATTAAATCCGGGTACTTGTTTAAACATATTATTAGTATTTGTGTATCTGATTTTAATGCAAATTTGTATTGTTTGTATGGTTATGATTAATAGCTAATAATAAAAAATAAAAAAAATCAGAAAAATGTTTATGACTGATTAAATCCCGATTAAAATTCTTAACTGGAATTATATATTAGAAGGGAAAAGGTCTCCACAACACCGTCCATATGTTCCTGACTTGCCCCGGGCATCGAAGCAACTATATTCGCTCAAGACATGGGCTCCAAATTTTTTTTTTTAATTCGCAACCCAAAATTAAGGCCAAATAAGCTTCGCAAGGTAAGCATCTATTTCTATTTCTTTTCAAACGTTTATAGATTCCTTATAGCATAAAATGCAACAAATGTGCGTGTTTTCATAGTGAATAATACTGTTTGGGTTTAATCAAATATAAGTAGTTAAGTAAAAGGGATATGTATTAAGTATAACTACCCATAATAATAGGAGTAATGGTAGAACTAATAAACTAAATAATAATAGATTTGATAAGCTAAATCTACTTTCCCAGTTTTATTATGCGTTTAATTCAAAAAATATTTAAAACTTTGAATCAATTAAAAGAGTTTAATACATATTTTTCTTAAAAATAATTTTAAGCTCTGTTACAAATTACGAGTATTAAATTAAATAATTGGAATTGAAGGTATTGATGTCAAAAAGGCATGGTATGGGATGACGAAAGAACATCTTGGATATTACGAAATTATATTTGGATATTGAATATTGTCAGTCAGTGAACTAATAATATTAAATAACAATTTTAAAGTAATAATTAAACAAATAAAATTAAGGCTGATAAAGAGTGTGGGAATTAAATATTTACTATGTCAACCTTAATCTATCAAAAGGTACCTCATGATGGAATCAAGTTAACATGTCTTATATACTCAGGAATTGGCATTTAACATTTATAGTGGTAGTTACGCCACATTACTCCCCTTCCAGAATTTTATCTGTGATAGAATTCGATGAACGGATACCACTAGTTGATTCACGTTTTTTTTAATATTTATTTATATCGATTTTGCGGTTCTTACGTATTATCGCAACCAGGTTGGCGCGATTTGTATGTTATGATTTTTGTATGTATGCGATTTGCACTGAAGTTTTTTTAAGTTCAAGTGCCACTGCCCGGTATACATTTGCCCGGTTTATCCTACACTGATGTTTTTTTAAGGTCAAGTGCCACTGCCCGGTATACATTTGCCCGGTATATCCTACACTGATGTTTTTTTAAGTTCAAGTGCCACTGCCCGGTATACATTTTCCCGGTATACATTTGCCTGCCCGGTATACCCTTCACTGATGTTTTTTTAAGGTCAAGTGCCACTGCCCGGTATACATTTATTCAAGATATGTGAAGAAAAATAATATAAATCACTTAGGGTTGCCGTAAGTAGGGTCGCCAAATTTGGCGATTTATGCGAATTTTGGCCTGGTTGCGTTAATACATAAGTACCGATTTTGCTCATTATATTTTTCTTCATTTTTTTTTTTGTTTATAGCATTTTGCTTTTTTTATAGCATTTTGCTCTTTTTTTTTCTTTTTTTGTTAATAGCATTTTGCTCATTATTTTTCAGTATTGTTTATTAACGGGAGACTTTATTTACTTCACCGGAATTTTTTTCCCCTTCTTCTTTTTCTTTGAGCAGTATATTTTTTAGCAAATAAACTGTTTAATGTGGATCATCCATCAATATTGGCAAGTTCTATCACGTCCGCAGGTCACCAGTGTGGGAATTAAATATTTACTATGTCAACCTTCATCTATCAAAAGGTACCTCAAGATAGAATCAGTTAACATGTCTTATATACTCAGGAATTGGCATTTAATATTTATAGTGGTAGTTACGCCACAAGAGAATCAAACGTAATTAATGAAAGTTAAGGTGATCGTGATCGTTTAAGAAAATGTGGTAACACTTAACAAAGGGTAACGCAGTAACCCAATAGCCTCGGTGATCAAACTAAGTGAGGTAGGCATTGAACAGATTGATATTACGGAAATTTGGAATAAGATGGGCACAAAATAAACAACTATAAACTAATGAGTTATGACAGAACGGCAAGCAGTTGACGAACAATCGAAAATTTGATGAAAATGATTAGGTCCAAGTTAAACGTCTCCCTAAAAAGTCAATATCACTAACCCTGCGTGTATGTGTATGAAAAAAACACTAGGGAAACTGTCAGAGTTTCTGCGCGGTCAATTTATTGAAGAATTCACATAATGAAACTTTTTGTTCATGAACAACTACTTAAACACAAACACAAATTTCATACGTGGAATAATGCATCCGTATAATCACAAAACAGGATAATATTTATGTTTTTGAACCGTATGAAATAGGTGACCGAAGAGAAGAGATTGTATTAATCATAATTGTGTCAGATTTGCGCAATGCTATATAAAGAATATGAGAGAAATGTTAATTAACACTAGGAAGACGGAAAATTAGTATATACCTATATTGCCCAAAAGCAGTTAAAATGACTGGATTGTGAGTGCGTGAATAAATTTGTTTGAAATAAATTTTTAACATTTTTTATATTATTTACAGTCATATAACAAGTTATTAGTAAACATTAACAATAAAAAAAATTATATGTTGTACAAAAAGTCACAAAATTCTAAGAAATTGTGTCATTATATACATCATTGTTTTTCTAATTGAAATTAAAAGCAGTCAAAATGACTTACTAAGGCAATTTAGTGTTAAATATAATTGTTAGAGACAGATATAAGGGATATTTAACTTATTGAAACTATAAATGGGAAAATTTAAGAAGTAATAATTGATTTTCATTATTAGATAATTATCAAGATTATTAAGATAGAGGGGAAAAAAAGATTTAACGCTTACAGTCAGCGATTATGTGAAAAACGAACCCATAAACTACTGTTTCAATGACACACTCTTCCAAAAGTCTGTAAGATACCACGGGCGAGGATATTCGAGACCTTTCTCGCTCTCAGTAAATTTAAACCCGGGCACAGTGATGTAATCACCCCCCTGATAGCTGAGAGGGGCATATAGAAAGTTACAACTCTCTTCCGAACGAAATTAAATTTTGCAAGACAACAAAATAAATTAATTTTATTTACGTTAAAATTAAGAAAAATCACTTGAAAATTTCGCATAGAATAAACTAACACTGTTATGAAATTAAGGATGAATAAAGGTTTAAAGTGCAACTGTGACAGGCACCTCACCTACACCACGAACCAAATCAAGGTAATCACCCATTTGTTAAGAATTCCTAACTTGCCACATTTTCACCTTTCACGTGGTCTTAGATTTTATATTCTCCTATCCTCATGTGCCACCGTAAAGAAAGTAGGAAATATCTTAAGTTATTATGCTAACAATAATAATGATTATAATAATAATAATAATAAAGATTTCAAGGAAAAGAAAAATAAACTCGAACACTTAAGAAGACACCACGGCGTAAATAATCTTATCTACTTTAAGTAGGGAACCTTTAACTTAACTTGCCAATTTTTTAATCTCTTACGTGATTTTGGAGCTTTTATTTTTTCAAAATGTCGATTCCAAATAGTATTCATTAAAAAAAAATTTAACAAAACGTGTGTTGTTCGTGGAAGGAAACAAAAACTTTATTCTAGAATAATCAGTCATCAAGCCGATACACAGGTTTTGTAAAGAACTGCCCCATAAAAAAGACACTGAAATAAGACTATGTTGGGTGACTCTAGGGGAGGTTCCCAGAGAGCGATGAAAAAATATTTTTGGCAAATGAAATGTGCACTTTGAAGCCTTTATTTTTTAGACATAAATGCTTTTGGCAAAGATTCTGTAAAACGGCGCCATATTAACTGGAGCGGAGATATTATTTCCATCATTTGCAAATGAAAATCAGGTAAATTATAATTGCGTTTAACTTGACAAGAAATTGTATAGGAATTAATTTTACAATTTTGCACCACGTAACCAATGTCGTTCTATAAGGGCGTGACTTATACTTAGTAACAGAGATTTAATTTCCTACTACTCAGCAACTCAGGTTTTTTTTTTTATAAAAATATGGCTATTGTTTCAAAGAGTAGTTAAGAAATTAATTTTAGGAATTTGCACCACGTCAAAATTTGATGCTGCGCATATCTGAATAAGTTTTATTTAAAAAAATTTTGAAATTCAAACAAGATCAGTTGTATTTTTGCCCACTTGACTCATATGGGTACTGTAAATTGTACTTTAGTTCACTATTATCAAGCTATACGGCAACGCTGAATTTTATTTTTAAATTTAAATTTCATTTTTATTATGTTTTAATTTTTTAAATAACTAACATAAATTTTTTTCGCTAAAAAAGGAAGGCATTTTAAGGCAACAAGCATGATTGCTTTTTTTAAAAAAAGGATGATAATTTTTTTAAATGTTTTTCTAAAAAAAGTGGGATCGTTCAAGGAAGTTAGTAATGGTTTATTTCCGGCGAATAAATTTATTCTAAATGTTTCTTCTGACTTAACTGACTTTGTGAACTGACAAGGTGAAAAAAGAGATTTTTGCAACATGAGCTTAATTTTTTAGTAGATGTTTATAGATTAAAAAAATATAAGAAGGTGGGTAAGAAATTTTCTTTTATTTTTTGAACTACTGGCACATTAAACGTCTTTTTAGAATTGCAATTTTTAGTTAAAATATAAATAAGTACGGGTAATAATCATATAATTAAGTATGAGTATTTTAAGAGGGGATGAATTCTAATCTGAAAAACTAACAGCTGTGCTGTTAGTTTTTTCAGTCATTTTGTCTGTTCATGGAACACCATGAATAACCTTTGATCTAATGGTCGGATCTTCACGTACTTGTATTAAATCTTAGTGGTTTAAAGGGTCTCAAATATGCTATTTCATTAGTGTAGACAATGTTTTAAGTTATTATATAGTTTAATAACTCTTGAGAAATCAAATATTTAATGTACGTTCTTCAAATGCGATTTCTCAGGAATTATTCGACCGATTTCGTAGAAATTTTGTATTTTGCCGCATAAAGTAACTTTCTTTAGAATGATAGAAACATTTCGTATCACATAATTTAAAATTTTCGACAAAAATTATAATAAAAATAATAAATAATTACTAAAAATTATTGTTTGCATGAGATTATTTTTGGATAAATTTGTGTGCAAAAAGTTTTCGATTCGCTTAAATAGTTCTCGAGGTATTCGAAATACGCAAAAACTAAAGTTAACATTAAAAGGATAAAACTTTTGACAGCTCTTTTGATCTAACTAATGGTACCATATTTCATATTTCCCAGATTGTGATTATTTTGAGTGTCAAAAATCAAATTCCACCAACAAAAAAAAATGGTATGTAGAGGAAGTACGTTTTTGTTTCTGGTCTCATGACTTAAAATATCTTCTGCATTAATTAATTTGCATTGTTGAGGTTTACTCCTTTAAACGATTGAGTCCTGGTATGTTAAGATCCGATCGTTAGATCAGAAGTTACTCAGGATGTTACGTTTTTGTTTTCCTTTTTTGCGAACTGCAACTTTTTTACTATTCTTCTTCTTATTATTATTAACTTAGAAAACTCTTTGTACACTACCAAGTATTTCAGGACCCGCTGCTTTTAACAGTCTATTTCTCTGGTACCACAGCCTGTACTTAGGTAAAAAAAAGTAATGTGTAATTATACTTCATTTAAAAAATTTTTTAAAATATAAAGACACTTTTGGAGCAAAAAAAGTGGAATTCAATGCCACTTTTGAAAAAAAAAAAAAGTATAATGAGCTTATGCAACACAAAACGTTGGATGGGCAAGATCTGAATAATAATAAAAAAAGCACTAAAAATAATTAATGCTTTGTTTTTAAAAGGTATTAAGTAGTTATTTTTAAAATTATGCAAATAGAGCCGTGATGGCTCTGGTGATAGAGCGTTCGCCCTCCAACGAGTTGAACAGGGTTCGAATCAGAGCGATGACTGGTCGATACGAATTCCGCATCCGGCTTGCACTGACCACAGTGCTGACGTAAAATATCCTCAGTGGTTGACGGATCATGGGTTAGAGTCTCCTTGCCATCACGCTAACCATGGGTGGTTTTTTCAGTTTTCCTCTCCATGTAATGCGAATGCGAGTTAGTTCCATAAAAAAGTCCTCCACGAAAGCTAATTTGTCCAAATGCTTGATCTAGGAGTTCCCTTGTACTCTGGGTTGGGTTTAAAATTGCAAGGATATGGAGTTGAACCTTGATAGTCGTAAACTTGGGTCGGTTGTTGAGCGTGCCAGGTATAAAATAAAATGATCCGTATACGGAGCCGCCGTGGCTCTTGGAATCGCACACAGATGGAGTTGTTTATGTTAAAAGATTTATTTTAGATAAGTTTTTCTTATAAATTTCATTGTTGAGATTTTTTTCTCAACTGTTCGAATTTACTTGTTTTTAATTATTTATTTAATTAAAAAATTATTATATAATTATTTGATTTTTGAATATTGATGCACTTAGTGATTTAGTTTGACATTACTTTTGTTTTTTTACATTTCGCATGATTGAATAAATAGCTTGGAAATTTATACTACAATTAAACAAGATTAAAATTGTAATTATAAACTGTTTGAAAAATTGTTTTAATATTTGACTTTTTTTTAAAAAAAAAAAAAGAGTTTCTTTTGTTTTTTATTTTATTATAATTTATTTTATCTTATTATTGAATTGAAAAAAAAAAAAAACTATCTCTTCTGGGCAGTTTTTCCCACCGTTATTACCATGGGAAAAACTTTTAATCTCCGTAACCCTAACTTATTCTCCTTTGCATAAACAGTACAAGAGAAACCATCCAATTCAAAATTAATTGTTAGTTCATCCTATACTATTCTGATAACCATTAACATTTAAACTTCAATAGTTAATGAAGTTATCTGATTCGGATAACTCAGCTCAGGCAAATAGATATACGCATGGACACTCTACTACACGGTTCGTTGATTACCAGTAAATATGGTGAACGACCTTTCCATTCCTTTTTTAATTCCTCTAATAACACTGAAGGGAGATGTAGACTTCATATAAACCCGTGTTTGCAGTCATTTTCGTCATTATAAAAAAGTTTATAATCTCAAGTTATTGCAAACGCGAGTAAGTAAACAGTTTAATATGCAAGGGAATTGGGAAATACATATGCTGACGATACGGACTGTTGAGTATGAACGTTGAGTTACTCTCGAATATATGATGATGCCTGGAAAAAAGATTTTCGCTGTTTTTATTCATAATTTTTTCACGCAATTCGAAATTAATTTCTATGCATGGTTAGCTTAAAAATCATAAATACTTGGTTAACTTTAAAATAAATAATTTTATATAAACTTAGATTTTATAACATAAGCTTACATTCATTAACTATTAAAAAAGTCAGATGCTAGAATTAATTGTTTCGTATAACAATAATTTTCATATCTATTATTTAGCATCTGTTAGGGGAGGAAAGAAAGCCCAACGTACAAAAAACAAAGCCGACAATTGTTTTTCTGATGTTACGAAGCGAAGTTACATCATATAAATTGTAAACAATTTACCTGCAAATGACGTCATCGTAGGGGAATCCTAAGATGACGTTTCACGCGCCAGCCAGGTTCAATATACAGACGTGAAGTCGCTTACATGTATCTGATTAAATCTGATTTAAATCATATGGTTAGACGTATTATAATTATAATTTTTTAATTATAATTTTAACCGTCATTGAACTGCTGACTCAATTTTTGAGTTTATGACCACCATGTTCGACTCCGTAGCCTTATACCCAATCTAGAAGACAAGGAAACTCCTGGATCAAGTATTGGGGGAAATTTGCCTTCGTGGAGGACTTTTTGGCAGAACTAACCAGCATTTGCGTTATATAGAGAGGAAAACCACGGAAACCTCTCATGGTTAGCCTGATTGCAAGGGAACTCTAACACATGATCCGTCAATCACTGAGGATTTTTGACGTCAGCACTGTGATCAGTGAGAGCCGGATCAACACCTCCTAGAAAAGAGTAGGCCTCAGCACGGGTTACCATAAATATTCTTTAGTAGTCCAAACGTAATGACATATTTCGTATTTTCAACCACTGCGCAGCTTAGTACCCCGAACGTAATGACATCTTCCTTATTTTTCATCAACTGCGCAGTTAACTTCGTCACATCGGACTACTAAATTGATCCGTGCTGAGGCCTTCCTTCTTCTAGGAGGTGTTGGCCGGGTGCAGAATTCGAATCGACCAGCCAATGCTGGGATTCGAAACCAGTTGACCTCGTTGGAGGGCGAACGCTCCATCCCCTGAGCCACCGCAGCTCTATGGTTAGATATAATCATTTCACTTTTTCTCGAGTTGCAAATACTTAATTACTTTTTAAAATTATGAATCTACATAGGATGGGGCATAGCATAGGGATATTATCCTTCCTCCAAACGCTTTGAAGCGTAGAGGTATCGGGTGCAATTCTCGCCATAATCCTGTAAGCTTTAATGTGCAAAGTTTCTCTAATATGTTAACTCTTTTTCAATTTAACATGGGTTTCTTGTTTTAAACTCGTAAGTTTGAATATGTATGTGTAAATAGTTTTTTTTAAAGCACTTCCGTACGATTCAAGTTTTTACAATTTTAAAATGTTACACGGCAGTTCGTACCACATATCGTAATTAGTATTCACGAGATTTACAAATTACATATCAAGAATTATAAATTTCAAATCGTTAAAGGTGTTACATAACTTTGCATGGAGATAAGGTGCTTATTTCGACCTAATATGCATATTCTACGCTCTTAGAAGAATTGGTATAATGAGCTGCGATATCGTATATAGATGCTTTCAGTCATAATACGGTGAAAATATGCTACAATTTTAAGGTGTAAAATTGAACCATATGTTTCTGCACAAGTTGAACTATAGTAATAGACTAATAAATTTTAAGAAGCATTATATAATGCGTCAAATTAGTACCATATTAAAGTTGAAGCCAATTAGAAGGATATTATGGTTCATTTCGCTCCAAACTTTCGGATAGTGTAAGTGTTTCTAACAGTCCGGTGGAAACAACCGATTTGATCAATACATCGATTCCAACTATTGACCACTAATCTATTTTTTATTTTTTTTATTTACCTATGAAAAAAAAATTTGCGTAAATATTAACATTTCACAATGTGTCCTTTGTGTTTGGAGAACTAATTAATTAAGAAATGTACAGTGTGGGTCAATTAAAAAAAAGGGACCACCCTTAATAACTTTTGATCTATTGATCGGATCTTCACGTTCTGGACCTCATTCTTAATGGTTAAAGGAGGTGACCTCGAATATGCTAATTAATTAGTGCAGACGATATTTTAAGTTTCGAAATCAGACACAAGAACGTTCTTTCTCTGAATAAACATACCCTTTTTGACGGTTCCGGATTTCTGACCTTCAAAATTGAAGGGGTAGCCGAAATCTGGGAAACATGGTTCTAATAGTTTGGTCAGGAGAGCGGTCGAAAGATGGCACCCCTTAATATTAGTTTTACTTTTTGCTTATTTTGCCATATTTCTAGAATTTTTTAAGCAAATTGAAAAAATTTTTGAACACAATTATAAAATTCGTTCATTCAAAGATAATTCCACACAAAAAATAAATTTTTAAATTGCTTAAAAAGTTCTCGAGAGATGACGAATCTATCGAGTGTATTTCCTAGATTGCGGTTACCCCTTGTATTTTAAGTGTCAGAAATACGAAAAGGGTATATTTATTAAGAGAAAGTCCGTTTTTGTGTCTGATTTCGTAACTTAAAATATCGTCTGCACTAATTCATTAGCATATTTAAGGTCACCCCTTCGAACCATTGAGTCCTGAAAAGTGAAAATCCGATCATAAGGATAAAAAGTTATTCAGGGTAGTCTGTTAACCAAAAAATATTGTTTTGAATTTTAAAGATATAAAAGAAAAAAGCTTTTAGGTTCTTGAATAAACTATGAAAATGATAGTTGTGTTTCCAAATGCCTAATGGCCTAAGTAATTTATCAGAATTTATTATGAAATTCTTAGCTTTCACAATTCGCTCTGTGGATGAAAGAGATTTGGTAATACATGAATTGCACCATTTCATTTAAAATGCAAATACGCTTTTTCTAAATTACTTTCAATCTTTTCGTAATAGAATTATACAGAACTACAAGTGTAGAAATTTTTCAATTAGTTTTTTTTTTTTTTTTTTGAGTCAAAAGCGGGAAATAGGAGTTCTGTATGATAGAAGAAAAATAAAGATATTTAGAAAATTTATCGTAGAGATATAGCTGTTTTTCATAGTGGATGGAGACAAAAATTTATTTGTAATAATCAAAAGTTTATTCGGTAAATGATTCCAAATCAGTATAAATGAGAAAATAAAAAGTTTATGCAATTTATTTCATAAAAAATGGTACGGAAGAGTTTATTTGAGGAAAAAGATTTTGAACTATAAGTAAAAACATATAATTTTACTAAGACGATAAAAATTATCAATTCAGAAATGCAAAAATTATCAATCCTGCATTTCAGCATTCTATTTTATAACCGGCGTTGAATAGCCGATTCAATACTGAGTTTAACTCCATGTTCAACTCCATGGCCTTGAAATTTTTAATCCAAGCCAGAAGAGAAAGGATCTCTTGGATCAAGCATTGGGGTAAACAAGTATTCGTGGAGGGCTTTTTTATGGAACTAACCCGCAATATAGTTACGTGATGTGAAGAACCACGAAAACTTCTTATGGTTAGCCTGGCGGCGAGGGGATTATATCCTATGATCCGTTTACTACTGAGGATATTCTACTTCAGCACTGTGGTCGGTGTTAGCAATACCTCCTAGAAAAGAGAAGGCATCAGAAAAGGTTACCATAAACAAAAAATCGATCCTTCAGTAGTCCACACGTTATGATATCTTTCGTATTTGCCACCACTGCGCAGCTAAATAGCCCGTGGTGACATCTTTCTTATTTTCGTTCACTGCGCAGTCTATATTCATTACGTCGGACTACTAAATGGATCGGTACTGAGGCTTTCTTTCTTCTAGGAGGTGTTGGTGTGACCCGGAAGCAGAACTCGTATCAACCCGCCACCGCTGGGATTCGAACCTAGATTACCTCATTGATAGACGAGCGTTCTACCCCTTGAACCTCCATGACTCTGCATTTTAATATTTTTATTTTATTTTGTAAATATTTTATAGCCGTGACAGCCAATAAGTGACATTTTCTTTTTGATGAAACTTACCCGCTTTTGTGTTACATTGAGAGGAAGATAAAGAAGATCGCTATACAATCTTAACTGGTCTGTTGATCAAAATTGTGATGGCTTGTCTTCGAATCATGGATGTTTCCTAGTTCGGATGTTTCCCTGACCATCGCCAATAGCCCATTGGGCGGCTCTAGTGACACGCAAATAAAGTATCTAATGCCTGCTCGCAAAACCATGCTCGTTTCACTCTTTACTAAGTTGAATCCAATTTAATTCTGTTCTACCGTAAAGTCTTGAGAATTTAAATCGAAAAAACTTTAAAACTAATTCCTCTTTGAAAAATTAAATCTTTCGGTTAATCATAAGCTATTGAAATTAAATTTTTTAAATTGAAATAAATGGCATGCAATAGAAAAACTTAGAAAAACAAAACGATGATTATTTTCTTTTTTTAAATAAAATTTTTGACGGTAAAACAACTAGTATATCTTTCATTTTAAATGTTACGACTTTCACGTAAGTCATCAACGCTTTCTTCTGCTCATCGAGCATTATTTTTTCCATTATACTTAAAGCGTGACAGCTCGACAAATACTCATTTTTCAATGAATAAGAATAAGAAGGAATAAAATTATTATTATTAAACCTGCTTCAGTATAATTAAAACATAATATAGAACACTTTGCTTTTTGATATGAAACATTCGCTTTTAACCTTTCAAATCTTCTCAACTTCAGTTTGATTACATGACATCAAGTTTGACTATATCAGAAAATGATTTCGTCAAAAGCGAAGAAAGTTCCATGAAATTTGAGTATCCATTTTTTACAGTGTGTAAGGGTTGTTTTCATCAATCACTAATTTAGGAATTATAGTTTTAAAAAAATTAACAACTTTTCTAAAATGATAGCAGATATTATAGTATTTGTTTAAGGTACATAAAAAAAGTGATTTGTTGCACACTTCCATTAACATCTAAATACTATCGCCAATTTTAATTGTTCTGAAGTATGAGAGAAAAAATATTTTTGCATCAAAATTTAAGTAAATAGTAGGAAAATTCGATCACTTGATAGTTAAAGTACAATAGTTGCTCATTATTATATCAATTATATAAGAGCAGGGATTTCTGTACTTTTAGAATACTTTATTGATTTCAAATTTTACGAATGGTATTGCTCAGGAATTATGCCGATTATAATCATTAAATTTTTAACAAAACGCTTTTATTGCATTTGTAAAAATGAATTAAATGTTTGAATTTTTTTTTAACAAAGATGTTTAACGAAATGCATTTAGAAAAATTGTTCTGAAATTTTTAAATAATTGTTTAAAATTTGTAACGTGAGTACCGCGAGCAATATTTAATTGTGTAAAACAATTTATAATGTCTTTATTAATTAACATCTCTTCTTTCAAAAACATTAGCATTTATCGTATTCATAAAAAATAGTTTTAAGTTGTTCTCTCACGCTGTTAAAGTATATGAGAATTCGATATTAATGTACTACGTAAAAAAATGTGATAAAATTGTTTTTCAAATATTGCAGAGTATACATTTGTTTCCCAAGAAATGCGTAATGTGTCTTATTATAATCAGAAACTAAAGTTAAAATCTGAAAATGATTCTGAAAATTAGCCATTTTTCGAATTGGTTGCTCAAAAATTTGTGTTCTTTTTCTGTAACAACTTTTCCAACAGCAGTTAGCATTATTTTTAAAAATAATATTTATATATTTATTTTAGAAAAAAAAATGTAATGTTTTTCTGAACTTCGACGTTTCAAGATTTTAAACTGATATTTTAGACATGATAATATTAAGCTTTTAAATGGAGTTTAACCCTAACATTTAAAACTTGGAAGTGTGCCAAAAAATCCTCTCCTTTCACCCTGCCCCACCTGTCATAAGATGTTTCTGACACAAATCATTATTTTTCCTGCATATTTTATCTAGTTTTGAGAGGAAAGCAGGAATTGAACTAAAATATTGGTCGTGTTTTTTTTAAAATGTTACGAAATTTATTTTATTTTAAAAACTGTAGGACAGAATATTTTACATTTATAGTTATGTTGTTCTACGAATAGTTAAATCATTAAATCTAGAATCAATGTGAAAAATGAATACTGTAATAAAAATATTTTTTTTTAAAAACGTTTTAGACAATTGTATTTAGATAACACACGGTAGCTACAGTTTTTTTAACAATTGATAATCATATTTTTAAAAATCATATTTTTAAAAATCATATTTTTAAAAATCATATTTTTTAATAATCATATTTTTTTAAAGGTTTCTATTTGTTTTTAAAGTTCTAATGCTGATAATGCTTATTGCACGAGATTTTCAAAAAGACTCAAAAAATGAACGTGGCAGAGACTACCACGTCTTGTGGTGCGTAGAATACATTAATACACTAATTTTTAAATATTTAGAGCAAAAACACCAAAATTTTAGTAATTACTTGAGCTTAAATATTTTTACTTCTTCAACAAAAAATACAGACAATTTTACATGCATAATTTTTTTAAACATTTGATATTAATTATAAGAGAATGAAGTATATTCTCAAGATATAGAAGAAAGCTAGATTTGATTAATTTACGTTCAATTGACTTTTATTTTTATTAATCATGATTTGAACGGAATTCGTCTTTGTTTATTTTTTATCTTCATTAGAATTTAATCACAGTAAAGAAGCGAGTGCTAAATGGAAAGGATTGCCAAACAATTTTAATCTTTAGAGAAATAAATGTGTTTTTGTTATTGTAAACATAGAAGTTGTCCCTTAGGAAAATTTAAGGTATTTTTGATGTTGTTTTGAGGTATTGACGTTATTTTGAGGTATATATGAGATATATTTCAGGTTGGTAAGAAAACAACCATAAAAATTATACCCCATAAAGGTTGGAAATGAGGTGTACGAGGTTGTTTTACATACACTTCAGCACATTTTGAGGTTATTTAAAATTTCCTTCAAATCAACCTGACTGATGAGGTGATATTCAAGATATACAGGTTGTTTTTCTGACACTTATAACATAAACAGTATTTATGAGGTATGAAAAAATTATCTTATTTCAACTAAAGAGAGTGAGGTATTTATTTAGGTGTATGAAGTGATTTTATTTATACCTAAGACTTCTCGTCACTGTTTAGGGTAACGCTACTGGTGAATCGTTACAGTAGGTTACCCACAATATATTTTATTTTTTGCTCTTTATTCAAATACATCTATTTTTTTAAAAATTTTTCTTAAATATATATGTTTAAACTTAGCAGTATGCAAGCTGATTAATTGAATAAAATGTTTATTATTTCTCTTACAAATAAATAGTTCAAAATTGAAAGATTTTAAAATAGCAATTTCGTTTTTAAATTCTACTACAACAGTATGCTGATCGTTTGCTTGGATACCTGCTTGTATATGCAAAGTTTATATTGTTTTCTGTTTTAGTGAAAATGTGTATAATAAATTGTATTTTAAGCCTGATTAACATGCATAGCTATATATATATATCTTTTTTTTACAGATCTTATCCACAAGTAGTACCCTGATATTTCTGAGATGACCTAGGCTGTGTATAGCATATGTGTATATGTAAGGAAGAAATGGCTAACAAGCTACTGCTCAGCCTTCCCCTGGGAAATAGTTCAGAATTGATATTAGAAAGAAAAAGTAATCTCACATAATAAACTACTGAATTTATGTAATTGTTGATAACAATAGTTTGTCTAATATTTGATAATTGAAAA
Source organism: Parasteatoda lunata (assembly GCA_949128135.1). Taxonomy (NCBI): domain Eukaryota; kingdom Metazoa; phylum Arthropoda; class Arachnida; order Araneae; family Theridiidae; genus Parasteatoda; species Parasteatoda lunata. Next base: position 89,825,428 of record OX421974.1, on the reverse strand, counting down.
TTAATAACTGTACGAGCTCACTTTTTCATGTTAGATCACAGAACTGTTATTTTTCAGTACATGTTATTTTTTTGCAATTTGCCTATGTTAATTATTTACTAAGCAGATTATAATTACTTATTAGAATATTAAGCAGAATTAAACAAACTAAGATTTCAAGTTCATATGATAATTTGTTTCAAGGTTATGAGCATGGTTTACTACTTAAAAATGTAGCAAATTTCGGAAATCTGAAGCTTTTTAGAAATAAGTCAGTATTGATTTTTATGTCATTTCAATGCTGAATCGATTAAAACAATTGCAAATAAAAGCATTTATTGTTTGAAAGTTATATGCATTTTTTTTTTTTTTTGTTTTTTGAATTTCACCCTATGAGATATGTTTTTATATTTAAGCAAATGATTGTAGCAACTAACAATTAGTTTTATTCTGCTCTGTATCATAAGTTACATAGGAAATATTTTTCTTAATCTCTTTTAAAAGTATTATTTCAAATCGTTTTTTCTTAGACATTTTCCTCTCATAAAATTGCTCACAACTTTAAAACAATTGCTCTTATCTGCTTGTGGTCAGTTTCATTCTATTGGGTGTAAAAAATGCATAAAAATTGGTACTTACCCTAGCAGCATAATCACTTGGGAGCTCATTGGGCAATATACATGAATTTTGGCTCAATAAGTGTTCAAAGGGCCGTTATTGCCCTATATAGAATTGTCCGATTCACCCGATATTTTACAGTCACTTTACAACCAGTATCAATCTTACATAGAATTTTCAGATTTATCCGATGTTTTGAATCCATTATTTTGCCATTATAGGTTCTATATTGGCCAACGTAGGCCCTATATAGGCCATTCTAGGACCAATATTAAAAACTCTAGACATCCCAATATTAGTTCCTTGGTGTATGTTCCTATAGGACCCATATTGAGCCAATTTTGAACCCAACTGTTGCTAGGCTAACTTTAAAATTTTATGCTATTAAACGATTCTTGATTACATTGATTAAAATAGCTATTTTTTGGGAAACTCTGAGGTGATTGACAATAATGGAAGTCCTTTTCAGAATCAGCGCCAAAAATGAATTAAAAAACTATTAGTTTTATGAAATCTGACAAAAACTTTAAAAAGATAGACTCGTCTTCCTGAATTTATGTAAAGATTTGTAAGAAGAAAGAGAGAAAATCTAATTATAAAACTTACAACTACCGTAATGAAAGATGTATAGGAAAAAAAAAAGTGTTAAAATTTCCTAATAAGATTGGAAATATATATATTTGAATTTCTTCAAAGGTTGTTAATGGTAGTACTTTCTTTAGAGTATTTTATTTTGTAGCTGAGGTACCTGTTGCAGTTTTAGACGCTTTTAGCTACGAGGATTGAATAGAAATGACAGAAGTGGTACCTCAGTGGATATATACTTAAGGCTGTTATATAATAACCTGGGGTAGAACATAAAACACCTCAAAATTACCTTTACAACGGCCAAAGAATACACTCGAGGTAGATCCAAAATAACCTGAAGTGTTAAATGAAACACCTTAGATTATTGAATAAATACCTTCTCAGGTGTAAAAAAATATACTTCAGGTTGATTCTTTACAACGTTCAGGTTCTTTACAACGGCCAAAGAATACACTCGAGGTAGATCCAAAATAACCTGAAGTGTTAAATGAAACACCTTAGATTATTGAATAAATACCTTCTCAGGTGTAAAAAAATATACTTCAGGTTGATTCTTTACAACGTTCAGGTTCTTTACAACGGCCAAAGAATACACTCGAGGTAGATCCAAAATAACCTGAAGTGTTAAATGAAACACCTTAGATTATTGAATAAATACCTTCTCAGGTGTAAAAAAATATACTTCAGGTTGATTCTTTACAACGTTCAGGTTCTTAACAACGGCCAAAGAATACACTCGAGGTAGATCCAAAATAACCTGAAGTGTTAAATGAAACACCTTAGATTATTGAATAAATACCTTCTCAGGTGTAAAAAAATATACTTCAGGTTGATAAGTAATAACATAAGGTTGAAAACGAAACACCTTAAAGTAGTAAATATCTACCTCTTTCACAGATGTACGATGAAATACCTCGGGTTGATACATATATAACTCTGGAGGTATGTTTAAAGTACATTTGAGGTAAATTTTGAGGTACTCATTTGAACTCTTTTCAACCTAACGACGTATTTAAATAACAACCTCATTTATACCTTTGAAAAAATAACTAATTTATACCTCAAAAGTACCTCAATTTTTCTATAAGGGTAGTTTACTGCAAACTGGAAAATGTCAAGCAAGCATAATTGAAAAGTCATCTTTGGCTCAAGAAAAACGTTCATTAAGCGAGAAAATTAAATATTAAAACAGCACATAACTTCTGAAAACATAATCAACGAAAGTATTCTACGCTCTCTATTATATATATAACTCAGTTCTACTCTCTCACAAACCTAATCTCGGCCTTTCTTACTCAAGCGAATTTTGAAAAAGAAGAAAGAAAACTATCACCCTGAATAACTTGCATTCTAATAACCAGATTTTCACGAACTAATTGTCAATCTTAATATGGTTGCCGGGAGCGACTTCAAATGTGCTAATTAATTAGTACTAACTAAATAGCTAATTAATTAGTGCTAACTATTAATTAAGTTACGAAATCACACATAAAAATGCACTTTCTCTGAATAACGATATATTTTTTTTTTTTTTGCATATTTCGATTCCTGATTCTCAAATTGGGGAGGGGGGGAGACAAAATTTCGAAAAGATTGGATCATACATTGGAGGGGGACGGGGCAATAAGTTATATATGTTTTGGTGATAGTTCCAAAAAAAAAAAAAAAAAAAAACAGCCAAGCTAAGTCGCCGCCTCAAATGAATATTTTAAGATAGCCCACAGACTCATTCAAGAGAGGAATGCTTAATTTTACTCCGTTGCTAAGCAAGCAAGTTCAGACTATTAAAAAAAAAAAAAAAAAAAAAAAAAAATTGGGATAATATTCCACGATTGCTCGGAAGGTTTATTTATTAATAGTTAATAGAAAGAAAATATCTCGAAGTTTCCAGGCAATAGACAATTGTTCAGCTGATTTCTGACCAAAAAGCAAAGATTTTAAGAAATTTTTAATCTCCTTTGAAAAAAAAATTTGAATCGATTTATAAATTAATTACGGTTTTCTAAGCTTTTAGAATTTGAATACATGAACTTTTTATCTGACATTATTTGGGTTTTTTTTATGTTGTTTTTACTTTTTATACGAGGATTTCATACTAAAATCAAATTTACATAACTTATTATAACTATATACAAAATTTTAGGGATAATAATTTTTACAGATTTGATCGAGTCTTCTAGGCTAGAAAGTTTAAAGTAAAAAAAGCAGACTGTATAGTATTTCTAATGCAAATTCACAAGGTCTTATATAATTTACGATATTTTTTTTCTATAACTGAAGGAATTGCTTGGCATTTTAAAAACATTGAAATGTGTTATGTTTAGAAATAACATATTGATATAATATGTTGCATATTGTATTATTCATTGTTTAAAAAATCGCTTCATTCCTCTAGATATTTAGGTTATATGGTTTTCTTTAGATAAAGATGATTTGCAAATATCATAATGTTGTTTCGACGCATTCTGTAACTTATTTTCGTAAATTCATAAAATGTCACCAAATATCGTTACTATGTTTTCTTTGTTTTTTTACATATATCTGATACGATACTCTACTTATAAACAGAGTTCGTAAGGTCCTTAAGATACTGAAATGGTGGCACAAACACTTTAGAGATAAAATATTCAATTTCATTAACTCAAAATATCTGGTCTCAAAATTTTAATTTTAAAGTTAAAGATACCTTCATAGTTACAATATTGATGCTACGGTTCTCTTACTTTTTTTTAAAGACCACCTAAATCCTGTTAAAATATTAAAATACGTATGTTTACTTTTACGAGCATAAAATAATATACATAAAACAGTATGATGATAAAAACTTCCAAAAATATGAAGAGGGTAATAAAAGTTGACATTTTCAAGCATTCAAATATAAGCGCCCATTCTCTAAACTCCTCAGGCGTAAATGACTTGTTACGTTGATTATTGCACGCTCAAAATGTTTCTACTTTTGCTATCATCTGTTATTTTTAAAATCAATGAAGTTTTTATCTTTTCGGTTCAGTTTCTTCGGATTCTTCATTTAGTAACACGGTATATTAAATTACTTCGCGCGATATTAAAATAAGTTTTGCGTAAGATAAAGGTATAGGTTCTTAGATTGAAAAAATAATAATTAGTCACTACTTTCTAAAAAAATCAAGGCAGTACAATTTTTTTACTGCTAGCCTTAATAAAATTTTTAAGGACATGAAAAAATTCCGTCTACAATTGAAATTTCCAAAGTTGAATGTGAAAATGGAATGTCCCCATCACCAGGAATCAAAATTAAATAGTAACAATGACAACTTTTTAAACAATTTGGCGTTTATTTACTACTCGAAGTTATTTAGAAATGTAATTTTTATTTATCAATTCCAAAGTTTATTCTAGATGTATATTTCAAGGTATACTTTAAGCGTTTTTCAATCGAGTTTATTCTTACATCCCTTACTTGCTTAAAATTATTAAATAATTTGCTTAAAATAAATTATTCAAGCTGTGTGATCTAATGCATTTATAGTATAATAGTAAACAGAGCTTTCATCGCATATCCTTTACCTTGATACCGCTATCATTAAATTAACGGAATAAGCTTAGATAACTAATAATGGTTAAATTTTTCTCGTTTTAACTTTTAAGGAACAATATGTTTCGTCCACACAGATTTCATTTCTAGAAATAACGTAATTATTGAGTAGGTTCCATGGAGCAATAATATTCTTATCCTCTTATCACGAAATAGAGGAAAAATTAGTATCCTATCAAAAGTAAGTTAACCTTTTCGCTGCATATTTTTTTAATCAAATTAAGTTCGAAAATTGCTTATTTTTTTATTACATTTTTCTAATCTGATGATGATTCTAAAATTGCCATGGCTTCGAAATCTTTTTACAAATTTTAATTTTTAGTATTTGCTGTTTAACACAATAAGGCATTTTCCTAATAACAAATTATGCTAGAAATCTAGGGAATTGTGCTATGTTGAAAAATAATTTTGACAAAAGTTAATTTTTTTAACATCTCTTTTTAAAAGAATAGCTATCTTAAAAATTAAAATAAGTTTAAATGTCAAAATAAAATTGCGGTCCCAATTTGTTCATTCAAAAAGCAAAGCAAAGAGTTGTGGTTTTTTGAGTTGTACTAATGTGTATTGACTTTTAACAAACCAAACAAATAAGAAACAATAAAGTAAATAATATGCTTTGTTCAATCTTAGAGAAAAGGGTGCGCTTATTTACTACGATCAGTCAGAAGTTTTTCACTGAGTAATTTTAACAAAGAAAATGTTCTTAAAATCTTATCAGCTAACTGGCTATAGTTCTGAGACTCGAAAAAAAAACTTAGCAATTACTTACAACGAGTGTTAATTTAAAGAAAAACTTTAAGTACCCTTAAAAATTAAACCAAATAGTTTAGTATATTATCGGAAAAAAATTCTAAGTAGTAGCATGAAGAAAGATTAAAAAATATATTGAAACAATTAGTTAAATAGTTTTGTGAATCACACGTTGTCAGGTAATTAAAAATTTAATTTCACAATTACTATATTAGGACGACCCTTAAGATACTCAGAAATTTTAAGACGCATAAAAATTTTTACTACGTATTCGATAGATCTTTCTGTTCAATATCTTTATATTCCTTGTACTGACTTATAAAACATCAACACTATTTGAGATAATCTATGAAGAACAAGAAACGATAAAAAAAGACAATCAATAATTTATCTTTATTTTTCGAAAAAAACAGTATGCTTAGTAAATAGTCAGCTGTTTTGCATCGAATAGTTTTTAATAGCAGAATACTTTTAATTTCTTACCAAGATTTTATTCTCAGCTAGCAGGCAATCATTCTAAGTTTTCTTTTAATAAAAACTTGACAATAATTTGAAAAGGAGTTTTACTTTATAAGAAAAACCTAAATTAAAGTACTAAAAAAATGATTAGTATATTAACGAAAAAATAATATATGTGGTAGCGTAAAGAATAAGATTTTTAAAAATGTTAAAATTTAATTAAGTAGTTGGTAAACTAATTCTGTAATACACGCACAGACAGGTAATTAAAAAAATTATTTTAACATTGTCTTAATGTTGCGAAATTTTAAGATGCTTAAAAATGTCTTTCGAACTGTTAATTTCTGGCTCAGTAATTTTCTTCCTCGATCCTCGTTCTTCAAACTTGTAGTCAGGAAAAATTATTATATGATAAATAAAAATTTAATAATAATAATTTTCTTTTGCATCCAAATATACAAAAAAAAAACTTCCTAATTTTATCGAACCTTAATTGAAATTTAATCAAAGTGTGACGCTTTGCACTTCTTTTCATCACCAGACATAAGTAAAACTGTAAAAATTATATTTATCTTTATAGTAATAGTTTTTGCTAAACTGTACTACGCAGCGCGAAATAAACAAATAAATAAAAAGAATAATAACAGAAAAAAAATCTTTAGCTTTGACATTCAGTTACTCAAAAACTAATGAAAGTATTAAAAACATTTTTACGTCAGAATGTTCGTTAAACATTCCGCTAAAAATATCTAAAATTGCGTATTTTTCATCATATATTTTACCCACAGTTGCTGTTGTTGTAGTTCATTTACGTCACACTCGAGCTGCCCAATGGACTATTGGCGACGGTCTGGGAGACATCCCGTCAGGATGATTCGAAGACATGCCATCACAATTTTGATCCTCTGCAGAGAGGATGGCACTCCCGCTCCGATAGCCCGACGACCTGCACGCGAAGTTTAACGAGAACCAATACGGCGCATCCTGGATCCCTACGCAGACTGATCCATGTGGTCACCCACCTCGCACACTGACCGCAGCCATTTACCAGCAGTGGACTGATTGTTAGGACACGGTTCCCAGTGGAACACCGAAGTTGGTGGATGAGCCTATTGATCAGCCTGCAAAAGGACCGAGAGAGTGCGGTATCGGTTAAACTGTTCGATCGTGAAGTGCTCGACTTCAAGCAAATGTCATCGAGCTACCGAAGCAAGGAAGTCATCCCCTCTTCAGAGGATCAAAATTGAGATGGCATGTCTTCGAATCATCCTCAGGAATGTTTTTCAGTCCGTCACCAGTATCTCATTGTACTGCTCTAGTACGGCGTAAAAGAACAACGTCAAAATCGAATATTTATAGCGTTTCAAAAAATGTTTTCTGAAAAAGCGGTGGTGGCGTCAGTAACTTAAAGTATAAAGATATACAATTCATACATGGTTTCCATTGCTCATTATTTTAGCATTTTGTCATTTCAAAATAATTTTTACAATTTGTTTTCCTTTTTTTATAATGTTTTGATGTTTTTGTTTTAGTTCTTCATTTTTTTTTCTCTTGAACTACTTTCTTGGTAAGTAGATCTTAATGAGATATCAAACTCATCGTCATTAAAAAAAAATCTGCTTAGATCATCACTTAAATGAGTGGAACAGATTTTGGAGATCACCTTTGCTATGTTTCAATGGGTTTCTATGGGTTGAGTATCAATGACGAAAAGGTATTATCTATCTCCAATAGTTCTAAAATAGCAGGCTCGGTTCCCGCATGAGTTATATATAATCTTTGTGAAGTTATTCTGTAATTTGTGCTTATTTTATTTACTTACATATGTGGGCTTGGGTGTACAATTTGTGATAGATAATCTTTACTTTGACATGAGTTTATAAGTTGTTTGAGCTCACAAACGTGTGCGGCCTACGAATAAAAAATGTGAAGTGTTCACAGAAAAGCAGTTATCACCAGTGCACACCAAAAAGTTCCCATTCAAAAAAAAATTTAACAATTTCAACCGAGCCGCGATGGCTCAGGGGATAGAGCGTTCGCCTTCCAATGAGGCGAACCGGGTTCGAATCCCAGTCGATACGAATTCCGCATCCGGCTTGCACTGACCACAGTGCTGACGTGAAATATCCTCAGTGGTAGACGGATCATGGGTTAGAGTCCCCTTGCCGTCAGGCTAACCGTGGGAGGTTCTCGTGGTCTTCCTCTCCATGTAACGCAAATGCGGGTTAGCTCCATCAAAAAGTCCTCCACGAAGGCAAAATTTCTCCCAATACTCGATCCAGGAGTTCCCTTGTCTTCTGGATTGGGTTCAAAATTACAAGGCTACGGAGTTGAACATTAGTAGCCGTAAACCCATTAAGTTGGGTCGGCTGTTCAACGACGGTTATAAAATAAAATAAAACAATTTCAACCGCTTACAAGGAAAGAATAAAATAAGTCGGAAAGTTCGGTGAGAACCATAGGTGTGCCCACCTTTTTTTATGTATTGATTAGTGTTATACTATTTCTGCTAATTTTGGTTTCCTTTGAAAAATTATCTTGTGCTTATTTGAAATAAGTAGTTCATGATTATAGTGTGAATTCCAGCTTATGTAAACTAATTAGTAATGAACGTTTGTTACTTCCAATACAAAATCATCAAAGAAAAACAAATCATTGTAGAAAATGATGTTAAGTAAATGAACCTTTAATCAATGATTTGACAAAAAAAATGTCTTTTATTTAAACATGACTATTTCTCTTTTCGAAAATAATCATATTTAATTCTTTCCCGTTCATTTATTTGCAATCTTCTGCTCTCAAAATGTTGTTTCTTTTTAGCGATTAAATTAACTCAATATTGCTTGGAAAATTGTTTATGATTATTTTTTAAGCGTGCAATTGAAAAAAATCATATTTTATTAAAAACTTCAATTAGTTTATATTCAATTAGTCCATCTAATGAATTTTACAGAATCAATATTCTAGCAATACTTTGAAACTTATATTTTGCTTACAATTTAGATCTATAACCTTATTTTTCTATAGTTACTAATGCATCTTGGAAAACTTTTCAAAGCTGTACTCTTAGATTGAATTCTTTTAACGAACTGTTTAATTTGTGCTTCGTAATCTACTATCCAAAATACATCTTTCCCAAGAAATATCTTTTACCCAGATTTATCTTATCTAATCCATCGAGATACATCTTGATTTAAAAAATTGATACAAAAAATTTAAGGAATTTTATTTTCAATTAAAGGATGTGGATATATTTTATTTTATCTCTACTTTACTTTTGAGATAATAATAGCAAAAATAGGGCCATCGGAAATATCATATATTTAAAAATTTCAAAAACAGTGCATTGAATAGAAAACCTTTATTCTAAAAAAATAAATAATGAAAAGAAAACAAAATCAGATTTGATTAATAACTTTCATTTCCTTACTCTAGATTGTTGTGATTTCGAAGAGTTGGGCAAGATATATTTGGGCTCAAAGCTCAACACTATTCAAAATTATAATTTAATTTTGAAAAGTGTTGAGCTTTGTTTGCAAAGTTGTTGCACAGATTTCAAATTTTACTTTACAAGGATTACCATGAAGTGAAATACAATCCAACTTGTTATCTAAACGTGTCAAAGCTTAAAAAATTATCTTAATTAGATAAAAATTTGAACACACAGTAAAAATTTGATTTTAATTATGGTCATTTTCGTAAAAAATGATAACTACAAGTTATTATATACCATCGTAAAAATGAAAAAAAAGTTGGTATTGATTGAAAATTTTCTTGATTTTTTATCGATTAAAAATTCTATTTAAAATATTTTTTAATTAAATTAATTAATACTAAAGTTGCTTAAACTTGCTATCCTAAAAATATTTACTTTTTTAAATACTTTTGTTTTAAGTTTTCCGAAAATATTTGAAAATTTTGTATCTAAAATCTTCATTTCTATAATTTGGAATAATAAATATCTGTTAGTTATATTTGATGCAATTTGTATGTGATATATTTCGAATAATTTGATTTAGTAGTTATTTAATAATTAAATTTCAAATTCGGAAATTTATTTTACAATCACTTATAATCAATTTTTTTAATTTAATACTCTCTGAATTTATGACTGCTAAATGCTTTTTACATGTGTTGATTTCTAAAATTTTTATAATTTGATTGAAAGTTGTCACAATGAACTTTTGTTAAATATGTTATTTAAACACGGTATTTGTTATTTTGTGTTCAATATAAATCAATTGTTTTATTGAAAATCAAATTTTTTTTTAAAGGAAAAAAAAGTCATTAATTTAAAAAAAAATGTGGAAGTACTGTAAAAGCTATGTAACAAGTACTGCTTTATTAAGCAAATTCCGCTATGATAATAAGTTTCCATTTCACTGAAAAATGTTAATTTTAAAAATAAAAAAATTATATATTTATAAAGAGCTTTTTGAGTTTAACGAAAAAAAGCTAAATGGATGATCTGTTTTTATATTTCTGATAGTAGTACAGGTAAATAAAAACGAGCATCATTTTTCTATATTCTCTGCCATAATAATACTACATTTTTCAAGTTAGCTTGTGTTGGTGACCTCTGGCCAAATTATCTTCGTCCTAAGAAACGAAACTTTTTACTGCGATTTAAAAGAATACTGCCAAACCTTCAGCAGAACGCTACGCTTCTTTTGAGTAGTAAATTCAGAGTAGTGATTTGTAGCCCCTATTGCATCATACATGAAATAGGAACTTTGCACACATCCGCCACAACGTGGCACCATTGGGAGACCAACCCCCGATGCTGGAAATAGTACATAAGTTATGCATAAATATCCTGTTGTATAATCACTTTTGAACAATTAAAAATCAAAACCCTCAGTATTTAAAGCTGTGACAATAGTCTAATCTTAATCTTAAAAAAATATACGGAAAGAAAATTTTTTGAAAATGTTTAAAAATCTGGCTTTGAGTTGTACACTCTCACCTCTACAATAATAAACACAATCAGCATTATTTCTTTTTTTAATAACAGAAATTTCTAACACCGGTTTTTAATAAAATATAAATGTACTAGCTCTCCATTTTCGAACTTTCTATATTCAATACTATATTCTTTCTTTATTCAACTAGACGAGTAGTTCATGATTTTCATTAGTTCCTGCAGTCGAACGCCAAACAACAGTTCCACGAAAATTTCTCAGAAAACATCTGCAGTGAATCAGGCTGCCCCATTATTTCAGAACCCCCACTTTATTTGAAAGAATAGAACATATTAAATTTGCCTGAACAGCATGTTTGAAGGGAAAATGCTGGAACTTGATGAATTAACGGCATTCGTCAAATACAAAACAATTAGCCTATTATTATTGTCATAGGCAGGTCTGTGGAATCCCAATCCATGAATACTTATTGTCATATCAAGTCTGTGAATAGAGCTATTATATATTTGAACTGGAGATATCGCATAGTGGAATTCAAAGACATAATAGGCAAGTTTAGAAAACGATTCTGGAGAAAAGCTAATAAATATTATTCTAAAGAATATTTTACCTGCAGTTTAAAAATGTATCTAAATCATTATGAAACATTACAAGCATAAATAAAAAAGAGCTTCTGTGTTTGAAAAAAGTTTAAAATCTTGCAATTTTAAAATATTTTTTGATACATGCTAAAATAGAAACTGTGTCTGCCAAGTTTGATGCCGTTAAACTAAATGTTCAAAAAGAAAATAAATAAATAAATAAAATAAAAATTAGGTGTAAAGGTCCATTCCATGACGCTCTTTAGTGCAGTTTTTATTACATGTATCTTAATGTAATTTTAATCTTTAAAAATTAGAAATTTTGTGTAATTTTCATGTAGTAGGAATGATTCAAATTATATATATATATATATATATATATATATATATATATATATATATATATATATATATATATATATATATATATATATATATATATATATATATATAATCAGAACAGCAATGTTGCCACTCAACAGAATCAGATTTTTTTTTAAAACTTCTTGAAACTCGATTAATTTAAACCTTTATGTGTTAAATGTTATAAGTCTTAGTATCATAATAAGGGGTAAATTTTTTTATATTTTGTTTCTCATTTTTCGTGAAATGATCCAAAACATTTTATATTTATAATAAGTAGAGAGGAAACTTCACAGAAAAATATTTCTATGTTTTTTAAATAGATTATTTAATTATTAACATATTTGGAAAATATGATCAGATGACAGATAATCAGAAAATCTAGCACTTTGAGAATGATAATATCATTTTGAAGGAGACAGGTTAATTGGAAAGGTTCCAGAATTTTCTATTCAGCCTGATATTTTTTAGGTTTATTGCAATCAGCTTATATGCCTTTTGGGATAATAAGAAAATGTGCGTTTAGGGATAATTCGAAAGGGACGAAAAGCAATCAGCCTGAATTTGCGGAGGCTTATGGCAATGTGTTTTAAATATTAATTTAGGAGTTATCAATATACTCCACGCCTGGGTCATGAATAGCACATTAAAAAAGAAGCGCTTTAGTTCCCTCGTTTTGTTTTTTAATTGTCTTTCCATTTTAATTGATAATTTTCTTATAAATGGAGCAGACACATTCTTGGAAAGAAAAACCTTTTTTTAATGACTACTAGAAGGTAGGTATGAGTTTATTGAACCAAGGGGCTTTCCTGGCGAGCGGTATCACCCACCAAACGCTGTGCAAGGCGTGAAGTTAGTGGGTTCAAATCTCGCTGTCACCCGTGGATGTATCTCCGTGCTCTCCCCTGTATTGTGCAACCCGTCTTTCTACTTTACAAAGGTTTATAATCCTTAATTGCGCACACAAATCTGCAAGTGTATGTTGTTGCATCATTGACCCAAAAGTACCATGGTAGTTTTTTTATTTTTTATTTTGTGTCAAGTATGTTACTGTTTTTTTTTTTTTTTTTCATTACAATGGTCAAGGGGTCTTCAAACTTTTTTTTTTTGTTGTTAATTAGCCGAAATGCTACACTGTCTAAGTTGCAAAGAGCTCTACAGCTAAGTTGTTACTTAAAGAGGTCATCCTATAGCTCTAAAAATTTAAGAAAAACTGCCAATTTCTCATAGATGTCTGTGAGCTTTTTTCAAATTAATTTTAAATCTTAGTATAGTATTTGACTTATTCATTTAGCTGGCTCATTATAAGTGAAACCTCTCGGGAGCGACCACTCTCTGTTCCACAGTAAAATGGTCCCGCAGTGAACTGGTCGTTAAACTGTTCTACCGTAAAGTGCTCGACTTCGCGTGCAGGTTGTCAGGCTACCGAAGCGGGAGTGCCATCCCTTCTGCAGAAAATCAAAATTGTAATGGCTTGTCTTCTGATCATCCTCAGGGATGTTTCCCAGACCGTCTCCAATAGCCCATTGTTTAGCTCTAGTGCGACGTAAATGAACTATAACTTCAACTCCAGAGTGAAATGGTCGTTCTTAGGGGTTGACTCCATTGCTTTCAAAATGTTTTCGAATGTACATGATTTTTCACAAACGATTTTAGTTTTAATCAGTGTCATTTGAAATGCCACTTCATGTTGGCGTCATGAAAACCGGATCGATGAATAAACTTTATATTCAATAAAAATAATCCTTACTGATATAATTATAAGTAAAAACGAATTCACCAATTATGAAAGATAGAACTATTTTAAATAAATAAACCATTCTGTTTTTTGTTTAAATTTCGTTTAATTTTATGTTATAAAAATCGTTTGTCATAATCATCATAAAATTTAAAGCTTGTCTGTTTGATATGCTTGTTTCTAAAATAATTTTTTTCTTCCAATTAAACTTTCAACTCTGAAAATAAATCATTGATAGCATCGTCTTTAGTGCTCTCTGACTGTAAAATGAGGACATATATCTTTTTCAAATATCGTCGCAAAGAACTTTCTAAATAAGAGCCTCACACGAATATTTTTAATAGATTTTAATCTACTTATTTGTTTCGTCAATACTTTTTATTTTGATTTGTTCGTGTTTCCTTAATTGACCTTTTCCGCATTTGGTGCGAAGGATTGCTCGGTCATTGGTAGAGGTTTTGTTGGTCTCTCCTGAAGGTTTTCTACAACACAAAGTCTATGGAGAGAACTTCATGCCTCCCAAAAGTGTTAATAACTAGAGGTGGTCTTTCCTGGAGGTTTTACTGTATCAACATGATGCATGTGCAAATTTTATTCAGATCTAGAATGCAAATATGCAAAAATCAATGGTTTGAGATTACGTCGCATATTTAGGACAAATCTCATATAACAAATTAAAAGGAAAATGCTCAATTTCTTTATGTTTATCAGTTATTTTATAAGATTTAGTCCAGTTGTAAATTTTAAAATATAATAGAAATGAACTGTGGTTCGCCAGATTGGCAGGTAGTTCGAAAAACTCATCCCGACGCAGACTACGCAAAAACGTTTGTATTTGGCGTAACCTAGTCACTTTTGGATTTTTTTGCTAACAAATTTTATATTCAAACAACAAGCCAAAACCATTGCAGTTTAAATATAATTTAAGCTGAAATAATGTGCAATAATTAAGCTGAAACCAAGGCAACTGGCACCAGGTGAAAGAGTTAAAGAGTTACAGAATCATAGCTGATTCAGTGTTATAAACAGTATCATTAGTGCCTTCATCTAATTATACTGTAATTGTTTATACTACCGAAACCTGTAAAGGAATTAGTTTATTTGGCTGTATAGAAACCCTTAGGAATTTTCTAAAGCAAGACAAGAAGTAGATCGATGATTTCACTAATGATTATATATTCCCTAACTGCTGATTCCAGCATATTACATATTAATAGATTGCAACGTATTAATAAAGTCACTAATTGTGATTTGACTAATTGTTGAATGCAAATTTCATTTAGGTGCAGTATTTTTTACCTATTTCTTTCTTTTTTTCAAAAGCGGTTTTTGTGTTGCTATTTATCTTTTTCAACTTTGTTAAAATTTTATTTCATAAAACTATTTTTTTATTTTTTGTCTTCTTAAATAATTTTTAATCAAACTAGTTAGTTTAATTTTTCTTGAAAAACATTTTGTGAACATTTTTTTAAACTTGAAAATTCTTAAAAGCTTCTTATTTATTATACAAATGCCCTTCTTTAAAGTTCAGTCAACCCTTGAAGTCTTATTTAACAAGTAGAAAGAGATCTATTTCAGCATTTTCAGTTTTTTTTTCCTTCCACGTAAACAATAGTCCAATGTACTTTTTTATGGCCACACTGTAACTGTAACAGTAGTACAGACTTTTCACTGTAATCATAGTACAGGTATTTCGGTTTTTTACGCCTTTCACTTCTTAAATACAATCAACCTAATTTTCTTTAAACTAAGTATATATATATATATATATATATATATATATATATATATATATATATATTTTTTTTTTTTTTTTTTTTTTTTTTTATAGATAGATTGTAGATCTTTTATGCAATGATTATAAATATTATTTCTAAAGGTTAATTTAGATTAGACCAGTTATCTTCATTTGTTTTTCTAAATATAAATAAGGCAGGAAAACAGAACTTTTTCATAGAAAAGAGACTACGATTTCCATTTTAAAAACGAGGTACGTACTTTCAATCAGTTTATGATCAAATCTTTATTAAAAAGTCTTTTCCCTTGGAATAAAAAATGTGTCAGTAAAATGTAAATATTGATTTCTTTTTACTAAATAAATTAAATGGAGGCATAGCATTTTCTCTCTAACTCTCTCTCTCTCTCTTTTGTCCTTTTTTCTTGCACTTGAGAGTCACGAATTAATTTTTAAGTGAGATACTACGTTTTGAAGCACTAGGCAATCAGTAAAAGCTATAAATAGATAAAATAAAAATCAATATTATTGAGCATGAAACTTAACGACGGTTCTTAAAGTGAATTATGAATACAATACATGAAAGCAAATAAGCTGATTATTTATTTATTTTTATCACCGTTGAAATTCCAGAGTTTATTTCTCTCTTAAATAATAAACAAACGACGGCTAACGTGCTTAGTTTATGACTTCATTATTTTAAACGATATACAAATGCTGATTGTTTTTAAACTTTTAGGATGCATGTAGGGTACAGCATAGGAATTGCACAAAATCTCCTGATCAAAAATATCAGGGAGAAGTTGTAGCAGAGATATTAGGCTTGAATGGACACAAGGAAGTGATTGAAAATATTCACTGGATGCATCACCCATCCATGGCCAAGAACCTAACCATTTTTAAGGGACCACCTATTAACAGTCATGGTAGGAATGCCACATAATTTTGACCCCGATCAGAAGACGTGGACAGCGCCTGAGTTGGTACCCCTCTTACCAATCTTCCTCTCTACAATCACCGAGAGGACTTTCATCCACGATAGATTTAAAGTGCATCTTCCTGCGTTGATTATTTTCTCGGCTGTCAGGATTGAACTCACAACCCCAGCTTTCACCAGCGGTGTGACCGACGTTATCCATGTCTGACGTCCTTACAGAAGTATTACTTTCTCTGAAAGGAGAAGTATTGTAATTGGTGGAGGTAGACAAAGAAAAGTAAGATTTAAAAATATAGAATTTGGCATACATTTTACTGTGTGTTTAAATTGTATAACAAGTTGTGTAGTTGTTATTTTATTGAAAGTGGAATTAGAGAATTAAATGCGAGTTTAAGGATTAAAAGAAATTTATGACCTAGAAAATAGGCATTGCCTATAATGGTATAACACTTATTTCACTGAAAAAATTGAAAAATGTATAATTTTTTCAAAAAATTGATCCACCTTTTAAAATTTATTTTTTCATAAAAAAAAATTATTTTACGTTGAAAAATAAATCATTTTATGCAAACTCGTTTAGAAATCATATTATTAACGAAAAAAATATTATTCAACGTTATGTTATTTTGAGTGAGCTTAATCTTCAACCGTTAAAATAATTTAATTTCACAATGAAAATCTCGTAATAGTAATAAATGTAAATTTTAGTTGTCGATTGACAGTGGTCTTAGTCGTCCTGGGCATGTCCCTACGTGCTACTGCAGAGAGTCTTGCCCGGCAGCGATTTTCCAATCCAGCGGAGTTTAACGACCCGCTTTCCTGTTTGGCCTTTCTCAGTTGAACTTGATTTTTTTTTAGTTAAGTAACAATATTTAAAAGAAATAAAGGGTTGCATTATAATTGCGACTCACCACAACCATAGAAAAATCTCCAAAAAAGAGAACGAGTTGTTAAAGGCCGCTGTGTTGTAAATAAGCTGTTCGTCATAATAAAATAAACTGCAGAAACCAGAATAAAGGATCCTCATGCCGGGTAGCTAATCCCTAGGGGCTCAATGAACTTGCCACAATATTCATTGCTGACTCCAAATGCTCGTGATACACGATAGCTTTAAGAGCTCCCTAAAGATATAAATTATAGTTTGATGAATCACGTGCGTGAAGGGGCGAACCATCAAGCATGCTAGATACATAGTAGCATTACGAGTAGTGGAATGCGAAGCATCACCCAGTGGCGTTCAATTACATTTTAGATCATGGATTGCCTCACTATTTTCAATTCTTACGATACAACCTACCTCTAAACGTTTGTCACAACATTTTGAAACGCACTGTACATTAAAGGTGGACATTACAAAACACCTCGTATTTCTCTCCTGCATATCCTGTTTTGCCTGTTTAAGTCATAGAATTTCAAAGTTTTCAATCTCTAAGGGTTCAATAACAATATGATCGGAAGTTTTTTTGTCCAGTCTAGATAATGGTGTGGGATTTGAAATGGCCTTCATTTGTTCCTTTACTTTGTTTATTTTGAACTTGAAAATTAATTATTATTATTTTTCTACTTTTCATCTTAACTCCTATATTCCGACCAGAATTTTAATCTCCGGTATCATCAAATAATTTAACTTTCTGAATTTTTTAATGCGTAATAACTGCATGCAATTTGAATATATAGGAGTAGTTTCAAGATTTGTAAATATCTGAGGTGTTTTTTTAAGGAAAAAAAATCCTTGAATAAATCAAGAATAAAATGCATCATAAAAATGAGAAATAGTACGCCATAAAAAACTGCTGGTGCGTTTGAAACGCAACAAACAAGATGACCTGGCATTGTCGGAATTTTACAATTGCAGCTTTTGAAGGGTGGATTGATTTGTGTCATGGCCAGGAATAAGAAATCATCTGACCAGTGAGGGCAGATAAATTTTGATCCTCATTCATTTACATTCATTTTCGCTTTCATTATTCATTTGTTAAAAATAATACTTCATTTAATATCAGACTTTTCTTAGATACTTTTCATGGATAGAACACGAAAAATAATATTTTCATTGCCATATATGGAGGAAGAAAAATAATCTGTTAAAAATGGAGAAAAAGATTTTAATTGAAAGAAAAGTAATTCAAATTTAATTAACTAAATTTGGTCCTTCAGCATTAAGGAAAATTATACTTTAAAACATTTTTTACAGAATTTGCTTTGAATAATTATTTAAGGACGATTTAAAGAGTCTACATGGTTTTGATTTCGTTGAGCAACTGTAAATGTACAACTTTTTCTGACTTTTTATAAAATATCTAAAATGTAAGTTAGGATTCAAATTTTTTTAACTGGAGTTCAAAAGGAAACATTAGTTAAATGCAAACACTTTTGTAAGGCAATGCAATGAATTCTAATAATTTAATTCTTTTTAGAGCAAAAAAATGAAGAAAAAAGGATATATAATGTCTAACGAGTATGATAAAGGGCTTAAAAATCCTGTTAAAGATTTCAAACAACTTTTAATAGGCAGTCAAATATGCTGTTTTTTAAACCCTTCTAGCTCAAAGATATTGAAAAATTGAAAATACTTTTTGAAATGAATTTGTTTTTGGAGTTTTATAATAAAAACTATTTTGAACCCCAAAAAATGTAAAATATTTACTAATATCAGAGTGAATGTACAAAGTACCAATTTCCAAGTATCTAATTACCAATAAATATTAAATGATATGTCATGCTCAAATTACCAAGTTTCAACGTAATAGGTTCAATGGAAGTTGTGCCTGTCTCCAGAACTTTCATTCCGGGTGAAAAAACTTTCATTGAGAAAAACAGATTTAAAGACAAAACTTTGTATAAATAAACCTTTAAAAAAAAAAAAAAAAAGAATACTTTTGCTTTCAGCTGATTCCAGTTTCGAAAATAGGCTTGTTATTCGTGTTATTTTCTGTTTTTAGCGAGTGGGTTTCAGTATTTTTCCTGTAACTTTTGAACTTTTTTTTAACTATTATCTTGTACTCGGTGTCAATATTGTAATATATATATATATATAATGGTGTATGTATATATATACCATTATATTATATATACCATTATACATACCATATACATATACCATTATATATATATATATATATACCATATTATATATACCGGTGTGTATATATATATATATATATATATATATATATATATATATACCATATTATATATACCGGTGTGTATATATATATATATATATATATATATATATATAATAATAAAAGGGCTAAAATCCCTGTTATCAGTGTTATAGTTAGCTTAAATAATGCAGTCGTAAGCCATCATACGTTCTAAAATGGTTTATTAAGGGTAGGTTGGTATTGATCACATCTACTCTCCACAAGGGAGAGGGTGGACAAGACTTCTGACAATTCCGGAACAACTTATCAGGATCACAACATCATGGAAAGGACACATAGAATTAGTGCTCCCACGTTTTATACAAACACATTTTGGAGTAAAAAGGCACAGTCTCTGAAATACTTGTATCCTTACGTATTAAGGAAAATCATTTAATGCTTCCTAATATGGAAGTGAACGGGGGAGAGATTCTAAAAATAACTCCTCGCTTGAAATATAAATCTAATTATAATTCATGGTGTGTTTACAGCCTTGAATTCCCAAAATAGAATATCTCTACGTTTATTCTTTAACAAAGACATTTTATGAAAACGAAAGAGATTTAATTCTTTTATTAGTACAAAAGTATTTATAATTTTTGTATTACATATATATATATATATATATATATATATATATATATATATATATATATATATATATATATATATATATATATATATATTCTCTTTAAATTTGGAAATTTTGTTAGTAAAAGCCACCTAGACCCCTTAATATTTTTTGATGTTTATAGCTTGCGGTTTTTCCTTGAGTTTGAGTAGCTTAGAAATTTCAGAGAATTTTACTTCCAGTTTTGGAAAATAAAAATTCACATATTGCAGAAACTTCTTTATTTTGCAACAGATGTCGTAGTAAAAAAGTATAATAAAATTAATTTTATATTTCTTATGCCAGTCTAAAATTATAATTAAAAAATATGCACCGTTATCTGAGTTCACTTTAGCCAGTTTTAAACTTCTATTTCCTACTCTCTATATTCTTATTTCGTATACTTCTCTATAAGTTTAGAGAAAGGGAATAATTTCTAGGCTTGCTTTCGAGTCTAGAAATTATTCCCTTTCTTAGAATTAATAAATAGCGTTTGGATATAATTTCAAGGCCTTCACTTACAGCAAAAATACATGATGGGCAAAGTTACCCCTACAACGGCGCAGGGCGTAACTTTGGCCAACAGATGTTTTCCTTTGATAACTGCTTACAAGGAGAATTTTTAGCAAATGTTTCATCAACGAGGGGTAAATTGGGTTAAAAATATGTATTTAAAATGTTTGTTAATTTTTTTTTATTTTATTTTATTATTTTTATAAATTATATCTTATCTGCTAGCAGAAATAATTTAAAAAACTGACGCTGTTTGAAAAAAATATTTCTTCTACAATAAAACACTCTTATCGCCCCTGAAAACGTCGTAGGACAAAGAAATGCTGGCTTTACCCTTAGTTTTCAGATCGAACAAAAATATTTAAAATTTTTGAATATTAAATTTTTTAAAATGTATAAGTTTTGATTTTTTCTAAAATTTTTCTAAAAAATTATATTTGATTGCACCAAACTTTTGCATTACAAAAATTTTGAAAAACTCTTGTTTTTTCATTTTTTTGAAATTTTATTTTTAATTATAATTTTAATTTTTTTGTTTCAAATGTTCCTTAATAGATTAGAGGGTTGGACATAAAAAATTCTGTAGGAAAATATTTAAATACTAGAATTTTTTCGCAATTCTTCACGGTTCAATGCGCGTGCAAAAATCTTAATCGTTTTTTCTGAAAGCTACATTTTCAAGTTCGCTGGACTCATAAATCGGACAAAACATTTTCAATCCACTTCAAATTTAAACTTTATGCTTAACACTACGTTTTTTACATAAAAATACAAATATTTCTTTTAATTCAATGCTAAGTTTTTATTGCTCAACTAGCTCACAATTCAATTCTTGCATAAGTTTTGGGATATTCTCTACTTTTAGGAAAATGTTCCCAAATATTAAATCTGCCAATTTACGTATAAATAAATATATACTTCATTACACTTCAATAGTAAATTATTTGTTTAAGTAATTAATAGGAGCACTTCTGATTTTCTCCCTTTTTGATCTAACTACATTGTATATTTATCTTCAGAGTTATATTAAATGATTAGATTACTGTAATAAACCTCAAACTTCGTGACGTTAAAACCAAAATTGTTCCTGTAATTGATGAAATAAGAGCAGATTTATGAGGAAATGTAGCAGATTCATGTGACCAACAATTTAAAGTTTATAATTGAATATTTAAAATGTTTGTGAGAGGTGCCTATTTTCAGTCAGTTTTTAGTAAAAGTCAATTTCATTCATAAGTCAATTAGAAATAAAATTTCACACGCTAATATTTAAAATTATAAAAAGAAACAATGATGTCATACACTATGTTTTTATTTATAACTGAAAATAAATAGCTCTTATTTGTTAATTTTTTTTATTTAACTGAGTATGAGTACTAAATTGCGTTTATTCAACACCATTTTAGAGTTGGGAAGTAACGGTTTTTCTTTATTAGATTGCGAGAAATAGCACATAATTTAGAATGCTTTTTTAATATTAATAAGGCTTTTATTATATAAATAAAGATGTTAGGTATCTTATAAATATGAAAAAAAGTATAATACATAGAGCTATTTTCTTTAGATCCATATTCTATACAAGTATATTTTTCACGCAGATACATTATTACACTTTTTTTTTCTTCCAAAAATATTAGTTAATTTGTATGTATCCTTTCAATGAAATAGGGTCAGAAAAAAATATAAATAATAATTAATTTTTCAAATATTTCAGTAAACTTAAACGTCTTATCTATTTTTTTCACTCATCCCAATAGTTTCTTTACGAAAATTTGAAAAGAATAGCTTTCCCCATATTTCATACATCCTAAATGATATTATAAAACAAAATTCTATATAAATGAAGCAGAGCTTTTACATGTATGTACTTTATACAAATCTGCAATTCTAAACTGATCCGCACCGAATTTGGTGTACAGTGCACAAATAAATAAATAAATAAATGAAACACTCTGAATACCTTTTGATCTAATAATTAGATTTTCTCGCTTCAGGCCTAAAATTTTATGGTTCGAGGAGGTGACCTCAAATATGCTAATTAATTTCTGCTGACGATATTTTTTAAGTTACGAAATCAGGCAAAACAAAGTTCTTTCTCTAGATAAACGTACCGTTTTATCGATGAATTTGGCCTTCTAACCCCCAAAATATAAGGGGTAGCCGCGATTTGGGTAATATGATTCCAATAGTTTGGTCAGGAGATCAGGTCCTCTTGATGTTAATTTTAATTTTTGTGTATTTCACTATTTCTCAAGAATTTTTAAAGCAAACAGAAACGTTTTGGTCACAATAATATAATTCGTTTATCAAAGATAATTCCATGCAAAAATAGTTCGTAATGAGCATTTATTATTTTTCAATGTTTTATTTAATAACAGTCGGAAAAATTTTGAATTGTAAGGTAATTTTTACATCCCCTTAAAAAAATGTAATTTTATATTTCAAAATACAAAATTTGAACGAAATCGGCAAAATAATTTATGAGAAATCGAAATTTTAAAAAGTTATAAATTTAAAATTTGTTTTCTCCAGAATTATTCAACCGATTTTGTTTCCCAGATTGTGGCTACCCCCTATGTTTTGAGGGTAAGAAATCAAAATCCAGCGCAAAAAAGGTGCGTTTATTCAGAGAAAGTACGTTTTTGTGTCTGATTTCGTAACTTAAAAATATCGTCTGCAAAAATTAATTAGCATGTTTGAGTTTACCCTCTGATACTATTAAGTTTGAAGTCTTTGTATGTGAAAACTCAATCATTAAATCAAAAGTTATTTAGGGTGTTTTTTTTTTTTTTCTTTCTCATTGTAAATGCGGTTCGAAGACTTTAAAACTCTCTCCGATCAGCGGTGCGTTCTCTCTACATCACAAATAAATAGTTTTCCATAGGCTATGCCAAATATTTTATAATATGAGTTATTTGCTAGCTTGCTTTTAATCAATAGAAAATTAGTATTGTCGCACGCTTTTATAAATTATTTATCTTTGGTCCTTCCATTTGTTAGGTTATGACTGAAATCTACGTTAATATTTTCGCAATGTGTGGTGATGACGTCACTGAATTCCGATTATATAAAGCCACAGATTTTATCATCAAGCATAAGCGTGTTTTTATAAACTTAAATAATGGAAACTTAACAATGACAAAGAAAATAAATTTGTAGCCATAAGAACCGTCGTTTATTTACACAAATGATGCTTAATTAATTTTGTAGTAAGTAAAATTTAAATTTAAAAAAAAGTTTTGTACTACGAAACTATATTAAAAGGTACTTCATTTAGGAAAAAAAAAATCTCCTTATTATTGACGTAAACGTTGCTTAATTAATTTTTGCAATAGGTACTACTGATACTATGTTAATTGGTGTTTTTAATAGGTACTAAATATACTAATATTGGTATCAAGATACCTGCGTTAGGTACAGTGGAAACAGGTTTTCTACGGCTGACTGAATGGGATAAGTACTGGAGGAAATTGTTGATTATGTTAATTTTTGAATATCTGAATTTGACCTCATCCTGTAGCATTATGGAAAATGGCATTAAATATAATTAATCTTTATTTTGATGGGATGATAATGAGCCTGATAATGTAAAGCCACCGGGAAAGGAGAAATAATAATAATAATAATAAGATTGTAATTGTTTTAGCTTAGTTAAGTTGGTATATATCTTTCAGTTTTGTGCATGATATCGTAGTGTTACTTCATACCTATTTATTGACTATTAATTTTTTCACCCCGATAGATAAGTATTCAGATAGTTGATCATAAATTTAAAAAAAAAAAAAAAGATAAGTGATTGTCTGTAATAAGTGAATATTAATAATTGCCTACGCATTAGTTGTATAGATAACCTCTTATCCGCTTAAAAAGCTGCTTCTTACTAAAATGTTGGTTTCAATGCCAATAAAAGACGATATTATCTTATCAAAATCATAAACCCGCGTAATATTATCAAGTCTATAGTGCGTTTTAGTTTAATAAAAAACAATAAAATTTCTTTCGAAAGTTAGAAATTTTTTTTTCACTCAGTGATGATTTAGTTTGAGAAGAAAACAAAGCATTTTTTTTTAATATTAATAATGCCCAAAAACTCTGATAAAAGGCAAGAAATTTTGTTTACATCACACAGTGTCAAATCTTTATAAATGTGAAACAATTAAAGTTTTATTGTTTAAATTTAATTTTGTGGGTAACATAAGAAATATATGAATATCATATTATATCTAAAAATTACACAATATCCGAAATAATCACTGACTCATTTTTCTCAACAAATTGACTGTCTGTCGCAGTTGACCATTAAAACAATGCCCCGCAAGTGATTAACTTACAGTGATTTCATTGTACAAAGTACCCTGAGTTCATTGTTAAAAAGTTTTATTTAAATTTTTAAAATTTGCACAATAATAAATGTAAATTACCTTTAATTTTTGCTAATTAGGCAGCACAATATGTAATTTGGTGTGTGAGATTTTTAAAAAATTAATTTGGTCCGTTAGAATGGTTTAAAAAACCGTACTTTTCTAAGAAGAACTTTTTCTTGAACCTCTCAAAGGTAAACAGTTAACTGGAAATGCTTTTATTTTTATAAGCTTTACTTTCAAAGGCTCCGTACTCATAATTTTAAAAATATACAATTTAATGCCTTCAAAAAGAAATCATGATATTTTGTCTGAAATCTTTATATAATATTAAAATTTTATAATTTATAATGGATAAAAACCAGTTTTTATGTTTAAGTTTTGAATTTGAAGATTTGACATAGTTTGTCAATAACTCGCTAGATTAACTACGCTGAATCTCAATAGCTGCGTTGGATATAAATTTTAAATTGTTTTTATTGCTATCAGCTTCTTAAGAGTTCATGAATTTTTAAAACTGACATACCAAATAATATCAGAATAAGTTTAAAACTCCAGTGCAGAAAAATAAACATTATTTGTCCGTTCTAAATATTTTTAGAACAGTCAAAATCTAGCATAACTTATATAGTTATATCTAAGAGTAAAGTTGATGAAGATAAGTTATTTTCACATTTGAATTAGGCTACCACATTAAGTTATAGAAAGAGAAAAGAAATTACAGGTAACAAATAAATAAATTCTTAATAGTTTTGTGTCATTAACAAGTAATCATAATTATAACACACGAATTAATAAAATTATAAATAATGATTAAAGAGGAAAAGGGTAAAATGGCCACTAGAAATTTTACCCTTTTATAGTGCGTCGTTATTGTGCAACCAAGCAAAATAATTCGTTTAAAAGAGAATGGTATTGCAAGGGAAAACTTTTCATGGTAAATTCCGTTTCAACTCCATTGGTATTTAGAAATATGAAGTTTCGAGAAAATTGAGTTCTGGTCAGCCTAAAATACACCATGAAGTTTTAAATTTGTAAAAATTTTTTCTATGTATCAAAATGGAAATAAATTATCACAAAGTAATCTATTATAATTTGCTTGCGTTCTGATATTTTTAGTTATATTATAAGCATTCTGATATTAATAGTTTGCTCTAACTTATAGATAATTTATGTTGGGGAAAGAGAATTTGCAATGAAGGATTTCTCTCGTGCTATAGCGTCCTCTTAAGGATACTTATTTCGTTACTTTTTAAAACTTCTCGTATATTTATCTGTCCTTGAAATGACTACCTGCCCGTCTTTTCTCTAGATCATAAGCAGTTTTTCTAAAATCTTATAATAATTCATTGACTCTGATTGTTTTACGTTCTTTTCTTGAAAAAAAGAAAATAAAAGAAATAGTTGAAGTTACAAAAGTTACCCAGTTGAAGTTACTGAAATACTCAGAAATTGTGAAATCCTAAATTATAATAATAATAATTATTATTATTTTCAACGGCGAGCACTGAACTCTCGTTTTTTTGCCGCGGAAGATGACGGAAGTGTTGCCCTTTACCGTTACTCTGTGGGCACCTAAGACTGCCACAGATAAAAACATCCATGCTCTGAGCGAGATTCGAACCCGCAACCATTGACTTCGCAGTCAGGCATGCTGAGCACTCCGCCACCTTACAGGCGATTCCTAATTTATAATTAAAGACTAAGAAAGTTTTAAGTTACCAATATTTGCTTACTAAAGAAATGTTACGACAAATAGTAAATATATTTCTGGTCTGTTGATTATTCTTATAGATTAAAAAAAAATGAAGTTGTGGTCAGTGGATGACAAACTCACGGCAAGGTTGCTGTGTAAGTGTTATTGATAACTTCTCATATGGTCAACTCATAAAAGTGTTAAATTCAGATTTTGATACTATTTCACTAATTCAGTTAAATTTTCGCTCTGATATCATGTTATTTTCAGATATATCACACTGCTTGACAATTGCTAAAAAACAACTAATTTATGCAAAGTAGCCTTCCCGACAGCTGACCAATAACAGTAAAATCAAGTACAGAGGGTGTGGCAGAACAGAGCTAGTTATCTGAATAAAAGGCAGTGTACACAAGCTCTCCATTCATCCCAATGCGATTTAACATGTATATACTAATCCCAGATTTTATTTTAATTGTAAAATATTTCCAATTGAGACATAACTTAGTTAACCCCCGCACCACCCATCCCATCACCCTTATAATTATTACTTTCGATGAAGGAGCAGATATCCCCCTCAGGGCACTCCGATAAAACAGTCAGTCTCTCCATTCATTCGAAAATCCATGGTAGGTGTTTGACCAAAATAGTGCCGTAGGCCAGAACAATTTCACGGTGATTAAATTAAGTTGGCTTGTATACACGGAAGCCTGTTTGAGGTACCCCGCTTCAACCACGCCATCGTCGAGAAAGATCACGTTGGTGTACGGAACGTATTGGATGAAGATGTTTATGAAATTCGGTGTGGTGTTGCAATAATTAAGTGTGAAATATCAGCGAGACATTATTTAAATTTTTATGGTCGTGGATGAGCTCTTGAACGACTGGAAGTAGTTCAAAGTGTTACCACTGTAGCCACAGTAATGAGAGTGTTAAAAAGTGTTATCTCGCTATTAAAAAAGGCTGTCGAAGGTGCAAATGTTATGCGAAAGCATGCCGGTGCTCGTGGTAGGAACACTACACCTCAAGAGGATCGATATGTATTCACTAGTGGCAAAGTAACAGAAATGTCACTCCTAGGCAGATAGCTGCGGACCTTGCAACCACTACCGGTGCACATGTTTCAGCCAGAACAATTTCACGGTGATTAAATTAAGTTGGCTTGTATACACGGAAGCCTGTTTGAGGCACCCCGCTACAACCACGCCATCGTCGAGAAAGATCAAGTTGGTGTACGGAACGTATTGGTTGGGGTCACCAACAGTGGTCCAGAGTGATGTTTTCTGAAGAATCTCCTTTCACTGTGGCAAGTGGTTCTGGCCACGAGTTAATGTGGAGAGATAGGGGGATAGGGGAAAGAATGAATTTCAAAAAAGTCAGACATTTAAAATTCGATTTCTCAAGAATTATTCAAACGATTTTGCCATGTTAAATTATATTCTTTCAAATAAAGCAAAAATTGTGCAACTTAAAATTCAAAATTTTTCAAACTTTTTTGAATAAAATAATAAATATTTAATAAAGGTTATTTCTTTGCATGGAATATTCTTTGGATAAACAAATTTTATAATTGTATTCAAAAATTTTCAATTCGATTAAAAAGTTCTTGAGATATAACGAAATAGGCAAAAAGTAAAATTAACATTAAGGAGTCCAAAATTTGGAGCACTTTCCTGACCGAACTATTGAGACCATATTTTCCAGATTGAGGCTATCTTAGGGGTCAGAAATCCAAATCCGTCGGGAAAAAAAGCATGTTAATTCAGAGAAAGTACATTTATGTGTCTGATTTCGTAACTTAAAATATCGCCTGCACTTATTAATTAGCATATTTGAGGTCACCCCCTCTAGCCATTAAGATTGAGTCCTAATACGTGAAGATCCAATCATTAGATCGAAAGTTATACAGGGTGGTCAGTTTTTTTTGCGCACTGTGCTTGCTGAAACTGAACCGCGATGGCTCAGTGGTTAAGGCACTGAGCTGTCACAGTGAAGAACTGGGGATCGATCTCCATTGGCAGCCTGAAGCCCACCCAGCTTCAGATCGATGGGTACCAGTCTGTCTGGGAAGAAAAGGAGATTTGTGCGCAGTGCTGAGCACATTGCCACAATCATGCCGTTGGTCACGAAGATGTTGAGCCTTACTCCCCTGGTCCACAACGGGCTGTTGCGGGAATGCTTTACTTTTTTTGCATGCTAAAACATGAATTTGTACTCGGATTTGATTCATCAATTAATAATTAGTTTTATATTTTTAGATAATTATAACTAATTAATACGATTTATCCTTTTGGAAAATAAAATTTCATACATTTTGTTCTTTTACCCGTAATCTCAATTTCCAATATTATTGAATTAGTCTATGAATTATTAAATCGGTCGTCGTTCACTTACAGTTCAAATCAAGAGGTCTTAAGATACAATTTATCAGAAAATTAAGTCAGATTTTTATGACGTAGTTTTCATAAATCGGTGTTAATTTATGTCTACCGAAAAAATATTTCTTCATAAAATTGTTAAAATCTCTGCATGATTTTTCTTTATAACATGAAAATTAGATGAAAGCGAGAAAAAAAAAATTATGTATAAAACTAATTGGCATTCTTTTAAAAAAATATAGTTTTTTGAAGAAATTAGTTTAAGAATAAAGGAAAATATATCAGTTCAAAAATATAAAACTTGTAACGTTTTTCTCAGAATTACTTTCCAACTTCTACTTAGTCATATATTATAACTGTGTAAAATACTTCAAATTTCTTTCTAAAAAAGTTATTCATTTATTGTTATTAATTTTTTTATAAGTTCTTGCATTATTAAAATCTACTGTCCTAAAATTGATTTCAGGTCCATTACCATACACTTATTATTTTTTTTTATATAATACACAATTGGAATTTATTTACTCCAACAATTATTTACCAGTAAAGACTTAGAAAAAGAAATATTAGCCTGCCGCTATTTCGAATGTTCTACATTCGGTTGATGAAGGAGAAACTTTTTAGTTTTATGTGCTTTTTTTATTTGCTATTCAGTTGCTATAATTAGTTAAAAAAAATATATTTATTTTACAAAATAATATTATTTTCAAAGTTATTTTTTACAAAGTTAAATTTACCTATTATTAATATTTCATAACTTGCGTTGAACAGTCGACTAATTGTGATGTTACGGCTATCAATTTCCTACTCCGTATCCAATCCAGAATACAAGGGAACTCTGGGTGAAACATTGGGACAAACTACTAGCCTTTGTGGAGGACTTTTCGATGGAACTACTCCGCATTTGCCTTACACGGAAACGAAAACTAAAAAAACCTTCCACGGTTAACAAGAAGATTCTAACGCATGATCCGTCCAACGCTGAGAGTACTCTACATCAGCACTGTGGTTGGTGCGAGTCAGAAGCAGAATTCGTATCAACCAAAAACATGTGGGACACGCCCCAAGTTCGCCACATTGGAAGGCGAACATTCCATTTCCTGAGCCACCGCCACTCGATAATTATTAACAATATTAAAATTAAAAAAATGAGCATTTGTGTCTAGAATATGTAAAAATGATTGGGAATGTTGTAAGAAACAAGAAAATTTCATCGAATCTGGCAAAAACATTATCGACTAATAATAGTTATGAAAATCCCTCACATTGCGAGGGGGTAGCGTGGCAGCACGAATTTGGTTTTCCAAGTAGGACCCCAAATGCTCTATTGGATTAAGGGCAGGTGAATTTGGGGGCCAAGACATGACTTGAAAGTCACTGGAATGTTCCTCGAACCAATCCACGACGATTCGACCCTTATGATATGGTGCATTATCCTGTTGGTAAACACCATCCCCTGCAGGAAAAACTGTTGTCATGAATGGGTGAACCTGATCTGCAACTATGTTCAAGTAGCTTACAGACGTCAGGGATTGTTCTATGAAGATTATGGGTCCTAATGTGCCCCATGAAAACATTGCCCTCACCATACTACCCCCGCCACCGGGTTATAGTCCATTGTTATAGATGGAGGGTGGTCATAATGTAATGGCTCTTCGGTGTATATGTATTTGAATATTTTCAAAAAAATTACTTAATTTCATATAATTTTTTTTTTCAAGTTTTTTAAATTTTCAATAAAACAAAATTTTGAAAAAGACCTTGTAATTCCCATGATTTTTTAATTTGTGTTGTATTTCGGTTTCGTAACCCGTGATTCGTGACTACTTTAGTAATATTGACATACTTTTTAAATGTGAAATCAAAGGCGTTGTCTTCCTCTTTTTATATATTTTTTTATTCGATACATTATTTTCTAAAAATACCCTAATAAATGATGGCTGACATTCCTGCCATCTCATTCCTGGATTCGATCTTTAATTTGATTTATCCGTTTAAAATGTCTTGCATTCTTTCTTGAACTTTCACATTCTTTCACATTTCTTTCTCGATGTCGTTATTTAAGGAAATATCTCGACTCGAATGTGGTAAGGGGAACTTATTCAGCAAAACTTAGTTGAGGAATTTTGGATCAACTAGTAAATAGCCTTTAAAAGTTCAGAAGGATCAGACATGGTTTCTTGATTTTATTCAAGACTAGCTGAATACCCGTTCTTCATCAGGGGTGAGAAAAAAATACATCTATATTAATAAAAGAAAGAGTTTGCGTGGATCTGTTTGTGTGTGTGACTCCAGAACCGTTTGTGCTACAGTTCTGAAATTTTGACTGCGGGTAAAAGAATAAATTTTAGCCCCCGGTCCTAAAACGATCATTCGGGACATACATATGGAAAATGAAATTTTCTGACTGTTTTAGTGGAAGCCATTGTTTTAAATTAAATTATGAACGATTCAGTTTGAGGCGAACTTCAGAAAGATTAACTTCCAAAGTCAAAATTTGAAGACGTAGAGCTAAGTGATTTCTACAAAACATATAATGCCACAGAAAAGTACACTGAAAAAAATATAGTGCAATACCTATTCGACTTTCTTGTTGAAAAACTCTAAAAAAATGTTTAAATGATTATTTTATTCTTACACACTTCAAAGGGTGTAGAATAGTTAAATCTTAACACCAATAAATGATAAAGTTTATATCAATCTGCATATCTTTGGTGATAAGGTTTTATTTTTTGGAGCTCCAGAAATTTGGCAAATAAAGAGTGCGCATTTAAACTATTTAATTAAATTCTTGTATGAAATGGGCATGTTTTAAATTTACACCAAATTCTTTTGGATCGTTAATAGAAGTTTAAAGCTGTGCAATTTCAAGATATTGACAATATGCGGTTTGTTTACATGAAGTGCACTAATGAAATATGAGTTTTTTTTTTATCGGATTGAATTGACAATAGCCTATTTAATACTAAGTAAGTTTAAATTGTTTTTACTGATTGATAAAAAAAATACTGATTGTGGTCAATGATTTGCCAGGTAATTTCCTTCTTCTAGTCGGATGGATTTGGCAAACTACTTAATTAAACTGTTAAAAAATGCCGGCATGTTTTTTTATTGTATAATATATTTATGTTTGCAAAAGACTTAGATAAATCTGACAGTGATATAAAATGATTTTATAATATTTAACTTCTACTCACTACGGTGTTGTTCGAATTCATATTAATATTCAGTCTGTGCTGTGTGTATGTTTGATTCACCATTTTGGTGAAAAGTAGTTGTCACCATTTTTAGTGTTTAGGGTTAAAATTTTTAAAACTGTACACTTAACTGCGAAGCATTTTCAAAGAATTGATTTGTGTTATTTTGAAGCTCTTTTAAAGGTTATTTTCCATTATAAAAACTATTAACTCGAAGCATTAAACCATTTTTACAGATCCATGTTTTGGTGAATTTGCATCGTTTACAATTTGCAAGTCAAATTTTGAATGTATGTTTTTGGATGTTAATAATTTAATGTTAAAACTCTACAGACCATGCATTATTTTTCTGAAGAAATTGGATTCCTATTAATGAGACCAATTAGTTGAAAATCAAAATAACCCAGTTTTTTCAACAAGCAAATGTTAGGAACAAAAGGAAAAACTTTATCTAGATAATTCGTGGATTCAACAAATTTCTATTATGGCAAAATATTTCCCTTTCAATAAAATAATATTCTTTACTCTTTTTTGTTTCTTTATTTTTACATCAATAGGAAGTATGCACAATAAAAATAACCGGAGAAACCAGTTTTTTTTAACTAGGATTTTCTTTTCTTTTTCGAAAAGGAGTAATTTTCTCAAAATGATTGCTTTGGAAACAAAAGCAAAGAAATTTCAAAGGCTTGCTGAGAAAAGCTTTATTTTCACGTTAAAATTATAAGGTGCTATTTAGATTCTCAGAAATTCGAGTCTGTTTTTTGTTCTAAAGTATATTTATTTACATCAGTGAAATTAAAAATCAACATTATTCTCCTAAACTATCAAGGCCATTTTCATTAAAAATTAAGTTAGGCAAAATTTTTTATTTTAATGGGTAATAAATAGCAATAAAAAAAATATCTTGACTCGTATATTAATAAGCGTCTTACTTTTGTTATGTCTGAACAAGTTATATTTTTTTCTTGTTTATTGAGGTCGAGAAAAATTATTTTTATTTAAATCTAAATCTTCAAAAATGGAAAAAATGGTGATGGTAAACAAATAAATAACTTTTGTGGCATTTGTTTCCAAACCAAACTTGATCAATTTTCAGAAGAAAAGGCGAAACCAAAACAAAAATTGCATTAAAATTCAAATTTTGTATTTTAGAATTATTTTTTTAAGAACTAACCAAGCAAGATCCGTGATTATTAAGATATAAATACGAGGGTTGCTATTTATATTTCTGGCCTAATAATGAAAAAACAAATATGTAGGATCGAAATTGGTTTTATTGTTTTTTAAAATATTCTCCATGATGATCAATACACTTTTGCATGCGTTTGAACCAGTTTTCAAAGCACTTTTTCCAGTCCGATTGAGGTAACTCCAAAACATGCGTTTTGAATGCATCAACCGCTTCTTCGGGGGTCGAAACTCGTTGTCCACGTAATTTATTTTTGATGTGTGGGAATAAGAAGAAGTCATTGGGTGCCAAATCAGGGCTGTACGGCGGATGACCCATCAGTTCGATCTTTCGCTCCGTCAGAAATGACTTTGTTTGAGTCGATGCGTGAGAGCTCGCATTGTCATGATGAAGAATGATTCGCCTGTTCTTCTGCTTTTTTCGAATTTCCCCGATGACTTCTGGCAAACAAATGGTCGTGTACCATTCAGAATTGACCGTCCTGCATTGCTTGCATTCCCTTGAACGTATTTTTTCAACATTTCCTTGCACCAATCGACACGAGCCTTTTTTTGAGCGTTTGTCAGACTATGCGGGATCCAACGCGAACAAATTTTTTTTACGCTCAAATGTTCATGCAATATTTTATTGATGCTAGTCATACTAATGCCCAAAGACGCCTCTATCTCACGGTATGTCGCATGACGATCTTGCTTTATCAGTTCACGCACAGCATCGATCTTTTCTGGCACAGCAACGGATTTTGGACGACCTGCACGGGATTCGTCCTGGATCGAACATCGACCACGATTAAATTCGTTATACCAATTTTTTACAGTGCTGTAGGATGGCGCTTTATCGCTGAATAAAGAATTAAGTTCATCGAAGCACTCTTGTTTTGACAATCCACGTCGAAAGTTATGAAAAATAATGGCACGAAAATGTTCACGATTCAATTCCATTTCTTGAAAGAGAAGAACTTTTCAATTTACTGTCAACAACACAAATGAAGCTATAATGGTAAATCGTCTGCTGAATTTATGTTTAAAAATATCAAACTTTCGATTAAAATCGAATGCGGTAGTCTAGCAACACTTACTGTTGCCAAGGCCAGAAATATAAATAGCAACTCTCGTGTATGTATATATATATATTATAACCAGCGTTTAACAGTCGGTACAATTCTGAGGTTACCGAATGTGAATGTTCACCTCCGTAGCTTTGTAATTTTGAACCCAACCCAGAAGGGAAGGGTACTCCTGTATCAATGGGACAAATTAGCGTTTCTGGAAGACTTTTTGGAGGAACTAAACCGCATTCGCGTCGCATAGAGAAGGAAACCACGAAAACCTTCCACGGTTATCCCGACGGCAAGGGGATTCTAACCCATGATAAGTCTACCACTGTGGATATTTTACGTCAGCACTGTAGTCGTTACGAGCCGGTAGTAGAATTCGTGCGCTTAACAACCGACACAATTTTAAGTTTACGACTATCAACGTTCAACTCCATAGCCTTGAAATTTTGAACCCAACCCAGAAGACAAGGAAACTCCTGGAACAAGCATTTGGACAAATTAACCTTCATGGAGGACTTTTTGATGGAACTAACCCACTTTTGCGTTACATGGAGAGGAAGAATGCGGAAAACCTCTCACGGTTAGCCTAACGGCATGGGAATTCTAATTCATGATTTGTCCACTACTGATGTATGCTTAGTAATTCGTATCATGTGTCCCTGGGATTCGCACCTGATTACTTCATGGGGGGGGGTGAAAACTTTATCAACTGAGTCACTGTGGCTCATGTAAAGATCATTGTATAGTTTTTTTTATTTATTTAAATGATACTAAATGGTGAACCGCTCCTGAACAACTTTCTCAGTTCTTTTCGGATCGTTAACTGAGCTCTATATATTGAAACTGTCTAGTAAAAATAAATATTTTTTGGCTTCATGGGAACACTAAAAAGCAAGGTAATCCTTACCAAGGGGCTTTAATAATGACTGGCAAATTTAACAATAAAATAGTTTTATTACTGTGCTGTTTTGTGGATAATGAGGTAAAATTTGGTAATTTCATCATGATAATTATAATTTTATAAATCAGAATTTCAGGTGAACGATGAGCAGAAAAATAACTAAATGAATGATTTAAACATCTTACATCTTATTTTATTTCCAGAATTATGTTGTTGTTGTTTTTTTTAAGAGAATTGTCACTACCATACAAGTACGGTAATTTTGCATCCCTTGCATTTCAACGGTACCAACGCAGAAAATGTATACGTTCTAAATTATTGAAAGCAGGAATGGAACATAATTAAAATAAATTTCTTTTTTCTCTCTTTTATATGAAAATGTTCCGACGGAAAAGAAGTACATAATCCTGTTTGATTTCTCTTAATATTTAAAAATCGTAAGAGCCGCCGTTGCTGTTTTGGGTGACCTGTTTTACGTTTTGTTTTGTTGCGTTTGGAAAATTAAAAATATGAAAGTATATAGTAAATGTATTGAGAGAGAGCAAGGAAATGAAAAGTTTTAACATTTTATTATTAGTTCAAGAATTATTTATTCTAAAACTTGTAACAAAAATACCATACAAACCAAAGGTTCAATTAAAGGTTTGCGCTTACAGCCTAGATTAAAAAAAAATTTCTTGTAAGATATTTTCGAATTTGTAATGGCAATAATTTTCAATTATATTTGTTAAAATTTTTAATTGAAATATCCAGTATAAATATTTTATTATGAGGGGTTGTCTAATTAAATGAAAGAGGATACAACTCTACTTACATTTAATTTAAAAAAATTATGTAAATATTCTCGTTTATCTCGAGAAAATATCACGCATGGTAAATTTTTTATCCGATAAGCCGACGAAAACTAGATTATATCATCGCACGTGACCTGATCATTAAACTTTATGCTTTAGAGGATCTCGCTGAAATATACTACTTATATTTTAAGAGTTATTTCAATTTTCTTTTCTTAATACAATTTAATTTGATGTTGTTAAAGGAAAGAAGCAAAGTCAGCCCTTTTACATACGTTAGACTTTTATGCACA
Organism: Parasteatoda lunata; assembly: GCA_949128135.1. Classification (NCBI taxonomy): domain Eukaryota; kingdom Metazoa; phylum Arthropoda; class Arachnida; order Araneae; family Theridiidae; genus Parasteatoda; species Parasteatoda lunata. The sequence continues at coordinate 89,789,049 of OX421974.1, read as the reverse complement.
GTGCAACAATAAAAAATGCACCTCCCTGAATAACTTTTGATCTAATGATCTGATCTTCACGTTTTAGGACTCAATCCTAAAGATTCGAGGTGAACACCTAAATTATTCCAATTAATTACTATATTTTAAGTTACGAAATCAGACATCTTTCTCTTAATAAACATACCTTTTATTCGGCGCATTCGAATTTCTGCCCCCCCCCCAAAAAAAAAAAAAAAAAAACGTCGGAGGTCTCCGCAAACTCAATAGTTTGGTCAGGTTCACAGTTTGATCCCCTTAATGTTAATCTTCGTTTTTTCGTACTTCGAAATTACTCAGGAACTTGAAAGCGAATCAAAAAAAAATTTCAGCATCATTTAAAGACATCATTTTAAAGAATTCAATTTTAAATGGCAAAATATAAAATGTGAGTGAAACTAGTCAAATAGTTCCTGAGAAATCGAATTTTAAACTATGATTTCTGAGAAACTATTCGATCGATTTCCCTCGAACTTTGCAATTTGTCATTTAAAACTGCATTCTTTAAAATTATGTCGAAAAATGTATACCTAATAATTCAAAATGTTTTTGACTATTATTAAATAAAATAATAAAAATTATTTACTAAGAGTTATATTTTGCATGGAATGATAGTTGGATAAACACATTCTATTATTGTGTGCAAAAATATTTAAATTCACTAAAAAGGTTCTCGAGATATGGCGAAATGCGCAAAAAGTAAACTTAACATTAAATGGACTTAACTTAGAACCGCTCTCGTGAATAAAATCTATGGGGATCATATTTCCAGATTGCGACTGCTCTCTATATTTTGGGGGTCACAAATGTGAATCCGTCGAAAAGGTCTTTATTCAGAGGAAGTACGTTTTTGTGTCAGATTTCGTAACTTAAAATATCATCTGCCCTAATTAATTAGCATATTTGAGGTCACTCCATCAAACCATCAAGATGGAGTCCTAGAACGTGATGATATCATCATTTGATCAAAATTTATTTAAGGTGGTGCATTTATTTTTCTGTGCACTGTACATAGATTAGGGAAGAAAAATTATATTTTCACCAATTACTATAACTTTTTTTAAAAAAACTTTTTTGTATCAACAGATTAACGAAATTCCAAAATGTTGCAATTTTTGCATCAATACTTATTTTGTTTTCCCTTTACTTCAGAAATACAACTTAGTAATTTTAAATGATAATTTACGTACAAATTTTTTTTTTAAATTCGTCGATAATCTTTTTGTAATTAACTAAAACAATTCCAAAGAGTTATCAGATAAATATTGCGAAGTGAAGCTAATAAAACTAACAAAAATAATCATTCATATAAATTCTTGGACTTGGCATCTGATTTTAAAAACAGCAAAAATGTCCTCCTTACTTTTTGATAAAAGTAAATGTTCTAAATTTCTATTAAATAAATACATAAATTTCCATTTTTTATACAGGAGGGTTATGATCAACACCTCCTAAAAGAAGCAAGGCCTCAGCACGGATCAATTTAGTAGTCCGATGTGACGAAGTTAACTGCGCAGTTGATGAAAAATAAGAAAGATGTCATTACGTTCGGGGTACTAAGCTGCGCAGTGGTTGAAAATAGGAAATATGTCATTACGTTTGGACTACTAAAGGATATTTATGGTAACCCGTGCGGAGGACTACTCTTTCTAGGAGGTGTTATGATACGGATAGTAATTATAGCTTAGATTTTTTCAAGCTATTTATAAATATTATAAAAATATGAAAAATGCAGCTTTAAGTGAATTAGAATAAATACTCGTATAAGTAGTGAATAATGATTTATGCTTGACTATTATGAACTAAAATTGTTACATTTTATGCAAATAAATTCAAAATATATTCTAATTTTCAAAACGTTGCAATATTTAGCGATAAAAGTTATTATTTGGTAAACCGATTAGATGTAAACAAGCTGTCATAGCCTTGATAATGGTATGCTTTGCTGCGACTATTATAAAAAGCAAAAGAATGAGGTGTTAGATGTTTAGAGATGAGAAAGATGTTTGAAGAAGTGAAATCAATTGACATGACCATTTCCTGAAATAGCTGTGTCCACATTTCCGTATAAATGCATTTCAACTAGCATGTGTCTAGATTTAAAAACTCACCGACGAAATGTTTCAAATGTATTCAATATCCTGACCATTTCCTGAAATAGCTGTGTCCACATTTCCGTATAAATGCATTTCAACTAGCATGTGTCTAGATTTAAAAACTCACCGACGAAATGTTTCAAATGTATTCAATATCTTTTTTTCAAATAAATAAATTTTTAAACCTTGTTCTGAAAACTTGTTATGAAACAAATACCCAAATTTTTGTCTCACTTTTATTTATTAATGACAAGAAAATATTATTCAAATTGTTGACTCATAAAGTTTTACAATTTTAAAAAGAATGCCTAAATAAATATGTCTTTTATTACATAATTACTTATATACTATTTTAGTTCTTGCAGATGGTTTGCCTTCTGTCATGCTACTATAGACATTACATGTTACTTAGCGTATTTCCTTTTATAATAAGATTTATATTTGATCCTCAAATATTTTTCACTTTGTAAATAACACTTATTCTTTGTAATCGCAGTAAAACAGGAGTCAATTTTTAGAAATAGACATTCCTTCTTCATTGTAAATATTCTTTGTTGTTAACTTATTAACATAAAAATTCACATCCTTTATGTGCTTGTAAATGTTTCGCCAAATTATTTAATATAAAAAATTCATTTATATTGGTGTTTCTTTTTGTTTCATAAATTCAGAACCTAAGAAAATTATCTTCAACGACCTATTTACAATAAAAACAATTCTTCATTAAGACTAACCGTGAAATTTTTCTGGGTAAACACGGGTTAAATTAAAGTGACACGTAAGTAAACACGGGTTAGGTAAATATATTAAATTTACGATGGATGTACTGAGTAAAATACTTGCACATTTTCAGGCTATTCGTAGTTTAGTTTTTGTTTATTTTTTTAATATGTGAGTGTATATTTCTCCGTACCATATAATGCCGCACGTAAAATAGGGCGGCAATTTTCACGAACCTGTTCCTTTTATTCGGGAAATAAAATTAGGATGCTATTTGTTTTTAAAATATAACCTGAACGTGCTCATAAAATCAAATTTTGAAAGAAATTTCGTGATAAAAACGCGTAAATAAATATTTTTCACGCAATCGAGTACTTTCTGAGAAAATGGAATAATAAACTAAATCGGAAATATTTTATATTGCTAGAGTAAAATTGAAATCGTTATTTCTAAAATGTAGGAATGCGGCAAAAAATAGAAGGGTGAAAAAGAAAGTCTCATCAACATGAACGAGTTAAAAATAGGCAATTAATGCAGATCACGTGACCATTCATTTTTACGTCCTTGCTAACCCTTTCTGATCAAAAAACTCAAAAAGTTATGAAGTGACTTTAATCTGGCTTTCCGAATTCAATGGAGAAAAAAAATTCTATTAATATATTTAAATATTTTTTTCTCGTTGATTTGAATTTTCCAAAAAAAGGGAAAGAAAAAATTAACAATTCTTAGTAATTTTAAATGTAAATGAAATATGTTACAAAAAGTAGGAAAAATAAATTTTCAACTATAAAATTTTCTTTTAATTTCATCAAGTACAAAAAAACCCATTACAATATCTTTTTTAATTAATTGTGCCAGAAAACTGAATTTTCTAATAGTTCAGAGTTTTTTTATATATAAAATAAAACCCCAAAGAAATATATAAAGAGTTTCAAATCTAATGTTAGAGCATATAAAAAAGCGACATTTTTTTTTCAATGCATGGTAAAATGGCAACACTGTTCCAAACGATTCTAGAGCCACACTACGGTAAAAAACTTAACTACTAGTTAGATTGCTGAGTTTATCGTTTCTTTTATTCGTTTTATATTAAGTTCATAGATGATATTTTCTTTAAGGATGTCGTGTGTTAATGAAGACAAAAGCACAGTTTGCAAAAGCCGCTTTTCTTGCTCAAAAATTCATTTGAATGTTTAATTAAAATAAATATTTATACGGATGACATGCATCATTATTCTTTTTTAACTAAAGAATAAATTCCTAAAAGTGCTAATAGTGCAGATTTTTTTTCTCTGTTTAGAATATATGACAGAAATAAATAAGCAGGAGTAAATAAAAATATGACATACACTTTTTTATGTATAATGGAACTGAAATAAAAAATTTGAAACTAATTGGAAAAGTTTATATTTCTACATAAATGTACAATATGAAATAATTTCGAAATAAAAAAATTTATTCACGCAATCTTATTTTTATTGGATTAAAGCAAGAAAAATCACAACTTTAGAATTAAGCACATTCAGAGAAGTATTTCATTCCTTCATGCTATAAATATAGTCATCGTTCTTGATAGATATAAACAAAAATATAACAGAGACACTAAATTATAACCGCAGAGTGTTCACTATCCAAATCTACTTCTTCTTCTCATTGGCACGGCAGCCCAGGATGGGCCTTGGCCTTCTCAACAAGCCTATGCCAAGACATTCTTCCCTTAGCCAAGGTTCTCCAGTTTATTATCTTTAAAGCTTGTAGGTCCTTTTCAAGGCAGTCTAAAAATCTTAGGTTTCGCCATCCTCTTTTTCTTGTACCTGTTGGCCTGGTACTTTTTTGGTTGTCCTTCTATCCTCCATTCTTACAATGGCCTGCCCATTTAATCCTTTGAATTTTGATAAATTTAATGACATTAGGTTCTTTATATGCTTTGTAAAGCTCCGTGTTTGATCTTCTAAACCAGGTACCGTTTTTTCTTATTCCACCAAAAATGCTTCACAGTAATTTTCTCTCAAATCTAGCTATCATATTTTCATCTCCACGGCTCATTGCCCAGGTCTCACATGCGTATGCAAGCACTGATCGTATAAGACATTTATAGAGTAACACTTTTGTTTTTCTTTTTATTAGGCTTCACTTAAGATATTTTCTTAGACCATAAAAACACTTATTGGTCAACGTGATTCTTGTGTGTATTTCTTGCGTAGTGTCGTTTTTGTTGTTAATCTTAGACCCCAAATAGGTGAAGCTATCAACGGCTTCGAATTTGTATGTTCCAATTTCAAACTGTGTTTCTTCATAGTCAGCTTTTGTGCAGTCCAAATCTACTGTATCAATTATCCGTTTCCTTTAAGTTTTACTAGAAGACGCAGAACCCATTGAGCCATGAGAAACTTTTAAAAAACCATCGTGATGACAACAGTGTGGATCGTTCTTAAGTATTATAGTTTATGTCTGAAACACAGAGAATATGCAGAGTTTCTACTCTAATGCTAGAGCATATTAAATAGCGTCTTTCCCCCCCCCCCCCCCTAAGTGCGGCAAAAAAAAAAAAAAAAAAAAAAAAAAAAAACGTTTAAATGAGTTCAATGCCCTGCTATGGTAAGAAGTTTAACTAGTGTAGTGCGTTCACTGAAAAGGTAGACCAAAAGTAAACAAATAGGTTGTCAAAATCTTGATCAAGTTTGCCCCTTTCGGAGATTTTCTCTACATTTTTATGCTAAAACGAATTATGCTAAAAAGAATAACATAGGAGTTATTCTGCTTATAATGAATGCATGATTGATTCAGAATACAATGATACATTTTTTTAGTAAACAAAATAAAATTAAACATTGAATTTCAATTTTAAAAGTTTCTAAGTGGTTATAAACCACTTACTTATTGCAAACTTTACGTTGTTATGCTTGCTAATAAAACTCATATGATATGCAAAAATAAATAAAATGATAGTGTAAAATTCAGCTATAAAATCTAACATGATCGATTAACTAATATAGTAACTTACTAAAAGTGTAATAAAAATATTAAATAATTTTAATGCAAATAACAATAACCAATTTTTTTTTATATAAACGTAAACAATTGATTTTTAATAGAAAAAAAAATTAAATCGCAAAAATGTTAGATAAAGAATTTAATCACTGATTGAACTCGATGAATTGTTGTTAGATTCTGCATCTATAACAATCGGATCTATGGTATTTTCTATCGCGTCATCTAATTCTCACATCTATTTGTTTAACTTGTTCTATGCAATTATTCAGTTGGTCCAATATAATTTTTTTGCCCGATTTCCTTACATTACCCAACTTGAACGTTTTCACTTACGCCTATATTAACTTGATCGGATAAGGTTCGCTATGATATATCGGTAATCCAAAACTTTTTTTGATATGTCTTTTGGTAATTTCGTTCACAGCAAATTTATCTTATTTATATTTTCTTTCACTTGCCCTTTAACAACCCTTCACCAAAAATAATATTTTTAGCTTTAACCCAGTCCATAATATGTCTTTTCTCCAAGTTCTATTCGGAAGCTTTTCTTCTTTTCTTGAATGGTGCATTATCCATAACTATAACAGCGTCTTGTTCGAGTTAGGGAAGAATGCCAGCGAATCAAATTTCTTGAAGCACGCTGAATCATTTGATTATTTGATTTAAAAATTAGAAGGACTTCTTTTTAAAAATCCGGAAACGCTACCAATATGTGTTATGATCAGTCATTCGTCTTTATCGAATGAATTATTCAACCCCAGTAGAATGACCAGATAAAAATTCTTCGTCAGGTGTTGTTGCAGTTGTATCTGCCCACACTTTATCAATCGTGAGACCCACAATTAATCAAGTTTCATTTATATAATACATCTTACGTCCTCATTGTTCTTATAAATCGCAGGTACTTTCTCCTCCATAAAATAATTTATTCTTCTTCAACTTGTGCACTGTTTCTACCTCTCTTTCGATGTTTTAAACTCAATTCTTTTAAAAGATAGCCCGCTTAAAGTCAGGAAAATCGGGATCATCATTCACAGAACTTTATTAACTGTTGGAATTTCGTTTTTAAAAAATAAATCATGCACTTTTCTCTTTATAGCATTTCTGTCAAAATTGTCAATTTTTTCAAGGGTACGCGGTTTGGGTTTTTTCTGCTTCTTTGGTGAATGCAATGCTCCTTCATTTTTATATTCACGTGAGACATTAAAAACAGCTCTACATATTTCAGTTGCACGAGCTGTATGTTCGGCTGCATTCCATATTGAGAAGTCAGGATTTAATTCCAATTCAATTTTATAATTGTTTAAAAAACTTTCTTTCTCCGCTTTCTTAAAATGCAATTTTTCTAACGCTTTTTTTATAGGACTAAACGTTGAACTGTTTTCGTTCTCCATCGTTGTATGAATCAGAACTTACAAATCACAATAAAAAAGATAACAAATATACGCCTTCTATTTAGAGCCACGTCAAACAGCCAAACATGGGATTGACACCGCCAAGTAACGTATTTTACTATTATTATTTATTTACATCTCATCTATTTTTTCGCTGAAGGGACTATAGTTAGATTGATTAGTTTATCATTATTTTTAATTGAATTCAAGAAGTTTTCTGTAATCGTTTGATTATTTGCTTAACATTAGTTCGATAAAAGCTTAGTTGTTAATTCTTCAAGGATATCATGTGTTAGTGAAGACAAAAATAGAGTGGACAGAAAAAAAAAAAAAAGATATCACGCTGAATAACTTTTGTTTTAATGATAGGATTTCCATGTACTGTTAATAGTTCCTGAGGATGATCTCAAATATGCTAATTATTTAGCGATAACTATTAATTAAGTAACGAAATCGGACACAAAAGCGCACTTTCTTAATTTTCAAAATATAGGGGGTAGCCGCAATCTGGAAAATATGATCCCCATAGTTTGATCAGAAGAGCAATCCAAAGTTCGGACCCCTTAATGTTAATTTCTCTTTTTGCGTTGTTAGTCATATTTTTTAAAACTAATTAAGCAATTGAAAAAATTGCACCTACTCATTAAACCCATTTACACAAGATAATTTCATTCTAAAAGTAATTTTTTATAATTATTCATTTTTTATTATTTAATTTAATTGAGGATCAAACAATTTTGAATTATGAGGTATAAATTTTTTATGCCATATTAATCTACATTTTTTTCTGTAGAAATATCTAAAGTTTCAACTGTTTTTATTTAATAGAAACCAAGAAAAATTAAAATTAATTATTAAAATTAATTATTTTCAAAAAAAAAAATAATAATTTGTCGACAATGAAGAAATATTTAAATGGGGCAATTAATATTTAAATGTGGTTAACTTACGAGAAACGTGACTTACAAGCGCGTAGCGTAAAATTTCATTCATATTTTTCATTCATTCATATATCGCTAATAAGCGATTGCTAATATTTTTTTTAATTATAAAACACGGTGTTTCTTTTTACGGTGTCTAAAAATGTATTCATAATTTAGTAAAGAAATTTGAATAAAACATTTTATTTAATAAAAAAAAATTATTCAACGAATGTCGAATTTTATAAAAGCATGTTTATGATTTTACATCGGAATCTGATTACATTTTGTGAATATATTTAAATTTTTTAGTTTATTTTTTCAATGATTGATACAATTTCAATAATATACATAATAATCATAGAGACTTGTAATAATATATTTATCAATATTTTCAATATATATTTAATAATTATTTATACGTAGTCAACATTTTTAAGAGTCTTAAAATTTCTCAACATCTTATATATAGCCTTAATTTAAAAATAAAACTTTTAATTTCCTATCAGCTCGTGTTTCACAGAACTATTTTTACCAACTATTTAATTAAATTTTAGCGTTTTTAAAAATCTTTTTCTTTACGCTACCACACATATTATTTTTTTCATTGATATACTAATAAATTTTTTAGTACTTTAGTAATTTAGGTTTTCCTTTAAAGTAAAATTCCCTTTCTAATTATTTTCAAGTTTTTATTAAAAGAAAGCTTAGAATTATTGCCTGCTAGCTGAGAATAAAATCTTCTTAATGAATTAAAAACAAAATTATTCGATGCAAGCTGACTAAGCAAGCCATTAAATGCTTTAATGATTGAAAAAATCAGCTGTTCCAAATTTTTTCCGGTTGTAGATAGATTTTCTTTTGGCGACTGCAAAGTTCTTGAGCAATATTATACATATTAGCCAAAGAAAGCGCACAAATTTTTTCGGAAATATTTAATATGAGGATTGAAATTATTCCCTCTTAAATCAGTAATGGTTTTAAAATGAAGTTTTATGCCAAAAAGTTGAATTCGTAAGTCGTAGAGCGGAATCTAAACTAGTTCTGAATTTGTTGAGCATGCATAATTTGAAAATGAATTCGCTATCGCAACGCTTGAGTACGCCCTCTATCGGTTGCCTGAAAATATCAGGCATTTATTTATTAAGTTTTCATTTAGTTCCATCAGAACCATTGGCAGAATTAGACGCCATTTTCTTAGCAGCAAATAAGAAGCAAAATTTCCCTAAGGAAAAGGCCGAAGAACTTGAAAAAACTCTCCAGAACATTGGTAAATCTTAACAGAAACTGAACACGCCAAACATTTGAGAAAAAATTCCTCAATAATTTTTAACTTCTATTATCAGCAAATTTGCAACTAATAACTTCCGATTTCGGAATAGATGTGTGTATTACGGTAAAATACATTTTTTCTGTCTTCAATTCATTACAAATCAACATTGAAGTCAACATTGCTTTCTTCATTCCAATGAATAAATGTGAACTCAGAACGTACAGAACTGTAATAGAATAGTTATTAGTCTGTTATAGAATAGTCTTCTTCTTTACAGAATAGTATATATTTCTGTATCTATATAATTCGGAAAACAACAATAAAAAATCATCCGAATTAATTGAAATAGTATCATTTGTGCTGATTATTAATAAAGTTTTATTGTTTTCTTGGTAAGTATTTTTCAGTTTGGAAAGAATAATTTCCACTAGAATTCAGCTATTCTGTTTTCAAGTTATATATTGAAATTCATATCGAGATCATACAATTATAAAATTTTGCTGTGTGGTATGTTATTTAAAAGTAATGAAAGAATAATCTATGTATATATTATTTGAAAATAAAATTTTCAAACGAAGAACATTTCATTTGGAATTCTCTGGATTTATAAAGGTGAGTGTTATGATTTTTATAATAAAAATTTGCTTCTAAATATATGTTTTTCTTATTTGATGATAGTTCTCTACAGAATGGTTTTTTAAGTCTGATTAAGAACTATAAGAATAAAAAAAAGAAACAATATGAAAGTTTTTTATTTCAATATGAGGAATTTTGATAATTGTTTTTATATCCTAAGAATTCTTTATTTTACGTTTTTTAGTTTATAATTTTTTGATAAAAATTGTTATCAAAATATTTATTTTGAAAAATTAAATGGTATAAAATTATGTGTTTATGTATACTTCTTGCATATTCTTATGTTTGAAGTAATATGATTCAGAAAAGTATGGAATAAATCGGTACTTATTAACGCCACCGCAACTACAGTTTTGGCGGTTTTTAAGTGCCGCCAATCTACACCTAAAATTTTCGAGACAAATCATAAAATAAAACACTTTATTTAAAATCAAAGTAGTCAATCGGATTTCGGTGGAAAATGGGCCGATAGAGTTTAACATAGATTCAAAACAATCTCTATTTTCTTTCACCTGATGCTGTCGCCATATTAACTCCAATAATTAAGATTCCAAATGAAATAACATTTTCAAAATGTATGTGTATCAAGATAAAGTCTCATGTTATGGGAATTGGTACATTTTCGTTTTTTTTTTTTTTTTTTTTTTTTTGGTAAAATATTTCGCTCCTGAGAAAATTAAATTGCATCTTGTTCTGTTTTTAACAAATCCCAAAGACGCATTTTCGTAGCACTAAAAAATGGTGTCAAAAATCCGCAAACAACAGGGCAACGAGGAATCCAAAAGATGATATTCAGGATTATTTGATGATAATTTTCTATGGAATGGTTTTCTACGTCCGATTATGAATTTAAAAAAAAAAAAAAATAAAAAAAAAAAATAAATAAAACATGCAAGTTTTTTATTTTAATGTGAGGAAATTTTAGAATTGTTTTTTTTTTTTGTTTTGTTTCGTAAGCATTCTTTATTTTACGTTTTTTAGTTTCTAAATAATGGTTTTTATTGAAATTTAAAATTTTTTGATAAAAATTGTTGTCAAAAAACTTTTTTACAAAATTTAAATTATATAAAATTATGAGACTTACGTATACTTTTTGCTTACTTTAATGTTTGAAGTAATATGATTCTTAAAACTATGGAATGCAAAGTTTAAATAAGCCTTTCATGTTATATCATTAAATTTAGTAAAACTATTTCTCAGGCATTAGGTTTTAATTCTAATAAAAAGATGCATATTTTTTTCTGGTTATTTACAAATATTTTTCCGATGTGTTTTGGATGTTCCTTCTCTAAAAATAAAAGAGATACCATTTTGTTATCGTTTGCATAAGAAAGAATATGAAACCTTTTTCTTTTTTAAATTTAATAAGCCACAATAAGGAAGGAGCGTTACAATGCTACCCGCTACATTAAAGATGTCTCCAGAGTAACTGAATGACTGTTCATATAGAAATCGCAGGTATTCATCTCATACCACAACGCCCCCTATAGTTCGTTGCGATCGCGAGTTATGGCTTTTAGCTGAATTATGGCTATTTTGTTGAAATCAAAAGAAAAAAAGAATTTTTTAATGTTAAGAATGCTCATTAGGAAAGCATATTTTTTTATGGCTCAATTTAAGTTATTTTATTTTGAATTGAAAAATTCGATGGGAAATACTGATCCATTTAATACTATTTCTTTTTATACCGGCATTTTAATTCATAAAAATAACTGAAAAATTTAATAAATAATGTATTGATTGAGTATAAATGTAATTGAAGTTTCAAAGCTCAATCATTGATTCAAAAAATCGTAACTTTTTGAACTCTTTTACGGAATCTTTGGGTTTCACGATATATCGTTTGGGAACCACTAGTTTAAATTATTCATTTAACTAGACAACAGCTGTAAACGCTTTCTAAAATGCTGAAAAGAATCATAAGGGGAATGGATTTTTAAAAAGATATGTTTGGATGGAGAACTCAGTGTTCTGAAATTATCTTAAAAATAACATTTAAGGAAACTCTTTTCTCAAAAATTAAATTTTCGAAGTATGTAAGCCAGACCGACCTAAGAATTTTAATGAGTTACCAGTTTACCGCCTGGAGAGACCAAAGGGTGAAATTATCCCGCATAAAATAGTTTTGGTTCAACTTCCTCTATTTCTTTTCAACTAACATCCTCTTACACAAATATTTACTTAACGTCTATCTTGAAAATAAATATTAGATGAGTCCATGACCATATATATATTGCTCGAGGTTAAAAACACTTCGAAATTGAACACAGAGAGAAAAAGTTGTGTCTTAACATTTCATTTTAAGTTAATCTTGTTTGAAGAAAGGAATACTATTATATTTTGCAGTTAGCTAACATTTGTTCATTTTAAAAATTAATGTTGATGATGATGTTATTGATGAAATTATAAACATGTTCTTCTATTTATAAACTTTTAATGGGTGTCTAAGTGATATTAATGAAAAAAAGTGTAGATTTCTTTAATATTTTCAGACATGAAATGTTAACTTTTATATAACATCATGTTTTTATGATAGATCTCATTAACGTTGTATCTATTTCTCTCACATGATGCACAGATCGAACTGTAAACTAGACATGATTTTGGATCATACCAACTTATTTACTAATCACATGTACTAACTTTACATGTTCAGTAACTTTTATAAATGTATGTTGTATAAAATAAATTGCATGTTACACATTCGTTTCGAAAATATATATATGTAATAACTAGAGCCCGGATTTTGATGACCTAAAAAATCTCAATTAATGCCCTTAAAAAGTGCAAAAACTGCCCTTAAAAAGTGCAAAAAATGCCCTTAAAAAATGCAAAAAATGCCCTTAAAATGCAAAAATTGCGCTAAATACGCCTTATGACATGACTAAAATAAAGTAAAAATATTGAACTAAAACAATTTTTTACTCTTTAAAATTATTATGAGTCATTTCAAAAAATATAAAGCAATGCAATACTTGTTCTACGTTCATTAAAGTTTGAAAAATATGTTTTATATCCTAAAATAACAACAAAAAAAAGGAAAATATATTGACTCCAAAACATTTTCATTTTGTATAGAAACTTTAATGAATATATCAACTTCCATCTCATAATATTACTAAATATCGGAATTACATTGGATTATTAATTTTTTTTTAATATTTTGAAATGTAAACGAGCGTTTCTTGTCTGAAAGTTAATTTTTATACCTGAAGAAGCTTCTTTCAACGTCTACTGATGTTATTGGTGCGTACTTGAAAAAGACGGTCTCACTTACTGACAATTCTTCTTCAATTTGAAAAAATGTTGCTTCACCTGTTAATATCCTAGAGATTTTCTTCAATGTTTGGAAGCCAGTGTAATAATGAAAAATGATAAAAAATAATAAAAATTAGAAAAAATTAACAAAAAATTTAAAAAATGCTTTAAAATGCAAAATATGCCCCAAAATTTAAAGAAAAATGCCCTATAAATCTAAAAAAATGCTCTAAAGGACAAAAAATGTCCTAAAATGCAAAAAAATGCAAATGTCATCAAAATCCGGGCCTTAGTAATAACATTTTATCTTAGTTAAACGCTGAGGAATCAAATGAAGAGACACTAATTATAATATAATAGTTAAACTATATTTATAAAAGTGGCGAATACGGACGGTACTTACTTTATCTTTGTTAACTGTTTTAATAAAAAAAAAATTTGTGCATAAAATTAAATGATACCTTTTGGTTATCCGGGCGCAAGCAAAAAGTCGCCTTAAAATATTGGCCTCCTGCAACTTTTTTTATTATTATTCGGTTTATTTTTAAAACACATAAAAATTAAAAATTTAGAAAGAATAAATTAAAAAAGATAGTAAATTTCCTGGCGAATGGCTAACCGAAAAGTACCAATTAAGTTTATGTAATTTGGTCAGATACTGATTTTAAGTTACATTTCAATTTATCTTCAATAATCTTTAAGATGTAAGTATGTACTTAATTATAAATACTTTTATAAGTTGTTTTATTTCTCTCTTTATTAAAAATTCGCAAGAACTGATGCTTCCGTTATTTTGTCCAACTTAACATTTTGTTTTACTGAGCAAAAACTGTTAGACTTGAAAACTTTCAATTATGAAAAAGTGCAGAAAAATGTACAGGGAGTATATTGGAATAAAATAAAAAATTTACATTCTATAAAAAGTTCAACTACGAAACTTATAACAATTACCACTAGGGCTTCAGGGCGGCATGAAATTTCGGAATTAAAATTTGGCGTGTTGAATGAACCATTTTTATTTGAGATATAATAAATGCAAACTTAACGCAATTATTTATAGAAATTCCAATTTAATCGAAAGAGCCGACTAAATAAGGAGTAAAAATAAGGCAGTTTTCTTGCATTATTACCAAAGAAAAGTGTACAAATTTTATTATTTTGCATTTAAAAGGAGTCAGTAAGGCATATATCAGCAATGACTGACCTTGAGCCGTGGTGGCTCCAGGGATAGAGAGCTCGCCTCTCAATGAGATGAACCGAGTTCGAATCCAGGCAAGATCTGGCTGATTCGGATTCCGCACCCAGCTCGCATCGACCACAGTGCTGACGTAAAATATTCTCAGTGGTAGACGGATCATGGGTTAGAGCTCCCCTTGCTGCCAGGATAACCGTAGGAGGTTTTCGAGATTTCCCTATCCATGTAACGCAAATGCAGGTTAGTTCCATCAAAAAGTCCTCCACGAAGGTAAATTTCTCCCAATACTTGATCCATGAGTTCCCTTGTTTTCTGGTTTGAGATCAAAATCATGGAGTTTAACATTGGTAGCCGTTAACTGAAAATTCGGTCGGCTGTTCAACGACGGTTATAAAATTTAATTGACAGTGATAGCAATTTTAAGTGCTTTTTTCGAGAATATTTTCTCAGTTCTTTTACTTTAGATATTAATTATTTTTCCATTATTGTGGGAAAATGTATTTAATCTAAATTTATAATCTCTTTACTTTTTAAATGAAACTTGAGTTGATGTTGAAAGTAGCAAAAATCGATTCGATTAACATAATGATAAAATGTTTTTTCATGAAACTACAGTCTACTTTATTATATAAAACACGATGAGTATGTAAGGATTTAGATTGCTGAAAAACCGATAAAACTTATTTTTCGTGTTTGCAACAAAGAACTGAAAACTGAAATATCAAGCGAGTGAGCTGTCACAAGTATGTGCCTTTAAATGCATATGATTACAAATTTCAAAATAATTTTTTTTCCGAGTGAGAAACGAAAAGCTAAAACAAACTGAGCTAGAAGTTGGGCAGAAATGAAAGGTTAAAGGCGACCAATACATATAAACGCATAATTCTATACTTCTGTCTTTGGTTATTCAGTTTAGTAGGTTCAATAATAATTTAAAGCTATATTTTAGTTTTAATGATGCATCATTATTACTACAAGAGACATGCGTTTTATTGACAAAGATTGGTATGCTTCCCTTTTTTCTCCATTCATTTTATACTGGTTTTATACATTTTGCAAGTTTATGTCAGAACAAAACTCTTAAAATTGTTTGCCTTCAAACACTGAAATTTACGTATAGGGAAATTTTACGAATTATTTATTTCTACGTGTAATTTTAAAGATGCATAATAATAATCTATATAAATAATCTATATAAATTGAATCAAAATAATGTTTATAAATTGAAAGAAATGTATATAAATCTAATCTCTCATAAAATGTATGTGTTGCATATTTCAAGATTTGGAACCTTTTAGTAATTGATATTTTGTTAACAAAATGATCTTACTTTGCGGAAAATATAGACTTACAAATTAATATTCCTCTACTACATGTGCTGCAGCAACTGAAATTAAAATTTTACACGATGTGTAAATCAAATGCTGTTATTACCTGATTAAAAACTTCATTCGCTTCCAAAATATATAAATTGTAAATAACAGTCGATATATTTCAAGCTCTCATAAATAGGTGCCCATTTTCAAGACTTGTCAGACGTGAATAAGAAGAAACAAAAGTGATTTGAAATATAAAATCAAAAGTTGCCAGCAAAAAATGGAAAAATAAAGGCGAGAAACAAAATTAGAAAAACCACAGTAGCCGAGAGAGAAAGAAGATGCAGAACAAGGAAAATCACAGTGACCAGGGTAAAATACATTTCAGATATGGAGAGATGATGAGGAGCTAATGTCGTTAGCACAACTCATAGGAATGAAACACGATTCCAGATTACAAGAGAATTTAATCCTTTCAATTATAACTAATTTAAACAATCAGGCACATTTGCAGGATTGTGAGAAAAAATTAAAAAATTTTTAAGTTTTTATTTTTTTATTTTTTTTTAAAAAAGTTATAAGCAATGGTGGTTTTAGTACTTAGACGGATTCCATCTTTTAAAATATTTAATTTGCTCTTATTAACTTTTACAACCTTAATAACAATTTCTTATTTTTATTTTAACCGATATGTTTCGTATTTGATGCTGCTTAAGAGTGCTTAAATTCCATTGGCGAGTGAACAAAACGAGTCAGTGTCTCTAAAAAATCGTAGGGCGACATAGGGTGTTCGCAAGCAGCAACGAGTTGGGTACGTAATAAATGGCATAAACTATACTTACAGTTTTTCATTCGGTTAATTATCAATTAATTGCGAAAAAATTAGATTTATGATATAGAATTAGATGCGTACTTAAACAAAAATCATAATTTTTTATTGATTTAAAATAGCTTTAACATTCATTGTTGGTAAATTCGTTTTTTCAAATAATTATATCAGTTCATCAGAATCATTTTTATAGACCAAATTTTATTCATAGAGATGTCTTTTCCTGATGTCAACAGAAATGGCATTTCCGCACCAAGAAAAGTCACTGACTGATATTATTAATTATTATTATTAATTTTGATAATTTACTGACTAAAATTAAAATAGTCTGCGAAAATCATGTACCTTCGATAACAATTTTGAAGTCAATGGAGGTGAACGACCATCCTCCATCAACGACCATTTCACTGTGGAACTTACAGTGGTCACTTCCGAGAAGTTTTACTTTATAATTAAATGAAGTCCGATTTGTGCCCTCTATTGTAAACTAAATTCAACTTCTTACTAAAAAATAAAATAAAAAATTGGAAAAAAAAAAAAACTCTCGTTTGAATTTTTAATTTTTTTTCCCAAGCTGTTACTAAATTTTTCAGTCTGTATAACTGTTGAAAATCAAACATCCTAGATAAAAATAATTTTATTTCAGCATTGCTAAGGCAAACATTGTTCTTAGGCTTAAGTTCATAATCGAATAGTTTAATTGCTCTATTATTAATTTTAATCGCGTTTAATAGTGCTCAATTTCGTCACCAGATCGATATAGCAGTTAATAGGATGGAGAAAATTGCCATTGTTTTACTAAAATACAATAACTTTGACTCAGAAATCTAAATTTTGTTTCAAAAGTATATAAATCATTCATTGGTTAATATTAAAATGGAACAAAATATGCGGTATTTAAACCATTCATTTGGTAATTTTTCCGTTCAAATGGTAAGGGCTTACCAGTAGTTTTGGTTTTTAAAATTATAGCTTTTACTACCACACATTTAGTAAAAAATACAAAACTGAAAAGTAAATTTAACCGAATAAATGATTTTTATTCCATGCTCTAAAATATCATAATAAAGATACAAAACTTTACCATATTTATCAAATTTTGATATATTATAAAACAATATTTTACTTTTAATTTCTCCAAAATCCTTACCACAGCGCTTCGGTAAAATGTTACCGACGTTTTTGGTGTTCCCACACAAACAGAAACACGGTAAAATTTGCCATATTCTGGTAGTCTTGGCCATACTTTTTTTTATTCATGTATATTTATAATTTTTTAAAATTTTAAATTGAAAAATATTTACTGACTAATCTTTTTTCAAATAAAAAGCCAAACTTCTTTGGAAAAATTGAATAATGGGCTTGTGGTGCTTTATCTTAATGGTTATTTAACACAATTAAAAGAGAAAGTTTCAGCTGTCGAATGTTCTATAATACGTAACCTAGTCGTTCTACGAAAGAAATAAAAAGAAAAAAAAAAGGATAAAAACCATGCATTATTAATCACAATTTTTTAAAAAACCGCGCGTTGATTAAAATAAATATACTGTATTTTACCATGAATAGTAAAGTATACGTATAATTTTTATCTCTTTCAAAAAAGTTAGTCAAAATTTTATCTTTTTTTATTTCTAAAGCATACTTGTTAGCAACATAGCGGAAATTACATTTAAAACGGATACAGTTATACATTTCACTATCCGCTTTTTCGACTTCTCCCGTTTATGTTTTCATTAATGTTTCATGAAGATAGTATTTAATCTATTTCTCTTTCATATTTCCTTCCCCATTATAAACTTACAGTTGCAGTTACAAAAAAAACTCAGTTTCATAAAATTTGCAAAACACCAGTCGTAAAAATGTACTGTAGATAGTAGTTTGTGTATCGCTTGTTTTAAATGATTAATTTTAGATTAACAGTTTTCGACTAGACTTTTTGAAAAGAGATTTATTTTTCTTTTGGGAACATTTACAGTTTATGTTGAAAACTAGGAAACAACTTTGAAAAAGATATTTTTTAACAGACTCGAATTCTAAATATGTAATTTTTATATAAATTTTAACTATGTATGCAGATAAAAAATATTTAAGTTCTGTGGGTAAAGAACTCTTTGCACAATTACGTCATCATGTTTTTCAATCAAATGGAAGTAAAAAAAATTTTAATTAGTAGCAGACATTGTAACAATTCCAAATTAACTCTAACAATTTGACAAAAATTAAAAATAGTATTTAATGTACTACTCCTATAACTAGACGAATACTCATTTTATGTAAGGGGTAAAACAAAAAGTAAATTATTCATAAATCTGTATTAATCAATGTTACGTACTCATGCACGAAACTTAAAGGCATACCCCGTCAGTTAAAAAATCTAAAATTATTCCAATTTATTATTATTTGGAATAATTTTATTCCCGTCCCGGGGATTTGATTAAACAAAACAGGCTAAAAACAATGTCACTGTTCGTAGCCAACTCAAAATTTTCGAAACTCATAAAAAAAAATTTTAAAAAAGTAATTTTGCTCCTTATTTCATAAATAGATTTTTTTTTAAAATTTCAATGACTGTTGATTTAAATTATTTATGTTTTTAGAAATACGTTACAAAAGCATAATTATAAAACAAAGAAATAAGCATGTTGTTGTCTTAGATAATTTTTAATCTACTGATACGATGACATCAAGTTGATTTTTCCAAAGCTCACTTATCATAATTCATCAAAGATAAGTAATTAAAGAATATGAAATCAATTCTTAGTGAAACTGTGTCGTAATCAAACAGAGCTAGCAAACGTTTTTTTTTTCCACCGCCCACCTGGAGAATGACCTTTCGTCATACAGTTATCTGAAGGGCAGATTTGTTGGCCACTCTTTCAGGAACAGTCCAGAGAATGAAGTACAGAGAATGAAGGAACATCCATACCTTGCCCGGGATTCGAGCCCAGAACCTTTCTGATGGAAAGCCAGTTCCCTGACCCCTGAACAGGCCGTTTGTCAGCTAGTAAACGTCGCTTATGTTATTTTTTGAATATTTGAAAAACAGACTCGTCTATATTTTAATTTATAACAATGCCTAATGTTAAAACCTAGAAGAAAAGTTCATTTTCAAACGTCTCTTCCAAACAGAATAATTGAAATTTTTGACCGTTTTTTACGATTAAGAGTTGAAATTTCCCTTTCCACCCACTGTCCTAATTTCAAGGCCCTGGAACAGACAATTCTTGAGCACTAGGAGAGACATACCGTTAGACACACAAAAGCTTTTCCTTTTATTATTATAGATTTCGTTATTTCAGTGAGCTGACAAATTTTAATAATAATAACAACTATGGAAGAATATTACTATCTTTGATATGAAAGCCAGAAAAAAAGAAGCTTTCAGAAGTTGATTAGAAATAATCAACCAGCTAAATTAGGCTCAAATACCGTGAGCTAGCAACATGGGGTAGAAAGAGTATGAAGTGTTTCATATGGTCATACATCAATAGATGCAGTTAGTTGCGCACTAAATATCATAACATATATGCGTAATAATAGCTGATCTCCTGATGTTATTACACAGCAGAAAGTTAAGCAATTTTCGAATAATTTCTTTTTTTTTTTTTTTTTTTTTTTTTTTTCAGCTTGAGCATTCAGTGAGTTAAAGTAAAATTTAGACTTTTTTTTTAAGGCAATAGAACCTTTTTTGCACGTTTTAACAAATATTCAATCCTGAATATCGGGAACACGAAATTCAGTAGTCCGGAACCAAAGTAAACTCTCACGAGAATGTGATTCACGAGAATGAGATGTAACCGGTTAGCTGCTTTGATAAAATCTGGATTCGGACTCCCGGATGGGCACGTTGAGATTAATTTACCGAAATCAGTAAGTTGGCCACAGTAGCTATAAATATTGAGTATTCGATTGAGGATGTAAAGAAAGAATTATTAAAAGATTTGCAACAAAGATTCAGAATACACGCCCATCACCTAAATAAAGAGTAAAAATAAGGCAGTTTTCTTATACATTATTACCAAAGAAAAGTGTAAAAATTTGAGTCGGTAGGGCATATATCAATAATGACTGACATTTTTCAATTTACCTTTTCTAAGAAAACTACTTATGATATCGCTTTGAAATTTTGTGGGGGTACTTGAGATTATATCGGTTGTATGCTGTGATAATGTCTTAGCGTTAACAGAAATACTTTTTGAGCCATGAAAGATTTTTGATGCAACTTTTTAAAAAATTTAAAGTTCATAATTTTTTAAAAATTTTCTGCCAAAGATATATATTAACAGTTATTACAGTATAAACATGTATACGTAAATATTTCGTGAAAAAAAAAACCTGAAGCAATACTTTGTTTAGATGATGAGAAAAGGTGCATCGAAAAAGGTCAGTTTTAGCATTGTTGGTATATGCTCTGCAGACTCCCTTTAATACCTAAGAAAGGCGTAACATTATGACAATTTCGCACTCATTACCCCAGTTAAGTTAAAAAGTAAGGTAATTTCGCACTCATTACCCCAGTTAAGTTAAAAAGTAAGGTAATTTCGCACTCATTACCCCAGTTAAGTTAAAAAGTAAGGTAATTTCGCACTCATTACCCCAATTAAGTCCAAAAAGGAGATAATTTAGCGCACTGAGTCATTTCCTATGTGAAGTGTAAAGATGAGATAATTTCGCACAAGTTTTTTTGCAATATGTAAAGTTGAGATATATTCGCATCAATATTATATAATTTTACGGTGATTACTTATTTTTCAGACTAACTTTTTTTATGGTAATTTATGAACCACTTTGTAATATAAGATTAAAGAGTAGACAAGTATCATGTACCAAAACAAAATTTTTTTTATTAGTTATAGGAAACATCATTTCATTGTCGATATTGGTGTATTGGTATTGTCAATACTAGTGCATCTTGAGTATATTCTACGTATTTGCAATTTTTTTGTCAAGCATTGCAATTTACAATCCTGCGAACACTATACAATAATAATAATAGAAAAATATCAATTAGACAATAATTTTAAACCGTTTTAAAACTATTGCAGTTGATATCAGAGAAAAATTGTTTTCTATTTCATTTATAAGAAAATAAAACAGGTATTCGAATCCGAAAACAACTATGTTTACCCAACTGCAAATTTTATCTTGGGAAATTATCTTTCCCATACCTCTTGTTGACGTCATTTGTTTGAAATCATTGTGGAAGACAAACACCTTGAGGGAAGAAGAATTGCCATGGGTGGGAGGCGAATTTACCCTGTTGCTTCAAATGAAAATAACAGTTCTACGCCGGATGTTTGGATACTGATATGACGTCACTCTGAAAAGAAAACCATCCCCTCAATACATTATTTTGTTCAATTTCCTGCAATCTTGGTTAATCGATAATGTTTCCTTAATACTCCCTTTTCAGAAATAAATTTTAAATGTACCTATTCTAAAAGTAGAAGAAAAGAAAGAGGAAAATAAAAGTAATTTCCTTTAAAATTTCACTTCCCTTTTTTTATGATCCTAATGCTTAAAGACTACATGAATTATAAAATAAAGCCGAACAGTGTAAAATGAATAAATAATGAGTTTCATGTTCAGTTTACATTATTTGAACGACAAAAACTATTAATATTGATGATATTCCATCTAAAAACCTAATGGTGCTTTCTTTTATATCTTAATATTTGGGAATGTTTCTTTTTAATACTTTAAAAGACTTCTTAATGAAAATTTTATGCAATGCATTTAGATATACTTTTAAATATATTTAAATATTTGCATGAACACCTTCAAATTTTTCTACAAAATTCCATTCAGTTGTTTGTTAATTCAGAAATTTATACAGTTATATTCTCTTTTTTAAGAAAGAAGATTGAAAGCTGTAAAAATGCAATTCACATAAGCTGGGAGAATAAATTTAATCTAAGCTTTCAGCTCTGGTGCCAATTAAGCTTTAAATTAATCTTTTAAAATAAATTTATAATTTTGTTTTGTAGCAGAGATTACGTAAATCATTGCCCAAAGATTTCCATAAATACTTTAAAAAATCATTATTTCTTGTCAAAACGGCCTATTTTTAACATTCACGCTGATAATTGATCCAATGTAAGACCAAAAATATTTTTAGATAGATTCTTGCTAGTTTAGATAGATGTTTACAAATAAAAATGAGAAAATACAGCTACAATAGGTGGATTACCTGATAATATTTTTAACATATGGAAGAACTAGTTAAGTCATAGTTAGCTATGTAAAAAATTTCTAGATAAATTAATCCATAGTGTTTCTAGACATGTCCGAATGTAAGGATGAGACAGCATCATTATTGTAACAGATTAACCCTTTGACGTAGGATATTTATTAAACATATTTTTCAAATTGTTTTCTTTTTTATAGTAATTTAGGTCAAAATAAATGAAAAATATTATATTTACCATTTTAATAGCACATGGTTATGAAATACAGTATGAAACACCGTTGTCTTTTTCTGGGCTAAAAATAAAATTTTCTAAGCACGGCTCATTTCCAAAGAATAATTTTTCAATTTTGCACTTATTTTAGCACTTATATTAACTACTTTTTGGGGGATTTTATATTTTAGATTACCGATAATTTATCGATAATTACCTATAATCAATTAACTATTAGACAATTTTTTGTAATTACAAAAATACATTTCTGCTTGTAGTTTGAATGTCAGAAAAAATATATATATATAAGGAGTGTCCCATCTACTTCACAGAGTTAAGTACTTTAATGTTATGTATTCATCCTTAAAATTATTTTTTAAAATATATCAAAGCATATTTTATTATTCAATATCTGTATAACAGAAGAAATTTTCTGACACAAGAAACGGGGAATAGTCAGATAATTTTCTCGTAAATTTAATAGTTAAAGTTATTAAAATTTAGGGCACCAGATAAAGAGAGTTATTATAATTTTAATTATTTTAAATCAAAAGGTGTTTAGTAAAAAGTAGTGAATACTTAGCGCATATAACATATAGATATCACTATAGTTTCATATTAGAAGCAGTTAATATTATTGCGAGGTAATTTCAATAATTCCTTTTTCCAGTAATTTTTTTTCTGGAAATTTAAATATGTGGCCGAGTTTGTAATAAGAAATTAATGCATATAAAACATCAATTAAAAGTTAAGTTTAAAAAAAATTTTATTTTTGGAAAAATGAAATGTTTTGTTTGTACAACCTCGGTTTTGCACATATTACATGCAAGGAACTATATATAAAAAAATAAAAAATAAAAAAATCCCTTACAGCGATACCAACTGCTATACCGTTGTGATTCCGCTTTCTATCTTTACAAAAGAAAAGTCATGTTTCACACTGTATTATTGTATTTTAAGCGCAACGTTTATCTAACGTTTGAAAACGAATCAAATCAGTTTTAAATCAAAACCAGTAATGTTACAATTAAGATATCAAAGTGTTATCGAATTAATTGCGTCTGGCGATGATGTATCAGTTATTTGATATGTTGTAATCTCATCAGAAATTAAATATTAAAATGAATTAAATATAGCATGATTCGAAGACACGCCATCATAATTTTGATCCTTTCATTAGGGAAGCCACTTCCTAAATTTAGACATAGATCTGAAGGGGAAGGAAATATTCTCCAGATCTTTGTACTCATGGTACTGTTCAGCGACCAACCACAAGACTTCCGATTGTGTATACCTCACTAGCACGTAACTTTCTTTCATTTACTTGATCATTATTTGTAGACTTGAATATGTAATTATATAAACAAATTATATAAACAAATTATTTAAAATTCGGTTTAAAATCTATAAGCACAGAAGTTCAAGTTTACTGTCATTTTTTATAATAGGTAAAATTTAAAAAAAGCCACCCAGTTTCCCACCAAAAAAAAATCTTAAAAATCAAGTTAAATTTAGCTAAACGAGTTTCTTTTTATAGATAAATCATCCTCAATTCCAAAAATATTTTAACATAACATTACTCGAAAAATAAGTTAAGAGATTTTCTTTTTAGTGTGACCACCTGATTAAAGATTGTGGGAAAATAAGCAGGGAAGATGAATTATTTAACAATTTAGTTGCGTATTAAAATTTTAGATATTTTCAAAATTATCCATAAGAAACGAAATAAAATTGCGAAAGTTTTTGTTTTTTCTTGATGAATTTCTTAAAAATGAATTCTTTCAAAAATTATTAAATATAGTTCATATAAATATTCAGTGTTTGCAATTTTAAGTTAATATAATTTTTTCAAATTTTTGAAAAATATAAATTTAAAAGAAAAATAGGATTCTGTTTGTTTATTTTAAATACTGATTTATCGAACTGAGGATTAATTGATTGATCCTGTTTGCTAATTTCGCTTGTTTGATAAGCAAATAATTACTGAATTAGATAATTTGATAACTACTGAACAAAGGATTTATTGATTGATTCTGCTTGCTCATTTTACGTATTTGATAACCAAATAATTACTGAATTTGATAATTTGATAATTATTGAAACGATGATAAATTTATTGGTCCTGTTTGCTTATTTTACCAGCTAACTTACTGAACTAAGAATTTATTAATTGATTGTTGACCAGCGACGCCTCTCGCTGAGCACGTGTGCGGTTTGGTATGCTCATTTTTAACGAAGTTTTGGTAAGGATATTTATGATTATTAATAAGAAATACGTTTTGTCCGCATTAAAATTTAATTTTTTCCCACTATAATTACAAATCAATTTTCTAGATAATTTTTTAATTTTGGGTGAGAGAGCATCAAAAACTAAACTTTAGTGGTTATGCCTCGGCACTTTATTTTGTAACATTGGTATTAATTTGATATTCACTTAGTAAAGAACTTTAATATTATCGATCATATTTTGGTAGGTTAATCTTATTTTTCTGTACTGTTGAAAAATGGAAAGTACTTTTATAATAAAGGCTTGGGACGATACATTGATAACCCACAGTTTTTCCTGCGATTTTTATCAAACAGCTCCTTAGTATTATGTCCATGTGGGTACATTACAAGTTTCCTGAATTCCCATTAGATAAAAACACAATATATAGAAAAAATTTTTTAACTCACATGGAGAAATAGATGTTTTTGTATTTGGTTCAAAATAGTTTCTGAATCAAAAACGCTCTAAAAAAAACTCATCTTAACAAATTTAAAACATTAATTGATATTTTTGAAATTTTTAATTATTGATAAATATTATACTCTATTATTAAATAGTAAAATTGATAAGCTAAGATGTTATTATTATGTTATGATTAATAAGTTATCGCTTTTGATAAGATTATATTGCTTTAAAAAAAAATTTTTTTTCAAAATACAAAACAGACTATAAAAAACCTATGATTCTTAAAAAAAAATTAAAAATTGCCACAAAAAATCTTTTTTAAGTATTTTTGAAAGTTTTAAAAAAGATATAAGAATAAATTTAACCTCATTTTTATTTCATAATTATGTTTTTGGCATTGAAACTTAATCTTTTACATATCTTAAAATAATTTTAAAACTTTTAAATTATAATCATTTACCCAAAACGTTAAGGCTTACAGCAAAAGTTTTCGTTTTACTTATATATATATATATATATATATATATATATATATATATATATATATATATATATATATATATATATATATATATATATATATATATATATATATATATATATTATGTGTACCTTACAATCTACAGATTATAAAATGAAATATTAAAATAAACCACAACTTATACTGCAGTCTAATATATTACTAAACAGCAATTAAAAAATAATCGGGGGAATTGGGGCCTTATCCCCTTCCCTTTATTGAATAAAGTTAGATTTTAAATTGTGCAGCACAATAAAATGTATTTAGCACAATAAATGTAAGTATTTCTATTGTGTTATACTGAGAGAGAGTTCCCAAAAATAGAAATTTATTTAAAATAATAATCCAATAACATTTGAAATAATTTATTAAAAACGCCTAGAGATATTTAAATTAATATTTGAAAATTTTTATAATATTTGTTACGGAAACTGACTGACGGAGATATTAAAATCTAGGCTAAACCCTTATTATGTTTCCTTTTTTTTTTTTTCATTTTTGTTTTACGTTTAGTTGCATCTGCCATTTGCTTAATGTAATATGCATATTTTAATCATTCCTTCAACTTGATGTCTCTTTCTAATTTTATTTTCGATACTTTAATATATATTCAAGGTCATTGTTCTTAATAGAGTAGAACATTTCCTCTTGCAAATTTCTATTGTTTCTGTTCTAATTTTGACGAAGACAATACGTTCTGATTTAAAAATAATCATTTGGTGATAAAACATTGGATTGATACAGAATACACACCTATCTCCCCCTTCCTTCTCTCTTAAATTTCAAATAAAGTTATTTCATAGATTTAACAAAAAAAATTTTTTTATCAAGAGTAGTTTAGAAACTTGAAGATGTTATAAGGGGAGTCGGTATTGCATATATCAATAGTGCTAAACACGTCCATTTCATAAATAAAGAGTAAAAATAAGACAGTATTCTTATACATTATTACCAAAGAAAAGTGTAAAAATTTTATTTTGCATAGTTGCAATTTTATTTTTTATTTGTTGGCAAAGTTGTAACAATAATGACTGAACTTTTTCAGTTTACCTTTTCTAAGAAACTAATAATGATATCGCTTTGAAATTTTTTGAGGATATTTGAGATTATATCAGTTGTATGCTGTGATAATGTTTCATCGTTTACAGAAATACTTTTTGAGTAATAAAAGATTTTTTGCTTAAAAAATAATGAAACTTTTTAAAAATTTAAAAGTTTTCAGTTCATAATTTTTTTTAAAAAATTTCTGCTAAATATATGTATTAGAATTGCTAAAATGTGTATTAGAGAAAAAAAAACTGAAGCAATATCTTGTTTAGATGCTGAAAAAAAGTACATCAAAAGAGGTCAGTTTTAGCATTATGTCCTACCGACTCCCCTTAAATAAAATCGTATAAAAAAAAAGTTTGACTTTTGCCTTTTTATGGTAAATGGTATTAATGAATAACTTAACAAAAACAAAATTTTCTTAAAGTTTTAAATATTGAATTTTAAAAAGTTATTTATTTTGTGGTCACATAAGTGACTTACAAATTGTACTCAAAATATTTGTTTAGTATTAAAACAATTATCCGAGTAATTAGGCGGAAAAGAGTGGAAGTTCATTTTTCTATGAACACCAATGTAAGAAATTTAGTGTGGGGCAAACATTTTATCTTTATAATTTAACATTTTCTATCATTATTTCTTGTAAAGTCAAAAAGTTGTAGAAGAAATAATGAAAAGTCTCTATTTTATGTGCAATTCTGTAAAGTAAAAAAAAATCCAATGTTTTTTTCTACAGAGGAAAAACTATCTATAGAATCAAATCTATAAATAGTTTATCGAATAGAATCGAACTATCAAGCTTGAGATAGCTTGCATAATAAGGTATAATTAGAGCTTTTGCTACTTGCCAGTGGTACGTTGTAGTATTTTTAACATTAGCCATTTTTTTCCAAAAATTTATAATTTTAAACAATAAAAAAAAACTGTTTAATAATGTAATTCTTTTGAAGCATATCAAAATCTGGTAAACATTACAAGGTTCATTTGCAAAATGAAGAAGCATTTTTATGATACAAACGTGTAATAAAGTAATTTCATCATTCCAAATTTATTTTTTAAAAAAAAATAAAAAAATGCATGCAAGTTCATTTTTGACGGAAAAAATTAACGATCAAATGTGGACTGGCATGTAATTGGCCATGTAATTGAAATTTGCTATATTTAGTCATTTTGTGGCAGGTGGTGAAAGTTAATTTTGTCCTATAATAAATATATATATATATTAAAACTATAATAAATTATTTATCCGATACGTACAAAAAACAAACTTGAATAATTTTTTATATTTATTGAAAAATTTCGGACAATGAAAAATAGATAAAAAATAAATTTCCAAAAACGTATTAATTGGTTGTTCGATTTTTTTCTTTCAAAATAATGTATGGATCATTCGAATCACCTTGAAATCTATATAAAAAAGTTTTATATACACTAAAAGTTTATGTTGCTCTTGGCTTCATTTGCTCGTTTTTACATTTCTCTAGAACTAGAAAATTAATTCCAACATAAAAAAAAAATTACGATAATACTTTCCTATCGATCGCTTGAAATGAAAATTGAATTTTTTTTTTTTTTGCATTTTTCAATTTAGATTCTTCTTTCAAATTGTATAATAATAAATTGGTCCCTCCAACCATTGATATTCTTCCAGAAATAGAAAAATCATTATTTTTAGAGGTAAAGAAAAGTATAAAGGTAAAAAAGAATTATTTTTGCTTCAAAGTAATAGCCTCAACCCAAACGAACTTACTTTCTCTTAAGGATTTACAAATTGCGTTCTTTTCCTGCAGGAAACAAGTTTTTTTTTTTTTATTAATTATTTCATCAAATTATGAATTTATTAAATAAATATGAATGAAACTTTTTTTTAAGCGTAAATAGTGTTGTGTGCAGTACGTGTTAATTTCTAACAAACAAAATTTTCGACCATTTTGATGATTGTTTTGATTGTTAAAATTAGTTACCACATAAGTTAATTTTTATAATTAAGACTCAGTTTACCACATAGATATTTTTCATCCTATAAAATCTATTTGAGCATCCAGCATATTCGAAAGAAATAAAAAAAAAATTAAATTATGGTAATATATTATATGTGAGTTACTAAAAGCTTAAACAATATTCAGTTATTTAAAGTTGAAAAATACAAATTTTAACTTTAATTAACTTTTAAGAATTTATAATGCCATAGAACTTATAAAAATTCGATTATAAGCTACATATATTTTTTAAAACCTGTTTCTTTAAATTTTTTCATTAATTTTTTGTCCTAAATTTTTTTGATGAAGCATACGACATACTTTTAATGAACATATTTTTTCTTACTTCTTTCACTGGCTATAATGCATATATGATTACGCAGTTTTTCACGTTTAAAAAAAATCAACATACTTATTTTAATTTTTTTTTTTTTTTTTTTTTACTTTGATGAAGTGGGATGTTTTTAAAGTAAGCAGATAAATTCTCCTCCAAATTCTAATGATTACGTTGTCCTTTAAAAAAATTCCAAAAACTTTCGAAAACGCTTTTTTTTTTCATTAAGTATTTTCCTGAAATGGAAAACTGCGAAAATCAATAATTACATCCCATCATTAAATTTTTTTTTTAGTTTCAGAGGAGAAGCCTAATTGAATACACACCAAACTAATTAAATTTTCTCTCAATTCTAGTTACCTCTATCGAAATACTTTTTTAAAAGTTTATTTATACTGGATATTTTTAATGAACGTTCGTGCTGGATTAAAGTAATATTTTCCAAGAAACTTTATTTTTTTTTTTCAAACCGAAGAGAGCTAGTTATGCATATATTAATTAATGAGAAGAAAATTATATTTCTCGATAAAATAAATTCAAAAATAATCCGCATTCGCAATTCAAGATAAACAGTTGAAAGTCCTGCGAAGTTACCAAAAAATAAGCAACGAAGACAAATCTGGAAATAATAAAGAATTACGTAAAACATACACAGGTATTTGTTATCGCAACATTCTTTTTAATATTTTTTCCAATGCCTGCCTGGGTTGACATTTCGTCAATTCAGGCCTATTAGAGCAGATTTGTTGGCCACTCTTTTAGGAGCACCATATTAGGTGGGCGCCGGCCAGGTGGCCGAGTGGTTAGCGTGTCTGACCAACACCTCCTAGAAGAAGGAAGGCCTCAGCACGGATAAATTTAGTAGTCCGATATGACGAAGTTAACTGCGCAGTTGATGAAAAATAAGAAAGATGTCATTACGTTCGGGGTACTGATGTGCACAGTGGTTGAAAATACGAAATACGTCATTACGTTTGGACTACTAAAGGATATTTATGGTAACCCGTGCTGAGGCCTACTCTTTCTAGGAGGTGTTGGTCTGACTGCGTAGCCAATGGCCGCGGGTTTGAATCCCGCCCTGGGCTTGGATGTTTCGCTCTGTGTGTTGTCTTCTGATGTGTGAATGAATGAATGTGGCCCACCCTATGAACGGGTTTGTGGCAGTGTGGCGTGGGTAACGTTGCTCGCCTCCGTGACTTTGGTTCACAGGTGCCCACTGGATAACGATAAATGAGCAACACTTCCGGCATCTTCTATGGCGAAGAACGAAAATTCAGTACCTGCCGTTATAAAAAAAATATATATATTAAGTGGGCCAACGTTGCTCCAACAGTAAGGACAGATAGTACAGAGAATGAAAGAACACACATCTTTGAAAATTCAGAAAACAACGTAATCGGAAAAAATAAAATATTTGAAGGATACACAGCTGTATCAATACTGTCTTATATCACTTCAGAAACGCACGAAATTAAAAAGAAGTCTTAACACTAATTTGATGATGATGTATCACACTTAACACTAATTTGATGATGATGTATCACACTTAACACTAATTTGATGATGATGTATCACATTAGTGCTGAGTGTGTTTCGCCAACGGAACCAAAACTATAGAATTTTTATTTATTTATTATTATTATGTTTACATAACACTCACAAGAACATTGATACGATAAATTGCTTTTATAATTTAATGTTTTGGTCAAAACAATAAATACCGATAATCTAAATCAGAAGTGTCAAAAACTATTAATTATGATGATTGTGTCTTTTGACTAGGATTTTTTTTTTATAACTACTAACTCTTTCCTAACAAAATCCTTTATACGAGAGATTTAAACTTTTTCTTTTGTTTTTTTTTAAGTAATATGAATGTGTTTAAGTATATTCTGTTGTTTTTTTTTTTTTAGTGATATTTTTTAAAAAAATTCCGCCGTATTTTTTTTCCTATTCCAAAATACCATTTCTTTCTCCTTTCTATTTTTAAAATTTATTTTTAATAAATCAATAATATAATCTGTTGGTGAGATTTTTATTTTGCAAGTAAACGAAGTTCCGAAATTACAAAATTTGAAAAGGTGTAAAACTTAAGTGGGAAAAAAAAAGTTTTAAACGCTAAAGTATTTAATTTACTTCGTATCGGCAAATTCTCGAAAGAATTAGTTCAAATGAGCGCTAAATCTAGAATAATAATAATAAAAAAAGCCAATTTTATGCCAAAATCCAAAATTGGAATTTTCGAGAATCTATTTAAATTCTGAATCCTCTAATCATTAGGGGCGGTCTGGATCAAAAATCATTAGAGGAGAGAAAGCATTAAGCGGTTTTTAATCTTTAAATTTTATAGATAAAGTCCAAAATATCATAGAAAAGCTTGGAATGAAAACTATTTCTTTATAAAATTACTTTTTATAAAATGCTTTAAAGAACAATAAAAATAATTTAAAATCTGACATAATGAACTTTTAAAAAAATCGAGCATTTTATATTGTTATGAAATATTTAAAATTAATACATACAAAGACTTCAAGGATGTTGAAATCATTAAAGCAGACACCACAGTCAAAATTAAAAAGTTGAACTTAAATTTAACTTGAAAAATTAGAGCTTTTACTTCCAACAAGTACAAAAATAGATTAAAACAGGTTGTGCATTCGAAACACATTAAATGGGTGTGTAATTCTCACAATATTTTCTGGTATTATAAGATCAGTCCTGGAAATTAATATCTTCAGTGAAAAATAAATTGATTTCATAATCATAATCGCATGGTGTGATAAACGCCTGAGCTGGGCGAGTTCTTGTTCCTCATCACTGTTTCCAAGTGAGCCGTTAAATACTCCTTATGAGTAACTATTTTATTGTCTAATGGTAGTTCTTTTGAGACAAATGATAAAAATTAGCTTTAAGATACAATCTTCGAGATGATAAAAATATTTTAATTTTAAAAAAAAAGTATGTAATTTAAAGTATAATGCATCGGTGTCATAAAAGCTGTATCACAGCCTTGGGCACAACTAAAGCAAAGGTAGTCAATCGAATGTTCTGCAATATTGAGTTAATAAAGAATTTACGTTTTTTCTCATTTTTCTGAGAAGTATCAATCACGAATATATCCTTTTTAGTAAAATACCCATAAAGGTTTACAATAGGAAAAAAAAATATTACCGAAAATTGAAACCGATCTTAAATTCTAAAGAAACGTTTATGTCCAATATGCTGACGTATTTTCATATAATCATATATATCGTTTAGTATTATTCAACTTGCAATCAACTCAAACTGCTTATCAAAATTAAGTATCATTTCCCTGATACGAAATTTAATGTGATTTTTAGAAAACTAGTTATATACGTAATCATAACAGAAAAAAAAGAAGAAAATAATGCAAATACACTCTGTCTCAAAAATTTAAGCACAAGCAAACAATTTTGATTTTTAAAGGCAACAACAGAATATTAACAAAAAGACATTTCAATGTGTTGTAATTAAAAACAGGAAATAAATAATTTGCTGAAAAAAATTTATTTTATCATGACTTTGATAATTAAAATAAAATAAATAAATAGGCTGCCTCAAATGTTTAAGCACAAGAGGTAAAAGGACACTATAAACAAGTTTTAAAACAATCTGCTATACGAATATACGTTTACCAATGAAGTAATTAGCTTTTGATGTGTTTCTGGAGCAAAATGATAGCATGCTTTCTCACTATACTCTTGGAGTTCTTCAACAGTACTATGTTTACAATTTATGTATACTTGGCGGATTAAAATGCCCCAAATGTTCTCAATTGCATTTTGGTCTAGGCTATGGGCAAGCTTACTGAACATTTTGTTGAGAAAGCTAATTTTTTTTGTCGCACGTGAAGTATGTTTTAAAGGCATTGTCTTGTTGAAATATACAATCAGTTCCTCCCAGGGGGTGTTTAAAAGGGAGCATATATTGTTGCAGTGTATTTTGATACGGTTTAGATATTTGTCTTCCCTTAAGGAAATGCTGGGATGTCTTCCCATTAAATCCAAATGCTTCTCAAACAATTAAAGATTTACCTTCTTTCTGCCTGTTAACGAAATCACTTTTCGAACGTCAAACCAATATGAGTTCCACCCCTCAGGACCATTTATGTTCCATTTTTTTTTTCTCATCAATGAATAGTACAAATAAACATTTATTGCAACACGTCGTGGGATTTTTTTTTACCCAGTGCAATGTTTCCAGTTTAAGATGTGTTTTAAGACATGGTTTGGATTTTGATCGACACGGATTTCAAAACATGTATTTTTTTTTTTTAAATGATAAATTTGCATTCTCGAATATATCTATGAATAGTGTCTATTGACTCTGCTACACCGATAATGTTCTCTATTTGAAGAATTGACATATTTTGTCCTGATGCTTATCTCCGAATTTGCCTATCGGTCTGGCCACTTGCAGCATGTGACCGTCCACACCTCGGTTTTCAAATCATCTTTTTTCTTAACTTCATAACTACCTCGCTTAATTAAAATGCTAGAAATCTAATTCCGAAATCGATCTAATTGAAATGCTAGAAATCCAATCTTGATATCGATCTAATTAAAATGCCAGAAATTTCTGAAACACCCTTTTTTTCGGATTTTTACTTATAAATTTTCTAAACTTCCGTTTTTGTGAATTCTGTTGTGTGTGTGTGCTTTTAGTTAGAAATAATCTGCCTGCTTTTATGCTTTGTAGGAGATCACTTTATCAATCTCGTATTTACAAAGAAATTCATAAAGCGCTTGATTTCTTGAGAAGCAAAATCTTTAAAAATAACAATATTAAATAATAAAATCAAGTTTAATTAAAGATCATTTTTTGATAACATTTTATTTCGGTTATAATTTTAGATTTTACCTATTATTTCGTCGCATGTTTTTCAAGTGTATAAGTATTAACGAATTTCATTGATGTGATTAAATTTTTGAGACAGACTGTAGCAAAAACACATTTCGATTAAAGAATAAGATTTATTTAAATTTTATTCATTCCACTTTCCAGACATTCTCAACTATTTTCACATTATTAATAATAAAACAGCAATACAGTTGCGTAAGATAAATTAACTAGTATGTTTGCGATTTGATTTCCATGCTAAACAAAACTTTCATTTTACGTAAAACAATACTCGCTGTCAACATTAACATATAAATGAAAGTTTTGCGGACAATAAAGCGACTTCGTGTATAAATCATAATGGCGAAAGTTATCAGACTAACCAGGTGGTCCTTTTGTAAGCAGATTACGAATCTGTATCTCCAAAATTAATATTTACTCAGAACTCTTTTCCTTGAAAATTGATCTTGAAGGAAAATTTTTGAACTCAAGTGATGCATACGTTTATTTATTTATTTTTTTGTATGAGTCACGAAATTTTAATTTTAACAAAAAACTAATATTAAGTTGTTGTTTTTTTCTTCTGAATTTAATAAAAGTTCTAAAAAAATCATTAAATATATTTTTTATGAAGTTCTGATTACTGCTTTAAATTACAATTTTTTTTGACGCTTCTTTTTTTCTTTCTTCCTTTTTTGACGATATATAATTTTTTCAACATTGAAAAAAAGCAATATAGTGACTATATACCTTTTTTCGAGATTAAAGAGCAGAGGAATACTGTATATTATATACTGTACTTATGCTCATTAACGAATAGTCTTCGCCAAATGAAGAGCATATCCATAATTTTATTGTACTCGGATGACTTTTCCATTTTCTTTACTTCATACTCCCTAAATCTCTTGTTATAGCATTAGACACAGTTTCTAACTCCCCTTGGTTTTTTTTACCTTACTTGCATTTTAAATATATATTTTAAGTATTTTAGGAAGACGAGTTTGGCTCTGTATGATTAAATCAGGTTCTTGTGTTATTTAACTCAACATTCCCATTTTTTTTAAAATTTCAAAATATTAATGTATCACACATCCATAACAGATCAAAATTAAAACAGACAACTTAAGTCTATATCAAGACGATTTATTTAAGGTTATTATGAGTTAATACAATTGCATTATGACTATTATGAGTTAATACAATTGCAATTACCTTATAAGAATGATAATTTTTCGAAGTAATAAACGACAAACATGTATTAAAAGCGAATTTTGATGAAGATTGAACCATAGTTTCGGATTTCAGTCCCGAAATTTCTTTACATATTCTAAAAAGTAATTCGAAAGATTTTCATCTCTTAATTACAAAACTAGCATCCAATTGTTAATGAACATAAAATTATCTCGGAGTGGTATAATACGAACAAATAATGAAATTTTTAATAATCGTCCCTTCATGATTTGTCCCCACCAAGGAGAGTATCTGCTTTATGATTGGTCAGAAATAATTCGATCAAACTTAGCCGTCGAAATCAAACGAAATCGTGCTAGTCACGTGATAAAAAACGCTCGAAACGTTACAGTTGAATAGGAAAAAGACATTTTTTGGAATCAATCGAACAGTGACGATCGAATTTTGTTTTAGTTGAAGAAGCCACATCAAAAACTAGAATCATAATACTTATTTCAATAACTATTTTAAGTGACAA
Organism: Parasteatoda lunata; assembly: GCA_949128135.1. Taxonomy (NCBI): domain Eukaryota; kingdom Metazoa; phylum Arthropoda; class Arachnida; order Araneae; family Theridiidae; genus Parasteatoda; species Parasteatoda lunata. The sequence continues at coordinate 89,752,877 of OX421974.1, read as the reverse complement.
AATACCTTGTGTTGGTAGCTTTTGTACTAATAGAAAAACAAAGTAAAAATAAAGAAAAAGGCAATAAGCAAAAATAAGCAAGTATCTTAAGGTCAACGACTCAGCACTGATGATGGTATATCTTCTTTATAGTACCGAAACAATCGTCTGCTTTATCTTTATACCCTTTCGGTACAATTTCATCAGTATCGAATCATTGACGTTTTATTTGTGTTTATTACATTATTTTTTTTGCTTTGTTTTTATTATGAATATGATTAAAAATTACATGAAAAATATAGAAATAATTTTGTTTTAGTATGACCCAACTCTTTATCAAAGACTCAGGACTGATGAAGAGAATACTTCTTTATAGTACCAAAACGATCGTCTGCTTTATTTTTATACCCTTGCTCATTTGTAGCATTAATTAAAAAAATAAGCTTGTGGTAGATTAAAGACGACGAACTTGCAAAGCAGACAATCGTTCGGGTACTAAAAAGTACTTTTATCAGCATCGAATCATTGGTGTTTTATTTGTGCTTATTACATTATTCTATTTGCTTTGTTTTTATTCTTTGTATATGATTAAAAATTAAGTGAAAAGCATAGAAATAATTACGCATGCTTTTATTGTTTATCATGAGATCAATAAAATTACTAATTGGTCGAGGGAATTTTGTTGTGTTACCATTCAATGAAGTCCGAGTAGGCATTTCTAAAACTACACATTTGTTTAACAAAATAGAATCTAGAAATAGATAAATTCACCATTGTCTGAAAAACATGGCTTCCCTTAGTGAACCCACTCAAGCGATCCCCCGTCTGCAAAATAGGAAATAAGAGGGAAATAGAAACCTTATGACTGTCACTTCTATTAGAGAGACCCACCCCCCTCTACTCCCTTTCCAGGAACACCCTAATGAGAATTTTTACCATCAACAATGAAATGACATTATTAATGTATCCCCCTCACACATGATTTGAGTCTACAGAAACGTTTATTTTTTCTGTTTTTGTTAATCAAAGTTGTTTTTTTTTTTTATTCTATACATACGTTGGGGAAATAGAAGTTAGATTAGATGATTCATAGTTTCATGACATTTATTATTTAATCAGGAGTTTTTCCCCATATTGGCAATTTCGTGATTATAATCATTGTAGAATATTAGAATGTATCGGGTAATTATCCTTTTATACATAATTTTGAAATAGATATAAATTTTTAAAAAGTAATTTATGAATTATATTGCGATTACATAATGCAATATTACAATTTCATATAATCTGATATATCATGATCAGTCTTCTGAAATTTAATCAGGAGATTAAATTTCAAACCTTTTTGTAAACAAGTGTAAAATGTCTTGTTTTCGTGAAATTATAAGAAATATACTAATAATTTTATATATATATATATATTTTTTTTTTTTTTTTTTTTGAAAATAGTATAATGTTTTTGGGATTTCGTGAAAAATCCTAAGAAACTGTGGTAACTTTTTGCTACAAATTCTGTTCTTTTGAATTTAGGAAACATCTACTGATAATTTTCTGAATCCATAATTACTGTAGAATTGGGGAGTTTTCAGTTCGGGACCAGTTTTTATGAAAAACATAGTTTTTGCGTTTTAACATCTGCTTTTGTAAAGATAAAAATAAAAAAAATATTAAAAAAAACTCCAAAAACTTTTTCATATACGTTTTCATTTTAGAAGTTTTGTAAAGAATTCTTTTTTTTTTTCTTTTCTTAAATATGAAATTAAGGGACTATTTCCATGATAAAATATTTTGCGAAGAGTCTGTTTTTACTATATTTTGTAAAACGTATTGTGAAGCTAGTTTGCGAATGATTAAAAATAAACAAATAAAAAACAAAATTACGGACCCCTTAATGTTAATTCTACCTTTTTGCTTATTTCTCTATATCTCGATAAAGTTTAAGCGATTTGAAAAAGTTTTGTTCGCAGTTATAAAATTCGTTAATTCTAAGATCATTTTTTTCAAAAAAAAAAAAAAAAAAAAAAACAATTTTGAATGATTAGTTATTATTTTTTAAGATTTTATTTAATAATAGCCGAAAAAATTTTGAATTATAAGATATAAAAATTAATTAAGATATAAAAATTTAAAAAAATTGTGGAAATGCAATATGAGTTGGCGTCATAACCGGATCGATGAATAAAATTTAGCGTTCATAAAAATGATCCCAACTGATATAATTACGTGTAAAACAAATTTACCAATTATGAATGATCAAGGGCCGGGATAGCCTGGTCGGTAGGGCGCTGGGCTCATGTACAAGAGGTCGTGGGTTCGTTCCTCGCCGGCCGAAGACTCCCCGTGTAGTAAATGGTGACTGATGCACGTTTAATCTGTCGAGTCTCAAAGTCCTCCATGTTCCCATAACAAATCAATACCTCTGGGGGTACTGATCCAGGAGTTTCCTTGTCTTCTGGATTGGTTCAAAATTACAAGGCTACGGAGGTGAGCATTAGTAGTCGTAAACCCATGAAATTGGGTCGGCTGTTCAACGACGATTATAAAAAAAAAATAAAAAATAAAATTATGAATGATAGAACTATTTTAAATAAATGAACAATAATGTTTTTTTGTTTAAGTTAGCATTTCATTTTATATCATAAAAATCAGTTTGTTTTAAAAGATGAGAAGAGGTTTGTTTGTTTGAGATGCTTAGGTTTTTTGGAAGTAACTTTTTTTTTCTTCCTAATTTAACTTTCAATTTTAAAAATAAATCATTGATAGCATCGTCTTTAGTTCTCTCTGACTGTAACAAGAGTTTTTAAATCTCGTCAAAAAAAGCTCTCTAAATAAGATCCTCATACAAATATTTTGAATACATTTTTATCTACTTATTCGTTTTGTTAATATTTTTTGCTTTAATGTTTTTCTGCATTTGGTGCAGAGGTTTTTTCGGTCGCTGGGAGAGGTTTCGATTATCTCTCCTAAAGATTTACTTCAACACAAAGTCTATGGAAAAAAATTCTGTGTCTCCCAAAAGTGGTCGTAAATGCAGGAGGTCAATATATAGAGGTGGTCTTTCCTGGAGATTTCACCACACTTTCATATTTACGAAATAATAACTTTTGTAAAACACTTATCTAGTAGAGTAGTAAAAAACATAAAGAAATTAATCAAATGAATTTATATTTATTTTTATAATTATTTATGAGTTTTTTTAAATTAATTTTTGAATAAAATATAAAATTTTCACAGTGGTATAGTAGTTTATTTTTTACCTCCAAACCTAAAATCCAGACTTCAAAAATAAATCTGAGACTTTGCGCTAATTAATTAATTAATTTCTTCCATAAAAAGTTTTTCTTTATTTATACAGGATTATCTTAGTAATTACGTTAAGATTGCGATGACAGGAAACGCGCTGTATTTGATTAAATAAGTCATGCACATGATTTCCACGAAACTTTAACTTTTTTTTTTCCAATTTTTTTTTTAATTCTTTCAAAAACAATTCATGCATAAATTACTTAAACCGAGCTTCTCGAAAAAGTTTTTATCCTTTTTTATATGAATAATATTTTTCTAAATGGTCGAGAGTTTTTTTTAATATTTTTAAATGGATAACGTTTTGTTTTTAAACAAAATCTATAAGATAGGTCTAATAAATTTGCGTCATTCTTATGATGGTTTGTCCACTGACTACATTGAAGACAGTGCAATGCGCGAATGATGTAAAGCAGTCATACTTAATGTAATTTGGACAAGATGTAAAAGAGGGTACTAATTTTTAAAAAAATGAAGCTAAGTTTTAATTACATATAAAAAAGGAAATAAAAAGGTCATATTACTTTTAGATGGGTAGCATTATGTGAAACCAAAGAAAGTAAGGTTCTATTTGTTTCGATTGTAAAGTATAGTAAGAGCAACACATAAAGTGCAAACAAAACGTTCCAATCAGCCGTTTCGATACTAGAGAGGAAGAATTTTTCATTGGCTCATAGCAGGTTTGTTGTGTGATGTGGAGGAGCAAAGATATAATTTAACGATATAATTTATAGTTAAGCTAACGTTTTTCAACTCTTCTAAACTATTAGTTACTTATCTCTAAAAACCGTTTTGTGCTTATTTAATGGTAATTTTGGTTGACAATTATACTAAAAACTTTTTAGCTTACATGAGAACCATTACTTAACAATTATAATACTGCTTAATTTTAACAAATTCTCTTTTTATCATGTTCATATAATCTTGAATGTGATCTATTGAACGTTAAAAAAAGCATGATATAAATAAAGATTTTAGTTGAAAGCAAAGTCTTTATAGATCTTATAATCTAGGGTCACATGCATTTATTTAAATAATAAAATAAAAATAATCTCTAACAAGCTATCGCCGATGCTTATTAGAAGGTCAAACTAAAATCATTACCGTTACCTTAGAAAACTTAAAATGGGTTCATTAATTACAACTAAAAGGAGGTGGCAAAAAACGGTAACGACAAATAAATTTTAAAATTTTAAAAACAATTTTAATTAGCTTAAATGCAATTTTCGCGAAAAAATTCAATACTTTTATAGCTTTGAATCTCCCTATAAATATTTATAGATTTTGTCATGATTTTTCCAGTAGCAAGGCGAAACGCATGTAAGAGGGCATAACTAGACTTTAAAATTTTCTTAATTAAATTGTAGTGTAGGTCTGCAAAATACATACATTCTAGGAGAAAGAACTGATTTTTTGAAGCTATCATTGAAACTAGCATAAATGCTTTCATGTTAGTTTTATTTTAATCTTATCGTATTTTTTTTTTTTTTTTTTTGACTCCATGACATTCATCCGCCTGGGATCCTAGAGTTAAACCATTTTCTGCGAAAAAGATTTTTCTTTTTCCAAAGGAAGGTGCTTTTCCAGTAACATTACCTCGATCACATCACTGGGATTATAAAAATGTTCGGCATAATTTCTAATCAAAATCGGTAGGGAAAAAGCACAGAACTACCTTAGTGATAAAAGGGGCTCCAATTTGAAATGAAAAAGTGTAAAATATATGACCCATGTAGAAGAAGACCAAATATTTTTTTATATTTTATAACCGTCATTGAACAGCCGATCCAACTTTGAGTTTATGACTACCAATATTCAACTCTGTAGCCTTGTAATTTTGAACCCAGTCCAGAAGACAAGGGGACTCCTGAGGCAGGCATTGGGAGGTTAGCCTAACGGCAAGGGGACTCTTACCCATGATCCGTCTACCACAGCGGATATTTTACGTTAGCACTGTGGTCGATGCGAGCCGGGTGCGGAATTCGAATCGAGCACATAGCTGGGATCCGAACCCAGGGTTCCAATTTGGGAGGCGAGCGCTCTATTCGACGAGCCACCACGTCTCAAGACTAAATATTGTAAAATATAACAGGTGGTGAAAGTTTGTAAAATATGTTCATGCACCAAGTTTGTAAAATCTGTCTAATTTCCATGTCCATGTACCATGTTCAATGTTCATAGCAAGGTCGTAAAATTCATTCATTTCATTCAGCGCGAGGGAAAATTTGTACATTTTTGCTTTAAAATACACAATGAAAAATAATTTACTTTTTAAGATCGCATAAATTTCCTGCAATTTATTTGTAACAGAATAACAAACTATCGTAACCCAAGTTGTCCTTCCAGTTCGATATCATCTTAATCCACAGCACATCCGCGGACAGGTATGTAATCCGCCATAACCTCAATCCACGTCCCTGTTCGCAATGCATGAATGTTCGGAGTCGGTAATCACGTGACGAAAAGAAAAGGAGGCCAAAAAACAAAAAGGAAAAGAAGAAGAAAAAAAATCAATCAATTGGAACGGGGTTATATCTCCGTAAAACTAAAATGATGAATGAGCTCCAGACAGGGATGCCGTATGGCAATCTTCCAGCATTGTCTCAACAACCTATAGAGAAAGAGGAAGAAAACAGCCAACAATTGTATAAAAAGTAACTAATGTCTTATCAGATTTGATACTTCTTTCCGAAAAAGATAACTCGAATGAGAGAATAACTTTATTTTATCTTCATTTTATACAAGTAGTAGAATAGTTTTATCATCAAGTTAGTATGAAATCCTGATTCAACTTTCTACATGTGGATGTTCCTATGTAACAGTCATCAAATTTCATAATATTAATAAAAGATTTTTGTTAAATAGTGTCATCACTGATAATAATTGTCATTTATATGTAGATTTATCTCTTTTATAATTGATACGTAAAATATTTAACTTAAATTATATGTGCGGAAAACTACAATTACGGAAAACTGGATTGATGTTCCTGTGTAACAATCATCAAAATTCATAATATTAATAAAAGATTTTTGTTAAATAGTGTCATCACTGATAATAATTGTCATTTATATGTAGATTTATCTCTTTTATAATTGATACGTAAAATATTTAACTTAAATTATATGTGCGGAAAACTACAATTACGGAAAACTGGATTGATGTTCATGTGTAACAATCATCAAAATTCATAATATTAATAAAAGATTTTTGTTAAATAGTGTCATCACTGATAATAATTGTCATTTACATGTAGATTTATCTCTTTTATAATTAATACGTAAAATATTTAAATTATATTTGCGGAAAACTACAATTACGGAAAACTGGATTGATGTTCCTCGAGATTTTTATTATTAATGAAAGATCACTATTGCTCTGATCACTGATAATAATTATCTTTTATCGGTAGATTTATCTGTTTTATGAGTAATTCCTTAAATATTCTAATTTAAATTTATGTGTGGAAAACTAAAATTACTTATTAATCTTTAACTTAGCATGATATTGTAATGTAGCTTTCTGCATGCGGAAAACTGATGTTCCTGTGAAACAATCATCTAGATTTTTATTATTAATGAAAGAATATTATTTCTCTGATCTCATATAATAATTGTCTTTTAACGGTAGATATATCTGATATGTATGAGTAATTTGTTAAATATTCTAATTTAAATTTATGCGTGGAAAACTACTATTAGTTATTAGGATTGTGGAAGAGAAATATCATGCGAAACCTTTATAAGTTCAACACTTACGTGACCAAAATTTTATAGTTCACCTAGACGAGTGGTCAACTTATAAAGAAGTCTTTAATTGTTTTCGCTAATTAGGTGCTTGATTATTAAGATAAACTTCAATAAGTAATCAAAATCGAAGAGTGATAAACTATATACAAGCTTAACTGTATTAGTATTAGATAATATTAAGTATTTTGATCAATAATTTTGTTTACAAATCTTATTACTTTCATGGTTTATGAGTGTTTTGTATTTTATAATTTACATTTAATGCATAGAGAGTTTTATCAATAGGATATTTTGACTTAAAAGCAACACTGTTTTTTTATAAGTTCACTAAGTTCCTATATGGAAGAGTTAGACTAACTAGTTTAATTGCTAATCTTCTTTGTTAAATCGCGAATTTACTCGATGTCAATCGATTTTATTTGTGATAAGAAATCTATTTGTCGATTCTATTAGTAATAAGAAAAATATATTTTGAATGGTTGTCTGTTTAACTTTCAATAAATACTTGGAGCGAATTTGCAACGCAAAGAAACTTGTACAGAATATCTCCATCTTATTGGATAAATTCTTTTATGTCCACCAGAGTTTAAATCGATTTGATTGAGTTCGAAGAAGAGTGATTAAACCAAGCTTAGAAAAAAAAAATCGCGTCAATAACGACGAAAAAATTGGCAGTGAAAATGGAATGCTCAGAAATTTTAATCTTTAAAAAGTATAACGAAACGGTGGGAACTTAGATTGCCAACCACTGAAACGGTTCTGGTTTGCACTCGATTATTCATGTAGGCTAACCATTAACTAAAATGTACCATTTTATGAATTTTACTTAATACAAATAACTTTCTAAGAACAAAACATATTTCAATAAAATATTGCATTGAATGATTTAATGCTGTTGTGTTTCGCATTTCAGAAACAAGAAAATTAAGAAAATAAAATACACATCAAAGTTTGAATATAAACTAATTTCTTTTCTTTTTTCCATGAAAAATTTTAGTTTGTTTTTTGCTTATTTGTAACTTTCTTGCTATATCAACTCTTTGTTTTTAAATCACAACAGAATCGAGCTTTACTTCAGCTAACTCATGAATCATGATTTATTTCTAATGCAGTTTTGCAACTTTGATGTTGATGCTTCTATCATTTTTATTATCTATAACTCTTCCTTTTTCATCTTTACGTTTATATTTTATATTACCTTCATCAGTTATTAGGGAGGGTTTCTTCACGTTTTTCGACTAATAATCACATATCTCAGTTTTTACTTTTATAGTAAAGGTCAGATTATAACAATTCTAAAACAATTTTTGTATATATTCTTTGAGCATTCAAAGTATTTCTATGATTTTTTTTTAAGAAAAGAAAAAAAACTATTTCTGCTAACCTTCATCATTGCTATTTTAACAATTTCCTTTTTGTTAAAAGGACAATAAGCCGTAAATACGTCTCTTTCCCAAAACTACAGTTCAGCACAGGAATACTTTCTATAAAACTACCATTCCGATAAACCTGAATTTTAGTTTACATTTACGTGATTGTTGTTTTTCGTTTCGATATAGATTATTTTAAAGAAAGATTATTAGTGCGTAACGGTAAAACGTAAAACTTCTAGGGAAGGTAGGGCACATTATAAGATTTAAGAATTGCACAGGAATTCATGACTAAAAATGTCATCGCACGTCGTAGGGGAGCTTCCCTATGATCAACTTTTTATTCGTGTGTCTTTTTATTCGTGTGTAAGCTCTTTTATTTATCTTAATTTCGTGTTTTCTAATGAATAATGTCGAAAATGGCATTTAAATTAGTTTTGTATTAGATTTTTAATCATAATTTGAAGATTTGGCGACTTTGACAAGTTCGCCAAATCTTTAAATGAGAATAAAATTCTAATACGGAACTAATTTAAAAGTCATTTTCGACAATGATTATTAAAAAACATGAAATCAAGATGAAATAGATAAATAAAAATACCTGTTTAAAGACAAACGAGGAAAATTTAATAATAGGAGAGCACCCCTAGCTGCGTACAATGACATTTTCAGTCATATGTTCCTATCCGTGATACTTATGATGTTCTTTACTTCTTCTGTAAGTTTTGCGGTCTTATTAAGACTCACTCTATATATTCAAAACAATTTTATCGTTATAATAGTTAAGCTTTTTCAGTATTTTTTAAAAAATTCTCATACCATAACCAACAAATATTTTCGAAAAGAATTTTATTCAAAATTTTTAAAGAAACTGTCATTGAATTGCTAAAACAAAATATATCAAGCGTATGCGTATTTTATTTCATAACCGGCTTTGAACAGTAGACCCAAATCTGAGTCAACGTTACATGGACATTGCGTTACATGGACAGGAAAACTACGAAAACTTTTCGCGGGTAGCCAGATGGCAAGGGATTCTAATCCATGATCCGTCTACCACTGAGGATATTTATGTTAGTACTGTAGTCGGTGTGAGCTGGGAGCAGAATTCGTACCAAACTAGCTCCGCCACCAACCACCTCAATGGAGAGCCACCACGGTTCAGCATGTGTATTTTATTTTAATTTATAACCGTCGTTGAACAGCCGTAGCCTTGTAATTTTGAACTCAATTCAGAAGACAAGGGAACTCCTGAATCAAATATTGGTAGAAATTTGCTTTCGTGTAGGATTTTTTGATAAAACTAACCCACATTTGCGTTACATGGAGAGGAAAACCACAAAAACTTCTCATAGTTAGCCTGACAACAAGGGGACTCTAACCCATGATTCGTCTATCACTGAGGATATTTTACGCCAGCATTGTGGTCGGTTCGAGTCAGGTGTGGAATTCAAATCAACCAGACATCGCTGGGATTCGAACCCAGTTCACCTGTTTGGGAGGTGAACGGTCTATCCCTGAGCCACCACGGCTCAGCATGTGTGTATTGTCAATTTCTAGAAAATGTTTCTAAAAATTAAACAATATATTTCGATTTATTTTTCTTAATTTGTTTTCCTGCAAGTATCTCCATCCTCCTTTTCACGCCTAATCCTCTTTCGTTTTTGTATCTATTTAAATTGTATTGTACGTATATAAATTGCAATTGGTATTGCTTTGAAACAATCAATGCAATATTTTTTTTTATCCCCTGGGTTCAAGCCGATAAGGGCTCAAACTCATTAGATAAAGGAATTTTTGTGCTTGGGTATGAGGTATAAACAGTTTATAAAGGTAATCTCAACTTGTGTATACGTCATAAACTAATTGTAAAACCTCGCTCTTTTCAAATTGCCTACGACAATTCTTAGGCTTATTGCAGTAAGACTTTTGGGCACATTGCAAAGCGATGTTTTCAAATAGCTGGATTTTCCAATTCTCCTTCGAGATATAAAGCTCTCGAAGTCATTACTTTAAAAAAAATTTGTGCTTTGGTTAATGAAGAATATACAGTTTAGAAAGATAATAGTCTCAAATTATGTATACGTCGTAGACTAATTGAAAAATCCCACTCTTTTCAAACAATATGGGTACTTTTTAAGATTTTCTCTTTAAATATTACTAATTTAGGTTTATTAATTTAGGATGTACTAATTCGGGCTTGTAATTTTATCTATAATTCATTTCAAAGCATACAATAAAATATTTCCTTATTTATGAGTACTATAAATATCTCCTTTATATTTCATGTAAGGCGGCTTTCTAGTCACAATTTGTTCTTTAGCAAAAGCATAAAAAAAGTCCTATCCACATCGGTTTTGTCATAATAATGCTTTCATTGTCTTTTATCGTTTTGTCCCACCAAACAAATTCTTAGCAGAAGAAAAGTTTCAACAAAATATAAGTAAGCTTTTCCAAATCTGAATTCATTAATACATTTATCTTTATTTAGATTTTTATTTAAAGACTAGTCCGAAACATGAACTTTCCGTTTAACTCATATTAAGGATAAGTGTTGTGCCATTTTAGGCATTTAACCTATTTTCTATCTTTTAAATTTCATTAAATTTCTAAATTTATATTTAATCCTCCAATATTTTTATCATTAATCTATCCATAAAATCTTATTTAGTACACACTTCCAACGAAATAAAGTTCTATAAAAAGTTAATTTCTCTTTAAATCGCATTACTATATACATTCAAGATCGTATTAAATTTCTCACAATCTGTAATGTCAAGTTTTAACTTTATATATATGTCCAGATCTCTAAAACCTTTAACTTTTGATAATAAAAAAAATAATAATAAATGATAGACACACTACTTTATATATATATATATATATATATATATATATATATATATATATATATATATATATATATATATATATATATATATTGAAATAATGAATTTTTTTTTTTTGGCATGAGTAGCGATTTTTCACTTCTTTTTCTTTCAATGCTTGAGCGGAAAGATCCAAATAGGGGAGGCTAAGTCCTAATTTCGGATCTCCGTTAAAAGCAAAATTTTGAATTTTAAAAAATATTGAATTTTTCATCTTTATTATATGGATCCTAGGGCAACTAAAAATCGTGAAGCCATTTTGCTAAGATCTTATATGTGTCATCTTCAAGATTAAAAAAAATTTTACTTTAATTTTTATTTTTGAAAAAAAAAAAAAAAATATTTATTAGTTTCTTTAAAAAAATTATCGAAATTTTCTCGAAAGTAACTCCATTATAATTAATTTAAATTCAATCGTTATTCTAAATGTGATTTAATATAGGACACAGTACAATAAAAAATAAAAAAAATTCTAAAATTTTTCAAGATAGTTAAACAATATTAGAATTTTTTTTCTAGTAAAGTAAAAACTTTATTACTATTGAACGAGTACGTAGTTTAAATGTTTGGTGAAAGAGTTACTTTTTTGCAATACCACGTTGTAAATTAGTTTGAAGTGAAATTAACAAGCTTAAAACCAACATAACTCGACTAAAATTGGAACTGTAAATTGAATTTTAAAATCTGATTCGTTTGAACTTGGTAAAAAGTAAACATTTCGCATATTAAAGAGGTAAAAAACATAAACTAAAGGTATTGTTTTTGGAAAAAAGGTTATGAAACTTTTATATTTATTATAATTATTATTGTAATTTATATAACTGCTATAAGAAAAGGTTAATTTTTTATAGCAGTTATAAAAATTGTTCAACATCAACAGATTTTTTAGAACGGTTTTTTTAACTGCTGGTAGTTATTCATTAGAGTTTTTTTGTTTACAAATATTTCATTTAAATAAAGTTCTTGCAACAGGTTACTGTTTTAAATATCTAGAAACCAACGTTGAAAGTAAGATGGAAAAGGGAAAAAACTGGTAATAAAACAATTCCATTTCTAACTTGTTTTCTCAAAAAGAATAAACATTAATGGCATAGCAGTGGAAAATTTATAATTAAGAATGGTAAAGCTTCATAATTTTCTTTTACCTTTTAAAAAAATCACGGAATCAAGAGATTTCACATGAAAATCACAAATTATAACTGTTGTTGAACCTTGGTAGTCACAAATATATTACTCCATCCAAACGAAATAGTTTTATTACCAGTGTTTTCGGATTTTTTTGCTTACAATTTCAGTTTTTAAGTTAACAATAGTTATGATGAAAGCTTGTTGGATCTAAATCATAGTTCAATAATATTTTGAAAAGTTTCCTTTTGACGCTTGGTGTTGTACAACATACATTAATAATCTGGAAATGAAACTTAAAGACTATTGCTTTACAAGTCTTGCAATTGTCTAAAAAATAACGATTGGATGAATAACTTTTTGACTCTTACTATTGATTCGAAAAATAGCGATAGTCGTTATTGATGAAAAATGTCACTAGGATTAATTGTTTTTTGGCGTTACTTATTGATCAGCAATGTTGCTTAGAACGATTTTTTTAACGTTGTTAGACAGAAAAATACGTATTAAACTGTAGCTGTTTTTTGTTTGCCATTTACATCCAAAATCGTAAAAAAATATAACTTAAAAGAGCTGTTTTTCGTCTCCGACTAGAAGCAAAAAAAAAAAAAAAGGATTTGTACTGTTTAATGTTCTAAAATAACTGTAACATATGCACCAATCATGGCGCTTTGACTGATAACAAGTAGAACTCAGTTCTGATAGTTCGAAAATGATTAAGAAACCACTTGTGTCAGAATAATAAGTAGAAAAGGAAAATTTTTCTTTAAGATTCATGCATTGCGTACTAGATTTTTATTTTGAAACTTTATAAAATAATCCTAGTTTTAGTTATACTGCGAAAATACTTTTCTGGTTTCCTGTTTCTTTTGATGATAGTCATTTTTAATTTCAAAGATGCGTATATTGTTAGATTTTGCAAATACTGAAACCCTGGGCGCAAAGCAATTCAGCTATAGACAAAGAGTATATTATTTGTTGGTATCTGTATAAAGAATTAATGATTTTGATGCATTTCTATTCATAATAGTCACAAAAAATAATTTTGTCCTTAAATTGTCTAAATGTGCAAATGCAGAAAGAAAATGTGTTTAAAACGCAAAACTATATACTGGACAATCATTTGGGACTCTATGAGTGGGAATCTGAGGCACAGTCCCGAATTCCTTCCTTTTTATCTGTCCCTGTATTTAATAAATAGTTTAGTGCGTGAAAATATTATGTAATTTTTTCTAAAATAAAAAAATAATTTTTCAGAATTCTAATCATTTTACGATCTGTGTTGAAATAAAAAAAAATTCAAAAAAAATCGCCTATACTTTTCGCACTTATTCGTTTTTGTTTGATTTTTCAAAAGAAAGAAAGCAATTAAGTATTACGTTTTTATAATAAAACAAACATTTTCCTTTCCTAGTTCAATTAATCACTGGCCAAAGGTCAGTCATAGCTCCCCGCTTAAAATTAAATTTCATCGTTGGCAAGTTCTTTTTTCAAAACTACCATATGCGTTCTAGGTCAGACAGCCAAAAATAACAACAGCGGATGCAAGATGTCTTGGCATCATGCCAATTTTCCTTAGCCTCATTTTAATATACGAAATAACATAACTATCTTGTTACTTATTCATTTTCGAAATTATAACCATGTATCGAACGTAGGAGGAGTAACGAGACGTTTGTTCTAGAAAATGATTAATGGTGGAGGTAACAACGGAACAAATGGGAGAAAAATTTTGATTCTTTTTTGTTGAGAAAAAATATAGTTTTTATTGAAGCTAAAATTTAATTTATCACTTCCTAGTCTAGTTAAGCTGCTATTAAAAATTGTTAATAGTATACTTTTCTAGAAACAAGTACTTTTTTTATTCATTCTTTAATAAAAAAAAATTAAGACGTCACTTCCATGTTATTAAATAGTTTTCAAATATTTTTTTAAATTGTCTTTCTTTCCATATTGGTTCCAAATATAATATTATGTTTAGTAGTTATGCTTGATTAAGTGCCTTTTTTTCCATATTGGTTCCAGATATATTGATTTTAATTCATTTTATTTTAGTGAAAAAACTACGATTTGTCTAAGCTTGTTATAAAAGTTTCAAATATTTCCTAATGCGTGAAACTTAAAAGAGTAAAAAAGTGACGAGAATGATTCATAATAAATAATGAATTAAAAAAAGCACTTAATGTAATAAAAATTTCTAAATAGCATCGGCTATTTCCACTTTACTGTGAAGTCGGAAATTTAGATGTGATATTCGGCAAATCTAGACGATTGTCTTTATTTACCAAAGCGTTGAAATAATGGCAAGCAGGGAGGGCGAAGGGATCTACGGCTCCAAGTATTTATTCAAAGGAAACATCTAATCGACAACAACGTCAACTAAAACATCGAATTTGTTACTAAAGTACAAGCATCATTATTTTAATCAGGAAGAAGTTGACGGGAGCGAAATATTTTAGGAAGGAAAAAGTATGACTTCCGAACAAATTAAATCGCTAAGTCTTAGATCATTAAAATTTATGACTTTCAAACAAATTGAATAGCAAAGTTTTAGATCATTAAAATTTAAATGTTTTTCTTTTCATTTAAAAATATATTAAAATCTTTTATAGAAACAAATAATTTTTTAAAAAAAAGTTTCCGCAGATAGTTTACACTAAAATGAAATTAAAGTATGTGTTTAAATTAATATGATATTTCGCTCCAATGTTTTTCCTTTTATTTAAATAAGAGTTTTTATTTATTTATTTTTTTTGCCTTCGATAGAAGATCTAACCTTACACTACACCCCGCTTTTAATAAACATCAAATCGAACAATTAGGCCCCGTGCATTTACATCACTCCATCACTCAAAAAAAAAAAAAAATATTATTTCACTCGACACAACTACTGTTAGAGACTAGCATTCTTCAATTTACTTAAAATTGTTAAAAGAAGAAAAAAAAACTTTAGGAGACGAAAGATTAAACAATTAAATGCTTCTTTCAGACAAAAAGGAACAAAAATGATTCGGTAACATTTTAATTTTATTTGGTAAATGAAGGGTAGAGCCGCGATGTCTCAGTGGTTAAAGAACTCGGCTGTCATTTTATTTTACTTTATAACCGTCGTTAAACAGCCGACCTAATTTTCTGGGTTTACGACTACTAATGTTCAACTCCGTAACCTTGTAATTTTGAAACCAATACAGAAGACAAGGGAACTCCTGGAATAAGTATTGGGAGAAATTTGCCTTCGTGGAGGACTTTTTGATGGAGCTAACCCGCATTTGTGTTACATAGAGAGAAAAACCACAAAAACCTTCCACGGTTAGCCAGACGGTAAGGGGACTCTAACCCATGATCCGTCTACCCATTAAGGATATTTTACGTCAGCACTGTAGTCGATGCCAGCCGTCTCTGGGATTCTAACCCGGTTCACCTCATTGGAAGGCGAACGCCATCTCTTGAGCCATCACGTCTCATTGGGTTGTCATTGTGAAGAACTGGAGTTGAAGCCCACCCAGCTTCAGATTGGGTTTCAAAAGAGCCATATAAAGGTGGTGCTTTATATAGCTCCTTTGACAATTTTTTTTTTTTACTCTCACTGTCAAAAGTAAAGCATCAGAGCTGAAAATATTTTAGTTTAAACGTTCTTAAGATTATTTAATTAACATATCCTAGCACATCCATTACATTATGATTTACTTGAAACAATGATAATCATTTTGACGATATACCGAATTGATGTGATATGCCTAAAGAAAGATGCGAAGAAAAGATATAGGACATAGTTTTAGAATTTATTTTAAAGAAAAAAATAACCCTCTGAAAGGGCAGAAATAGCAAGTAAAAAAATGTTCGATATTTTCGTGACTATATTTTATATACGAAGGCTTTTTTTTATTCATTTTATTTTTATTTTTTTAAATATAAAGTAGACTATCATTCAACTTTAAATTCACGTGAACTATACAAAATTCATTTTATCTATTTTCAACGAAACACTCCGTACATTCTAGCCTGAGAACAGAAACATAAATCAACGTTTTTAACGTCAATGTCAAATTTAATACTTCCAATGTAGTGGTAAAAAAGGTTAAAATTTATTAGTTGAAGTAGATTTTAAGAAATGTCTTTGACGCATTTTATTTGGCACTCCGTCATGCGAAAACTTTAGATTAGAATACTTAGAAACCTCATATCCATTTTGAAATTCAGTGCAACTATTGCGAATTACGTGCAATCTCTTGCAAACTAGAGAGTAACTTCCTATTCATTCATGCCTCAAATGGAATGAAGTTCCAAAGAAAGTGGAGTTATTATTTGTGTAGAAGTATAATAAAGTGGGCCCCAACAAGGATAATAATTTATTATTATTGAGACAATTTTATTAATATTGTTTGTTTTTTTGCAAAGGAATATTTTTAATGTGTGTTTAACAATGCTTTTTTTACCTGTTCTTTTTTGTTTGAAATGTACTTACAGTTTATTAATCAAAGTATTGTTAAATTATTTCCACTTCATTTATTAATTCTACTTTCATAGGTTTTAATTAAAATTCCCTTCGCCTCATGCTTAAATAAGTTCTATCTTTGAAAACAATACGTCTCAAATGATTATAATTTTTATTTTTGAAAAAATTGACCGCTTTAGACTGATTAACCAGATGGCAAATCATTTTCGATTAGTGTGACTATTAGATGTTTTTAGATGTCCAATGCAACTTGTTTTAATTCCTTTGATAAAAAAAAATATTCCGTAAGCCACTGCTTGGATTTCAAACCATAGAATTGCATTACGTAATTTTATATTCAGTTTAGTTATTTGCTTGCTTTAAATCTGAAACAAGGCGAGGATAGTTTTTACAATAGATATGCTGAATTTATTGTTAATAATACCTGCTCACAACATAGTGCAAATTTAATAAATTTTAATTGTTTTTATAATTTGTAATTTTATTTGGGTTATCTCTTTACAACCCATCGCACTCATTTGCTTCCCAATATAAGAAGCCAATTTTTCCCTACGATATAGAATTCCATATTGGATGGGACACTACTTGCATTCTGGAAAATGTTATCACGGCACCCAAAAATCGTACTTTTTTCTGAATTTACCTTTGAAAGTCGCGGAATAGGAGTTTTCTTGAAATGTTATATTTAGTGAATGGAAACGAAAAAAAAAAATTTTAATATGAATTTTTTGCTTGCCCCTGAAATACATGCCGCGTACCACTAGGTTTGCCACTAGAAATTATTTTAAAGAAGTCAGAGTTGCAATAGCATTGAATCCCCTGCTTGTAACTGTTTAATGCTTGAAATTTCCCAAAATTCCATTGTAAATTGCAATAATTAAGAAAAAAAATCCTCTAGTTTATTAAAATTTTATATGATTTGTAAAAATTTTAAAAATTTAAATATATATACGTACCCAAGCGTGGTACACAGAGGAGAAGAAATATCAAAATGTGGTTCAGACAGTGTCAAGAATTTAAAAACGCAAACATGGAATACTGTGAAGAAGAAATATGTACAGTCCGAAAAAAAAGAAAAAGATATCACCCTGAATAAATTTTTTTTATAATGATCGGATTTCTACGTACTAAGTGTCAATCTTAATGGTTGCTGGGGGTGACATAAAATATTTAAATTATGTAGTGCTAACTATTAATTAAGTTACGAAATCGGACACAAAAACGTACTTTTTCAGAATAAACATATCTATTTTTTTTACATATTTGGATTCTTAAACTTCAAAATATATGGGGTTGCCGCCATCTGGGAAATATGGTTCCCATAGTTTGGTCAGGAGAGCAATCCAAAGTTCTGACCCCTTATTGTTAATTTCACTTTTTGCGTTTTTAGTCATATTTTTAAAACTAATTAAGCAATTAAAAAAATTGCACTCACTTATAAGACCCATTTACCCAAAGATAATTTCAAGCAAAAAATAATTGTTAATAATTATTTATTATTTTTAATTACTTAATTTAATTGTTGGTGAAAAAATGTTGAATTATGAAGTTTTAATTTTTTATACCATATTTCTCTACGCATTTTTCTATTGCAAAATCTGAAATTGCTGCAGTTTTTATTTGGTAGAAGTCGAGAAAAATAATACTAATTATTTTTAAAAAAATATTTTAGCGACAATGAAGAAATATTTAAATGGGGCGATAAATCTTTAAATCTGGTTAACCTTACGAGGAACTTCTTGACTTACGCGTGCGTAGAGTAAAATTTCTTTCATATTTTTTTGCTATTAACTGATTGATAATTATTTTTTTAAATTATAAAATTATTCGTTTTGTAGGATTCGTTTGAGATTTGAATAAAACATTTTATTGAATAAGAACATTTTATTAACGAATGTTGAGTTTAATAACAGCATGTTTCTGATAGAATGTGATTATACATCAGCTTTTTTTATTTTATTTGTTAGTTTGTTCTTTCAATAATTCATAAAATTTCAATAATATACAAACGTATGCATGGATTTGGAATAATATGTTTATCAATTTCTTCACTATATGTTTTATAATTATAATCAACATTTTTAAGCATCTTAAAATTTCTCAACATCTTATATATCGTCTTAATCTTAAAATAAATTTGTTAATAACCTGTCTGCGCGTATTTCGCAGAATTATTTTTCCAGCTATTTAATTAAATCTTAACATTTCTCAAAATCTTATTCCTTACGCTACCACGTATATTATTTTTTCATTAATATGCTAATCAAGTGTTTGAGTACTTTAATTTATGTTTCCCTTTAAAATAAAATTCCTCTTTAAATTATTGTTAAGTTTTTATTGAAAGAAAACTTAGAATTACTGAGAATTAAATCTTGTTAAGAAATTAAAAATATTCTGCTGATCAAAAATATTCGATGCAGAACAACTGACTATTTACTAAGCATACTATTGTTTTCGAAAAATGAAGATAAATTATTGCTTGTCTTTTTTTATTGTTTCTTATTTGTTTAAATAATGAAAAGTAAATGCATACGTGTGCACAGCAAAAAAAATACAACAGTTTGCTTTGTTTTTTAAAATGAACAAAAAACTATGGACATACAATTTTATTTTGACGTTCAAAGTTATTTTTGCCCGTAAACTTTAAGAAAGTTGCCCTTTTCTTTTAAAAAGTTGAAAATATTTGCTTAAAAAGTTGTTAATATTATTTCTCAACTTAAGCACAATTTAAAAAAAAACGTTGCAGGAAAATGCTCGATATGCCTCTTTTTGTTAAACAGCTACTAAAATTAAAAAAAAAATTGTAAAAGGATTCCAACACCATGCAATTTTTAGAATCATCATCTCAGAAATTGTTCTTTTTTTAGCTTAAATAACCTATTCTATAACCTATTTTTTCTACTTAAATAACCTATTATAATAGTTTTAACACACGTTTTGAAGAAATTATGAATATAAATTTTGATCTAATATTTCGTAATAAGTAAACAAAAATATTAACGATTCATTGATTCATTGATTGATTCATTGATTGATAGTTTTATTGAACCGAAGTAATAATTTTTTTCAAAACAATTGGCCTTGCAACTATTTAACTTTGATTCTTTGGACAAGGGGTCATTTCATGCATGTCATTCGACTTTAAAATTTCAAATATAAAATGCAAAAATTACACGAATGGGTAAGTTGGCTTTAACTAATAATAAAAAAAAAGGACAAAATCGTCGGCAAAAGAAGTTATCTCATGAAAAGAATGTCAAAGTTAAAAACTGTAACAATTGTTATTCTTGTTTAATTAAAGGTATTATAAACCTAAATTTTCCTTTCTTTTAATTTTTTAAATTATATTTTTTAATAAACTAACGAAATCAGTGTGTAAATAATATCCATTCTTTTTTACTGCAAACCAAGTTTACTTAGTATCATCCGCAAATCTTATGAAGTGCAAAATTCTTATTTAAGAAGTATACTCTTATATTAGAAGGTAGTTAACTTCTTTAAAAATTCTAATTCGGAAAATTACTTGTTATTTTACAAATGTTGCAAAGCATGTGTATTTTTTAAATAGTTATTTGTATAACTTTCACATTGGCCATAGGTTTTTCCTTGATGATTTAAAAACCATGACCCTAGTAAGCAGTCGAAAACTAAATCATTATGAGTTATTATCTTTTAACTTTTTTTTTAAAAAAATCTCTAACCTATCTATTTAAACTTTATGATCCGCTGCAATATGTTTTTGTTTCAGTCGAAATATTGACATTTTTTATATTTTTTACAATTAACATGCATAAACATAGTTAAAGAAATTAACATTTTTAAAGATTTAAAATCATTTTTTCAAAGAGCGGATCTTTAACAGTACTTCGACGAATCATAAAAAATAATTTATCACAATTTATGAGTTAGTTTATCCTCTACATACCCCTCCCTCAATTTAAAATTCGACGCTAAAATTGATGAGTTTTTTTTAAAAGAAAGTGTCACAAACCGTCTGAAATAAAAGAACTGACAGGAAAAGATACACAAAGTTTGCTACACTACACTAAATAAATTATTTATATTAAATAATGAAAAAGATAAATTTACAAAACATTTATTTGTTTTATATAATTTTTAAATTTACAAATGAGAAGTTTTATGGCATTTAGCTAAGCTATGTTTTACAATATTTGCAATGTTCAAAACGCTTAAAAGGTATCCATTTAAATTCTATAGGAAGAAATTCAAGCATTTTGATTCTATTTATAATTTTCTATTAATTAAGCCATAGATTATTTAACCAATGAATGTCACTGATTAATTGATCTATTAGTTAGATTTTTAATTCAACTCAGTAAAACGCAAAAGAGTTATCTACCACGTAGGCATTTAGTTTCTGATAAATTATTTTATTAAACATTTTTACCTTATAAAAAGCGGTGGGTTGAATAGTTCCTACCTACAGCATTAAATTTTAAATATTTTTGCTAAGCTATTTTTCCCTTATAATTTCTGCGACCATCTTCTAATAATTTCAGAACATTAAAAAAAAAAAAAAAAATACCAACGAAAGGATTTTTTAAGTAAATGCAGGAAATAGTAAAGAATAAAGGGGCCACATTATTTTCTCTAATTCAACAATTTAAACTAGTAAAACTCTGATTAAAATTAGCAAATTCTAAATAAATTACAAATGCAAAATACAGCGAAAAACTCTAAGTAAAATTTACTTAGCAATTTACTTGAGACCTCAGGGCGTTGACGCCAACTTTTGACGAATTTTAATTTCTTCAAAGATTTGAAACTCTTTTTTTTTAATATTTTTTTATTTGAACTTTCATTTAGAAAAATTAAGTTTTTATGCTCGTAGTTGCAAACGTCTGTATTTTAAGATTTTAACAGGACTTATATGTTCTTAATAAAGTAAGAAAACTGTGGAAAACTTAATAAAGTAAGAAAATCGTTATTGTAAAGTTATCATTAAATTTAAAATGAAAAACCCAACATTTCGTGACAACAAATTTACGAGTTTTTAAAATTAAATATTGAATGTTGTGGTGAAAATACATACATCTTCTTAGTTTTGTCGCCACATTTTTAATTTCTTAAGGACCTTACGATCTCTGCTTAAAATGAGGCAATCGTATCAGATGTCGGTAGTGATGGTGAGAATCGTAAAGTAAGTTTTTAAATAAAGGAATAAAACAAAGAAACTTTAGTAGCCATATTTGGGGATAAATAAGTAACTGATCGCAATCGAAGAGCTTTGTGAAGGAGCATGTTTGCAGAAGTCAGTTCCCGGAATGTGTAGAAACATGGGGATGCTATTTGCAAATCATGCTTATTCAAGAAAACCATGTAACATATACTTTTGTCAGAATGAAATAACCTTTAATAATGTTAAAATGTTTTTAAAATGCCACTTAACATTTAATAAGTTTTTTCTTTCAATTTCATCGAAAAGAAATACCGTGAATTTTATAAAACCTTCTGAAAGTGCATCAGAATCGCTATCTTTATCTGGCCCTCCAAATTTTTTGCACGATCTTTTATTTCTTTTCTTTCCCTTACGTAAAAGACTCGAATTGAGGTGTAAAAGCAATTAGCTCTACAACTTTTCATAAATTTATAATAACTTATGTAAATTTGGTTTTAGTACAAAATTTTCGTACAAATAACGTTAAAACAGCTTTAAAAAAATTCAGATATGTTCAACGTTCATATTTTAAAATCTCGGAAAATCATAAATAATTTATTAATCGATTCAAATTTTATTTTCAAAGGATTATAAAAACAGCTCCGTTTTTTTGCCCAGAAAGTAGATCCAAAAATTCTCCACTTGGTTCCTTAGCAATAGAGACTCACAATGTTTTGCAGTCTTGTCATTCATTCAGTTTCTTTATGGTTGTTTTCAATTGTTTCACTTTCTATGGCGAGATAAATTGGCATTATTTTTAACTTTCGCCATAAGTATAAATCTTTATTGCGACGCAATTTTTTCGAAATTTTGTCTTCCCCCCACCCCCATTTCAAGGGTAAGGATTCCAAATATGTAAAAAAAAAACATGTTTATTCAGAGAAAGTACGTTTTTGTGTCTGATTTCGTAACGTATTTAATACTTAGCACTAAATAATTTGCATATTTGAGGTCACCCCCAGGAACCAGGATTGGCACTTAGTGTCTGAAAATCCGATCATTAGAACGAAAGTTATTTAGGATGATATCCTTTTTTTTTTTTTTTTGACGACTGCACGTGTGGTTCAGTCAGCATCAAGAATTTAAAAACTTTAAAAACGCAGACGTGAAATACGGAGGAGAAGAACTATGAACATGTGATTAAGACAGCATCAACAATTTAAAAAATTAAACGTGTACTATGGAGGAGAGGAAACATAAACATGTATTTCAGACAACGTCAAGAATTTAAAAACGTAAAAACGCAAACATGGAATACGGAAGAGAAGACATATGAACATGTGGCTCAGACAGCATTAAGAATTTAAAAACTTTAAAAACGCAGACGTGAAATACGGAGGAGAAGAACTATGAACATGTGATTAAGACAGCATCAACAATTTAAAAAATTAAACGTGTACTATGGAGGAGAGGAAACATAAACATGTATTTCAGACAACGTCAAGAATTTAAAAACGTAAAAACGCAAACATGGAATACGGAAGAGAAGACATATGAACATGTGGCTCAGACAGCATTAAGAATTTAAAAACTTTAAAAACGCAGACGTGAAATACGGAGGAGAAGAACTATGAACATGTGATTAAGACAGCATCAACAATTTAAAAAATTAAACGTGTACTATGGAGGAGAGGAAACATAAACATGTATTTCAGACAACGTCAAGAATTTAAAAACGTAAAAACGCAAACATGGAATACGGAAGAGAAGACATATGAACATGTGGCTCAGACAGCATTAAGAATTTAAAAACTTTAAAAACGCAGACGTGAAATACGGAGGAGAAGAACTATGAACATGTGATTAAGACAGCATCAACAATTTAAAAAATTAAACGTGTACTATGGAGGAGAGGAAACATAAACATGTATTTCAGACAACGTCAAGAATTTAAAAACGTAAAAACGCAAACATGGAATACGGAAGAGAAGACATATGAACATGTGGCTCAGACAGCATTAAGAATTTAAAAACTTTAAAAACGCAGACGTGAAATACGGAGGAGAAGAACTATGAACATGTGATTAAGACAGCATCAACAATTTAAAAAATTAAACGTGTACTATGGAGGAGAGGAAACATAAACATGTATTTCAGACAACGTCAAGAATTTAAAAACGTAAAAACGCAAACATGGAATACGGAAGAGAAGACATATGAACATGTGGCTCAGACAGCATTAAGAATTTAAAAACTTTAAAAACGCAGACGTGAAATACGGAGGAGAAGAACTATGAACATGTGATTAAGACAGCATCAACAATTTAAAAAATTAAACGTGTACTATGGAGGAGAGGAAACATAAACATGTATTTCAGACAACGTCAAGAATTTAAAAACGTAAAAACGCAAACATGGAATACGGAAGAGAAGACATATGAACATGTGGCTCAGACAGCATTAAGAATTTAAAAACTTTAAAAACGCAGACGTGAAATACGGAGGAGAAGAACTATGAACATGTGATTAAGACAGCATCAACAATTTAAAAAATTAAACGTGTACTATGGAGGAGAGGAAACATAAACATGTATTTCAGACAACGTCAAGAATTTAAAAACGTAAAAACGCAAACATGGAATACGGAAGAGAAGACATATGAACATGTGGCTCAGACAGCATCAAGAATTTAAAAACTTAAACGTGTACTATGGAAGAGAGGAAATATGAATATGTGATTCAGACAACATCAAGAATTTAAAAATTTAAATGTGTACTATGGAGGAGAGGAAATATGAACATGTATTTCAGACAGCGTCAAGAATTTAGACACGCAAGCGTGAAATACGGAGAAGAAATATGAACATGTGGCTCAAACAGCGTCAACATTTTAAAAGGTTAAGCTGTTACGAAAAGGTGAGATTTTTGTAAAAATGTAGGAATTATATTAATTGAAAATGGTGGAAAAGAATAGTTTTGTTTGCTTGTTTGTGCTGAACATTAGTGGGTTGTGGAATTTTAATTTGATGAAATGTTTATTTCTTTTTAATAAATTTGTGTATGTAAAAAAGATATCCCAGTACTATTTTTGTAATTCTTCAGTTTTAAGTGGTTGAATTAAAAAAAAATCATGACATTTAAAAAGTTTATGAAAAAAGGTAGTAAAAATAGATGTTTTTGATAACTAAATACACCATACCGCCAAAAAGTACATAAAAAACATTGAACAAAACTTTCGTGTAGGAGAAAACGAATTTAAAGGAATACAGTGATATTAAAAGATAAAATATACTTAAAACAGTACCATAGTAATTTTTAATTCTTATTTGGCTGAATACAATTTTTCACAACTTTCAATTTCATTCCAATTTTTCTTCAATAAAGCGATTTCCATTTTTCTTCTTAATTGTTTGTGATTTTTGAATTTTTTTTTGGTCGCAAAATAAGAATTATTTAGCCACAAAATATATATAAAAAAAAAGATGTCTTACCTTCTATTTATGCCTCCTCCAAGCTCACCGCGATATTTTAGCAAAAAAAGAAAAAAAATCTACTAACGAATCTGAAAGACACACATTGAGATAGATAGTTAACTAAAAAGCAGAGTTGTCATGCTCTTAAAAAAAAAAAAAAAAAAAAAAAAAAAAACTCCTCTAACCAAAAAGGAAAATTAAGGAAAATCCATCAACATTTTGTTGCTCAAAGATAAAACTGGATAAGGAGGAATTGAAATGCAGAAATTATAAAAAAAAAAGAATAAAAAGAAACATATTGTTATTTTATACTCGAATTAATAAATTCACTAAATTGCACCCAGTTTCCAAAATCGAAATGTTTTAATGTTCGATATGTGCGATGGATAATATTATTTAATATTAATGCACGCGATAAATTGTGAGCGGGTCTTCTTAGTTTAGAAATATCTTTCCAAATCCAACTTCAATATTCGTTACATTTATGAAAAATATTTTTACCTAGTTTTGGCCTATCTCGTTCCATTATTCAAATGAATCGAATTTTAATTCTTTTGTAGCATAATGTTTTCCTTTGCAGTAAACATCCCTTGAATCTGTTTATTTATTTTTTATTAATATTTATAGATTCATAAACTAATGTAAGTTTGAGAAAACGGGTTATTGTCATTAATATTTTAAACGGATAGTGCATTACTATGGCAACTGTTGCTATGAATGAATCTTGTTATTATTGGATGAATAAAAGAAGAAATATGGGACGAATGGGGTTGAATATGCGAACCAGTTTATAAATTGTTAAAAAAAGAATTAAATCTGAATTTTTTCAAAATAATAATAATAACACGAGATCATTTTCTTCAGGTTGCGTGAAATTTATTCAAAAAATTTGACTACATTATTTGCTGTATAGAAATAGTGCTGGATTTTCCAACTTTGGTTTGATAGTATGATTTTCTTTCTTTTAAAAATATGTGTTAGCAACGTGTGTAACTATTTTCTCACAGTAGTTTTCAGAATTTACAGATTAGTTTTTTCTGGAAATTATTGATACTAAGTTAAAATATTGCTTAACCCTGCTCTGGCGTTACCTCATGTATGCCAGTACAGCCCAAGAAATATAATCGTCCTTTACTGACATAAGAAGGTTAGTTTGTTATCCAGGTCATGTCAAACGAATTAACCACTGTTAACAGTCCATACCGTGTTATCCTGGACGCTGCTGTAAAATATACGCACATGACGATGTATGACGTCTGGCGAATACTGGTGGTACCTTGTCATGTAACACAAACATGCACTATTTAAATAAAATTACGGGTGATTTTTTTAAAATTTTTTCAATGTTAAAATTTTTGCTGATTTTATTTTTGTGTTTTGCGGAGATTTCTGCTTTTACGGTTTGACTTGCTGGTTTTTTTTCAACGTTCTGGTATTGCTTGTTCACCAGGAATTGGTACTTGGCTCCGCCTTCATCACGTGGTATAAGACGATACTATTTCGCTATTTTTGGGAGAAGGTTGTGAGCAATCCTGAATAAGGTTCCTAGTTGGCGATCGTATGGCCTGCATTTTTTTAACTTTAAATATTTCATAAATTTGATGGTATTTCTCTCTTTTGAGTGAGTAGTTTGTCCTTTTTGAGAGATTTTGCTGGGAAAACAGCAGTTTTTAAATTTAAAATATATTTAATTAGCTGCAGAAACAAAAGGTATAATAGCAGATGATAAAGCGAAGTAAGTGACTGAAAAAGAAGTCACTTTTTTTGTTTTGTTTGGCGCGCATTAAGGGTTGTCTCAATTTCAAGCGCGTAGATGTTTCTGTTCTTACTCCCGCGCTGAAATGAACTCTGCGTCCGAAGAGGTGGAGCCAAGTGCCAACTCTTGGTGAACGAACTATATCTAAAGTATGCGGCATGAATACTTAATTTATGTTTTTAAGTTTAGCCGTAGTTTTATAAACAGATCTAACTTAAATTCATTTTAACGCGTATTAATTTGTTATATAACAGCTATTGCACTTATGTATATTTTCAAATAATTTTGTTGAACGATTAGTAAAAATTATTTCAATATCAAACATACACGTTGCAAATATTTTATAAGAATAAATGAAAAAGTTGCAATTAGAAAATCTTATAGCATTTTTAATAATTATTTTTTCGCGAAAAAATATTTTACTAAGATTTATCAAAACCAAACTCATTTCTATATATTTTTTCTGAAGAAGAAAAAAAACAAGAAGAAAAAAAAGATCTTGGTATTTTTTTAACTATAAAACAGTCTAATAGTTATTAAAAAATCTGTTAGGTTACCGGAATTAAATTTGAACTAAAATATAAAATCCAGAAAAGTAGCTTGAAAATTTTAATTTTCATTCATATTCAAAAATTATTAAATAATTGATTTTGTGAATTAACGAAATTTCAATCATGAATATTCGGTTCTCTAAGTCTTAAATAAGTGCCAATTTGAAAAATTATTGTTTGAAAGTGAGCTGTGCTTGGAAGATTTTACCTTTAACTGCTTATTTTGACCTAAATTAATACAAACAATCAAAAAAGTATGAAAAATATGTTTAGTGAAAATTTTGTGTCAAAAGGAAAAAAAATAAATTTATGAAGATATAATTTATTAATATTTTGATAATAATATTAATAAATATAGTATAATATAAATAATATAAATATTAGTAAATATATTTAGTAGTATCGTTGATAAAAATAGAGCACAAATATTCCATTACATTTATTTTTTTTAAACATCTTGCATTTTAGTTTTTATTTCTCCTCTTTTTCAATCACATCATACAATGTATTCTTAAAGAATAATATAGTAATTTGTGTATTAAATTGAATTCTTTTTATACTTCTACATGGGCACGGAAAGTCACGAACTTTGCCATTTTGCTTAACGACTGAAAGGCTTAGAATAATCGTTTACGTTTACGACTTATACTTTGTTGACTTTTCACTTGGCAACCAAGCAAAAATTAAAAGTTTTTTTTTTTTTCATAGGCGAAAAAAATAATTTTAACATGTTTATTCGAATTAAAAAAATAAAAGAAAAGAAACTGTTCCCTTTATATTCTTTTCTAGATTGTACTACACAAAAAAATACTTAGAGTGTAATGGCCTCGATTCCTCAAAAACATGTTACAAGAGAAAACGATATTTTTTTATTATACATTAAAAATAATATATTTTGGCTTATTTAAGTAAAAATAATTAAAAATAGTGTATTTTTTAGAAATTGCAGAAAATTAAAAGTGAAAAGACATTTTCAAGAAAACTTTATTGTAAATACCTGTAAAGAATCTATAAAATGATTAAAATTTGGCTTATTTTAGACTCGCATTTCTTTCTAAATTTTAAGTACGCTCGAATATTTTACATATATTTTTGTTATGAAATTAAGTATTTCTTTAAATTTTTGTGCTTCAGATTCATTTTGTAGAAAAAAAGCTAAATCTTTAAGTAATTTTTTTTTTTTTTTTCATTTTACGGCAAAGCAATATAATTTTTTTAGAATAAGTTGAGCATTACATGTTGAAAATCAGCTCCGTGAAGGACCAAAATTAACTGTTACTGATTTACTAATTAGTACCAATTTTCAGTTTTAAAACTCTGCGAACCCATTCCAAGAAAATAAAGCACCTTATATTTATCAGAAAACAATTGTCATTTTAATATAAATATATAAGCGTGTAAAAAAAATTTGGAATGTTTTTGTCGTGCTTGATTAAAAGCTTATTTTTACTAACTTTTTTGACTATATTGTTCGATTCATTTTTCTAGTCTCTGTGACAGTTTTCGTATACCTATATACACTACCTCTCTTCCATGTTTTTTGCATTGAACAACATATTTCACCTCATCGTCGCATGGGACAGAAATAATTTTTCTCGACAAAAAATCAAACACTTGAAGTATATTAAAACTCTTTTTTTTTTTTAATGATATTTTTTTTTAAAAAAAAACCATCTAAGGAAAATGTTTGTTAAATTTTTGGGAGAAATGTTTTGTGAAAAAATATCTGTAAAATTTGAATGACATTCAATTTTAAAAACTTTGAGAGACATATGTTACACCTTTTTAAGCCTATATCATATCTTATTATATAAGACAGTAATGCGTGGGTGTTATTTAAAAAAAAAAATATTTTTTTTGCATTGGCAACAAAGAATTGAAAACTTAAAAATCATCCTAGTGACCAGTCACAAACCTAAATACAAAGCAACATCTAATAAAAAAAGGCAACTGAAAAAGCAAGAACTACAGAAAAGCATCGACTAACCCTAAAGAGACCAATAGCAACATCTTATTTAAAAACGTAAATGATTTCGATTTAGACCCCAGTTTCTGTTACCATAAATGAAGCTTAAAGCCTTTTCTATGTTGGATGATCCTTTCATTCGTTATTTCAGTCTCGCGAATTTTCGATTGTATACATACTTTATCAGACTAGCCTGTTTTTATAATATTGAATGACGTTGTTTAAATTCTAATCAAATGTAATTATATATTTTTAAATGCTTTTTCCTCTTCATTTGCTCAACTATTTCTAAAGTTCTTGTATGTAGGATTCCAGTTGAGCATGTTAAAAAATCGCTCAACTATTACCGAGTGGTAACTCTTATTGATTCATTATTTTGACTATTATTGCATATTTTTGCACTTTGAAACAAAAATGACTTTGAATGGAAATAAAAATTCACTTTGCACAGAAATAGAAATTTTTGCAAGAAATAAAATAAAAAATTAAAAAAAAATTAAAAAAAGGTCCAAAGAAAAAAAAACTATAATACCTCACCGTATCAGATTAAATAATTTTTTTAAATCTATTTTAGTGTATTTTACTCATTGTAACTAGTGGTTGTTTTCGGAAAACTTGGGGTCCGTTTGGGCAACAGACTATTTAGAGAATTTTTTTTAAAAAGAACTTTAACCAAAACTTTTATCGTTGAAACGGACCCTTCATAGAATATAGTTTATCGCTAAAACAACCCCTTCACAAAATATTTTATCGTGTGAATTGCTACTAATTTGCACACAATCTAATTTTTCCTTCTTATTTGGTATTTTTCTTATTCGATTTCAAAGATTTTGATTGTATTTACTAGGAAAAATTAAAAAGATGCATTTTTTTAAGTGCGTGTTAGGTTTTCTTTATATTACACACACACACACACACACACACACACACACACA